>OX638135.1:77665884-77723384 GCA_951804985.1 Dryomyza anilis | reverse complement strand
TTATTTTGCCTTCGGAACTTCAGCTGTATTCTGTAAATAGGTGCCATGTGGTCACTGCCGTATTTTCGTTGCAATGCACCCATGACCGCTGAATAACTGTTTATGTCACTTTTTGGAACTGTCAGCAAAACTTCGGCTGCACCTCCTTTTAGTGCCACGATAAGTGCGGCTACGCTGTCTTCATTGTTCCATCGATTACTTACAGCCGTGGTCTCAAATTGCAGCTTGAAAATGTTGAACGCTGTGGTTCCATCGTAAATCGGCGATTTTAACCTCGTACCACTAACAACATGCTGTGTAGGTCCATTTATCTGCAACACGTGCAAATCTTTTTTTATTTCCTGGATTTCTTTGTCTATACCATTTTCCAATCTTTGAATTTTATCATCAACATCATTTATATGCGCTTCAAGTTCATTTACTTTGCCATGTAGTGTATTAGAAACTTCCAGAAGCTGCTTAGAATGTTCTTGAAGCTGTTCAGAAATTTTCTGAAGTTTCTGTTCTATTTTGTTATAATTTTCTACAAGTTCGTGCTTCTTGTCTAATTTGAGCTGATTTGAATTTTCTTGAAGTTTCTGTTCCATTTTGTTGGAATTTTCTACAAGTTTCTGTTCCATTTTGTTGGAATTTTCTACAAGTTTCTGTTCCATTTTGTTGGAATTTTCTACAAGTTTCTGTTCCATTTTGTTGGCATTTTCTTGAAATTGTTTTGAATTTTCTAGAAATTTTTAATCTAATTTGTTGGAATTTTCTTGAAGCTGTTGTTGTATTGCTCCGTGCAACTGGCTCATATCAAAACTTTGCGACTGTACTTTTTGCTCCGTGTCCACACTTTTCGATGACGCTGTTGCAGCTTCCAATTCAAACTCGTGCTCTGCGAGGTCAATGCCTTGATTCTCTAATTCTTCCATTAGACGCTTTTGTAGCTCTACTTTCGTACCTACAGTTGGAAGATTATGAATCGCCAGCTCCTTCTTTAGCTGGTCGACTTTAAGTTGTTCGAATTTAACCATTTTGTATCACAATCCCACATCTGACACCAATGTTACGAAAATTCAGTCTACGGAAAACTGATCTACGAGTTGGTATCGCTGGATTGTGTACAAAATAAAAACACTCTTATGTTTGGTTTAAATTATAACAATTAACTTTATTAATTCACTTTAATAAACAACTTTACTAATAACAAATTCTAACAATTGCTGCATGTCCACAATTTAACTTGACATTTATCACACGAGCTGCACTCGACCACTTTACAATTACTACTGAAGTACAGTAACTCAGATGCGCGGCCTTATATACTGCATACATCAGTTCGACACGTTTCGACAAGCTTCGACTTGTTTCGAGAACCTTCTACTCGTTTCTTGAATGACGCATGCTATTGGCATCTCATTCGCACTCATGTGTTTTAATGTGTAGATCTTCCCTCTCTTTGTCGCACATTGCTCAGTACGCTGAATGATCTTCCCTCTCTTTCTAACACATTGCTTAGTGCGCTGAATTGTCTTGCGTCTCATTTATTATTGTTGATTGCTTGCACAGTGGGGCAAATTACCTCTTTTCGTAACAATATGTTATTAAATATCTATGGATAGCACCAAAGTTATTTAAATAAAAGTTATTTACATATTTCTGCACAAATAAATTACACCGGCAAAAACTTCACCGGTTGGGGAATATCTTAATTTTTTTTGTAGCTCTTGAAAAATGAACGCAATCTAATCACAACATTTTCTTAAATGAAAAACTACAATTAAGAGTCATTTATATATTTTTAATTGCAGTTTAACATAATTTGCACTAGCGACATCTGCGTTCCACAAAGCAATTCTAATTTAAATTACAGACTTGTCATAATTACGGTAGAGGGTAACATGATAATTATTTTATATATTAAAATCTTAATGCTATAATATATACTAATTCACAATATTTCGTGTAATTACTATAAGTTCGCAAACCCACCAATCATGTTTCGCAGCATTCGAAAATCTCAGACGGATATAAAAAAAATACAAAATAATCAATTGCCAATGCGGCGGCCCGCCAAATCCTCGTCATCAATTTATTCAATAATTTCGACTTACTTTATTTGATCTTATAAAGCATGTCGATGCTTTTAAATATCATTACATTTGTGATTTTTTTTTGCTAATCTACCACAATTGACGACAAGCTGTATAGGGTGATGGCAAGAAAAAAAATATTTTAGTTTAACTGTATTGTGAGGTTTGCTTGCAAAAGTTTATGTAAAATATGTAAATTCTTAATATAGGTAATTCAAATGTACATGTTTCTTATGTATTAAGCTGAAAAAGATTAAGCTGATTATTTTAAATACAATTCGTTGCGTGCATCCGCTAAACATGTTGCCAACGCCATGTCGACCGTAGATGCTGTTCACTAATGATGCTGCTGTAAATAATTCAGCGTTGTAGAGCCTTGCACACCAGCGATGTCGCTTGTTGCCAGTAGTAAACCTTACTTTATACGGCGTCCTGTGTCTGAGACGTTGTGCCAATGTAACTCAGCTAACAATATGTTGTCTATCTGTTTTGGCACTTGGCACTGTTGGCGTGTTGCTGAAATGCTATGCCAGCGAGCCTGGAACCGAAGTATGAGCTTGTATGGTCATTAACGTGCACTGGATCTGCGGCAAGCATACGTTGTCGAAGTGCGGCGTGCAGTCAAAGTACTGCGACAGCAACAAAGTTGAATTGCAAGTTGAAATCCTGCGGCGGAAATACGATTCGATTTCAGCGTGAACACCTGAGCTGTGTCGTGCACACAGAAAACTGATTTGTTGCGGCCACGAACTAAATTGCCCTACCGAATTCGGTTGTGTCAACCTCCTGTCTATGTCAATGAGGTTGTGGCAACCTCCAAATCGGTAATCATGAGGTTGTAACAACCTCCTAATCTGTGAATATGATGTTGTAGTAACCTCCAAATCGAAGATCATGAGGTTGTGACAACCTCCAAATTGGTGAGAATGATGTTGTCGCAACTTCCTAGTTGGTAAGCATGAGGTTTTCTAAACCTTCAATTGAAATTTTATTATAACATAGTTATTTATGTATATAAAACTTATGTATTCATATGTATTATAATTGAGTAAAATTGTCGCGCACACAATTTAGAAGTATATCTACTAATTCCTGCTCCCTGTAAAAAACTGTGAAAAGATACATGTATCTGCATGCATATATTTTTTATATTCTCATAACCAATAAATAAAAAAAAACTATTTCCATTGGTCACATTTTTTTTTTTATTTAATTATATTTCACTAGCTAATGAGCAATTTGTATTGAATAAATATATTATTTTATTAATATTTGTACATTTATTTCGCATTTTTACTTAATTAATGAATTTCCTATTGTTTGCCACTTGTGAAAATTTTTGATGTTTATTTATTTTTGCATGTATCCATAATTGTTGGCAAGAAACTGGCAACCGATCTGCTGATAGACATGAGGTTGCCATTTGTCATTTATTTTGTTGATACAACAACTTACTCAATCGCCGTAACAAATGCACGAATGTCAATTTTGGCAGAATGACAAATTCAATCATTAGGTTATGGCAACCGAACGTGCAGTTGCGCGGACTTCTTTAAACTTCTATATAAAACAAATAAAAAACAAGGCCAAGAAGTAGACAACTGCAGCATTCGCGCACGCAACAGGTAGGTATTTCCAGTTGAAAAATTATAAGATATAATCTCTAAACGACACCCATACTGTTTTTATTGATAATAATTAATAAAAACAGTTAACATTATTAATTTTTTTTTTGTTTTTGTTCAGGTCCTATGGGTAGGCGAGATATTTCAGCGCCGGGTTTGACGGAGGAGGCCTACCTCTGAAGGTAAGTGGGTAATTTTTTTTTAAAGTGATTTTATAATATATTTCTTTTCAGCTTTGGTAATCCTTTTTCCAGATTCTCCAAAAGGATATTTGGATTGTCTTTCTCGTTTAATATTTAGCAATGCTAACATAAATATTTCTGGTTATTTTTCAGGGACAAGGGAACATTCATGACATAACACAGAAATTCTTCACCACAAATCCGGATCGTTTTCTTGGTCGCGGCCTAACGACATGGCATCTGTCCTCGGTGCGCACTACCGACACCGATCTGCAGTCTGGAGAGATACGTGCCTTGGCGTGGAAATGGATCGTGCTCATGTAAGTCGTTCTAACCAAAAAAAAAAATATATATATATATATTTTTGAACTTTTTTTTCTATACAAATTTTAAACTTTTACCTTTAGACAATGTTTTTACTAATGTGTGTTCCGTTGGTGTTGCACTTTTAAAACGTATCCCACTTTAACTTTATATGTCATTTTTTTTCAATTTGTCTAGCGCTGTCCGTCCAAGCAGCTACTTGTTTCATAAAATTTCTTTAACTAAAAAGATGTGTCCTGTCAGTTCGTTTATTCGGTAAAATCACACTACTCTATTCTCTCTTAGACTACTCTCACATTATAGGGTCCTGCTTTGTCCTCTTGCTTTTAAGTTGTACGACGTGGCTCTCGTTCTGACCCATTAAATTTGTTTGTTCTTTGGCACGAATGGCACTACGGCCAAAGATGGTTTCCGTTTATCGGAGGCGCAATTTTTAATATTTTTCTACATGTTTCTTGTAGGTGGTTCGCACTACTACTATTTTTCTTTTAGGTGTCCTTGACTATTCTAATCATTCTTTAACTTATATTATGTGTTTTATTTTATTTAATAATAATATTTTTTTTCTTTTCAGGTGTTCATGTTTTACTATCGCGTTGTTTGGTTGCTGTTTCAGGTGAGTATATTTTTCTATTTAATTAGTATTTATTTTTAGTATTACGTTATATTTTTATTTTAAGTTGGATGATTATTTTTATTACTTTATTTTACTATTTCTATTATTATATTCATATATTTTTATTTATTTGAGGTTAAGTACATATTATTTTATTATTCCTACATTTCCCTGAGGGTTGGCCGCAACAAAACTCCGGGTTTATCAGGTTAGGGGTACCCGCCCGCAAGAAAGACGGTGGAAACGGCCAAATCTTCTATATTTGAAATTCGGTAGCGCCCAACGTAGGCAATTGCCCACACCTTGAACATTTTTTTTAGTCTGTTTTACCTACTGAGATAAGCCGGGCTATAAAAACGGTACGCCATCCTGTATCGCCCCCTGGTTATCATACATTTATTATTTTAAGTCCTTGGCATGAAATATGCCAAAAGACTTGCCATGTAGCGACTCCATTTCGTATCTATTTTTGCCAATTGGTTTGACTACGGGACATTTCATGAACTTCCGGCAAAATTTAGCGTTGATATTTTTCTGAAAGTCGCTTAATACAAAGTTCCGCTTGTATATTTTCTGTTCAGCAAAAATTTCACTTCCCGGGCTCTCTGGTTGTTAATTCGTGCGCCTTTTTTGTGTGCCTTGTGCAGATTTTCTTGAACAACGTCACGAATCAATGTTAGTCTGTCTTGCCTTCGTAAGCTGTTTACTTCGCTGTCTTCCAAAGCTCCCAATTTCCTCGCTACTTCGTAGTATGTTCCCACGAGGAACATGTTTTGGCCAAATAAGCAGAAATACGGAGATACTCCTGTTGCTGCATGGACAGAACGTCGTAGCGCACATTCAATCTCTGACAAATGCTTGTCCCAATCGTGTTGGTCATCTCCAAGTACGCACGAATTCCCGCTAGTACCGTCTGGTTCGGCAGCATTCGTCTGTGGGGAGTATAATTCTGATTTTATATGTTAAATTTTGTAGGCCTTCATCTGTTGGAACTCGCTGGATACAAACTGTTTTCCATTGTCGGAATGAATAATCTCCGGGTTTCCGAATTTATGAAAAACTTCCGAGATTAAATATTTGACCACGTTGGTCGATGTTGCTTTCTTCATGGCCTTCAGAAATGTAAATTTTGAAAAATAGTCCACGAATATAAAAATATGAGTGTATCCAGACATGGATCTTGGACATTTTCTCAAAAAATCTATGTACATTTTCTGAAATGGTCGCTCTAATACAAATTCATTCTTAGTTTACCTGGATTCTATTTTAGTTTAACTGGATTGTGAGGTTTGCTTACAAAAGTGTATGAAAAATATGTAAATATTTTTCATACACTCATAGCCCTAAATATCAAGTTATTTACAAATTATTTAGATCGTATTTAAGACAACCATCTCTCAAACATCCGTCAAATACGAAAAATATTGCTAGCAAAAATCTTTCAAATTTACGATTATGTATATCAACCATTAATTAAACATCTTACAAATTTGAAGATAGTTAATGAATATTTGGAAAAGGTACTCCGTTAGAATTTGCGGAGTATTTTTTATTGAATTGAAAGAAAAAGAATCAAATGTATTTTTATTTATTCTAGAATTAAAAGAGTATCCTGGTTATACATTGCCATCATCTTTATAATTCCTTCGAAGATAAAATTGTACAATGACTTTAGATTTCTTCGCAGAAAGTCCGACCGGCGATGTATCATCAAAGTAAACTCTGAAAAGGAATATTTTACATCACGTGTTGATAATTTAAATTACTGGATGTTTTATTTTCACTTTTACCATTAAAATGTAATATTTGATTTGGCACTTTTTTACACCATTTGATTTACTTAATTGTTGTGGATAAATCGAGCGAAAGGAAAAAGTACGCCATTTTTCTTTATTTGGTAGTCAAATGTCAAAATACCTAAAAAGTTTTGCTGCAAATGTCCAAAAACTCAAGATGTTTGCTATCAGTCAACTGTAAATATCTCAATTTTCATTGCTGTTGCGGCAAACATCTCGTAACTATCTGTATATATGTCATATATAAAAAATATTAATAATTTTGCTGCAACTTTATTGAAACTTATGGGATATTTGAATATTTGCTACAAAGCGTGAATTTAAAAGGATAGTTGCAGCAAGACTTTCATAAACATCTTGTTTTCTTAGTGTATATATTACAATTCAGTAAAATTGTCGTGCACACAATTTAAAAGTATATCTACTAATTCCTGCTTCCTGAAAAAAATATGAAAAGATACATGTATCTGCATTAGGGATGTCAATCCCGGACTATTTTTCAATCCCGAAGTTTCGGGACTAAAAAATTTGAATCCCGGGATTAGTCCCGGGATTTTAAAAAATTATAGCAAAGGCATAAAATAACCATATCTGTGTTTAAATAATAAATAATTATAATGCTTAAGGCTCAAACAAAACTCATATGTTCAAATGCATCTGTGTTTATGGAGGGTATGCAAATATACATGGTATCCAAAATACAAAATCCGCGATATATAAACCCCAGTTGATCATCAAACATTTTTAATACTTTTTATTGAAAATTTATTTTTTAGTACAAATATAAGAAATTTTTAATTTTGAATGAACAATCAAATTTTTTTTGGGATATTGGTTTTTTGTGAAAAACACACTAAGAAAACAAGAAGTATATGAAAGTCTTACTGGAACTATCTGTTTAAATTTACACATTGTAGCAAATATTCAAACATCCCATAACTTTCAATAAAGTTACAGTAAAACTATTACTATTTTTTAAATATGACATATATGCAGATAGTTACGAAATGTTTGCTACAACAGCAATGAAAATTGAGATATTTACAGTTGACTGATAGCAAAAATCCTGAGTTCTCGGACATTTGCATCAAAACTGTTGAATTATTTTGAAATTTGACTACTATAAAAAAAGGAAAATGGCGTACTTTTTCTTATGCTCGACTTATCCACAACAATTAAGTAAATCAAATGATTTAAAAAAGTGTCAGCTCAAATAATATATTTTGATGGTAAAAATGAAATTACAATTTCTTGGGATTGAAATTATCAACACGTGATGGAAAATATTTATTTGTAGAGTTTACTTTGATGAAGCAGCGCCGGTCCAACTTGGTTCTTCCGCGAATAAGTCTCAAGTCGTTGAACATTTTTACCTTCGAAGCTTTTATAAAGTCTATGGCGATGTATAACCAGTATATTGTTTTAATTCTAGAATAAATAAAAATACATTTGATTCATTTTCTTTCAATTCAATAAAAATTACTCCGCGAATTCTAATGGAGTACCTTTTCCAAATATTCATCAACTATTTTCCTATTTGTAAGATGTTTAATTGATGGTTGCATAATCATAAATTTGAAAGATGGTTGCTAGCAATATTTTTCGTATTTGACGGATGTTTAAGAATTGGTTGTCTCAAATACGATCTAAATAATTTGTATATAACTTGATATTTAGGGTTGTGATATTTCTGGTAATCATCTTTGTTTTCAAAGTACAATATTTTATAAAAAAAAAATAATAAAAAAAAAAAAATAAGTTTTATGTGATTTTTAATTAATGAAAATTTTAAAAATTAATTCAATTTAAAAACGTGGATTTATTTATATAAACTCAATCGTTTGAGTAGATTTTAAGCTGTTAGTTTAATCGAATTCAGATTTTGTAAAAAGATTTATTCTCGGTCAAATGGATTTTATATGATTGAAATTTGTAGTACGTACAATTTGATTGTAATGAATGTAAAAAATGTTAGTTTTAGACCCAAATGAAAAATGTTAGGGTGTTCAATTATATTTATTTATGTATTTTGTTATTAATAAAGGTTATAAAGGTCACATTCAGAGACAACGGTTCCAGTTATATCGCTATTCGAAACTCGGATTTTATTCGCCAGCATAGTTGATAGTAAATCTTTCGACTGTTTTCAAAATGAAAATTCATTTAATATGAGACCGTCATGATAATATTTTATTTTTAAGTACTTTCTGTATTCAATTTTAAATCACTTGAAGTCCACTTGAATATCGTTTATGGTTTGGTTAAAATAATCTGTTAAATTTGAAAAATTTAGAAAATAAGGGTAATTTATGGAATTATTTAGTAAAAAATAATTGTTATATTTTAAATCATTGGTAATAATAGTGAGAATACCTATTTCGACCATTGTATTGCTTTTTCTGTGTCCCTTCTACTTTTTGAGTTATATGCATTTAAAAAACTTAATTGTGAATTAAAATATGTCTTTTAAATTAAGATAATGAATATATATTTATTAACATATATCTATAGAATTTTTATTCTCGAGATATTGCAACGGAATATATTGATGACGTGAATGAAAAATATGGTCGATGCATTATTATAAGGTTTTAAATTATGTTATTTAAAAGAATGATAGAAATATCGATTGAAATTAATTGATATTTTAAACAGTAAAATACTGCTATAATTAATATTTTTTAAAATAAAAAGTTTATTATTTTTATACAGTTGAAATTCAATAAAAAAATTATTTATCTCAAAAATCAAAAAGCCACCGAAAAGCAGTACCATTGTCGAAATGAGTAGAATCTATAGTTATTTTAATATTTTAAAATAAAAATAAAATTAATTTTATTAAATATGATTTTCCGGTGATTTCACAAATTCCGTTTTTTCTCAATTTTTAAACTTTATCCGGTTATTGCAACCAAATCTTAAACGACATTCAAGTTGACTTGTTCATGGACAATAACTATTTTAATTTTTATTCGATGTCTGTTCAGTCATTTTATAAATTTTTTTTTTCATTAAATGCAGTGAAAATAAATTGCATTTTTCTCCAAAACATTACTAATAGGGAAAAAACTAAAAACGAAGTTCGAATCAGCACATTAAAATTATGTAGAAATGATATGAAAGAAGACAGGAAGGAATAAAAGTGCTCATTTTGCCGAACAGTTTTAGTCGATAGTGACGTTTGAACAATTGTGAATTTGTTAAAAGTCAAAAAGCATGTAATTCATTATTTTTGACGTCAGAGTTTTAAGATTTTAGTCCATTAAATGTTAGATTTACTTTTTCACGAAATTTGTATAAAAACATTGAAAGACTTTTGAATAAACTATTAAAAATTGATATACTAGCGTTTTTTTTGTAATCCCGAAAATCCCGGAATTTAACGATGATCCCAGGATGAGTTTTTCGAGACTGGTTTGACTCAAAACCCGGGATCCCGGGATTGACATCCCTAATCTGCATGCATTTATTTTTTATTTTCTCATAACCAATAAATAAAAAAAAAAACTATTTCCATTGGTCACATTTTTTTTTTATTATTAATGTCATGAGGTTACAACAAATGTATTTCGGTTGCAACACTGAAACGTTGGTTCAATTAACCTCATGCCAAAAGAGGATTTTTCTGTGTGTACATAAAACAAGCATACAGTGGAAAAAATGTGATATAAAAACAAATGAAACAAAAATTGAACGAAAACTATTAAACAAAGTGATGCAGCTAATTACGCGAAGCCAAAAGAAGAAAAATGTAACCAAACAAGTGTAAAAACAATAAATGAGTGTGCGTTGGAAAAATTATTTATTGACTCGGAAGTCTCAAAAGAAATGACATTGCTTTTCTTTTTTTTTTATTATTTTTTTTTGGTTTAACAAAACCTTATATGATCGTGCCTTAATTCCAAAATTAAACTTAAATCAAGAAGTAGACAACTGCAGCAGTCGCGCACGCAACAGATAGGTATTTCCAGTTGAGAAATTATAAGATATAATCTCTAAACTACACCTATACTATTTTTATTAATAATAATGATTAACATTATTAAATTTTTTTTGTTTGTTTTTGTTCAGGTCCTATGGGTAGGCGAAATATTATTGAGCATATAGATTCATGAGCAGGCTCATATACAGTGCGCCATCGCGGACCTGCAGGTCAGGAAACTTTTTCGGATTTGCTTCGATACTCTGGATTCGCTCGATGTACTCAGGCGAGTAAAATTCTGTCGTTTCGGAATCTAGAAAATCGATTTCGCTTATTTCCTCTACAGCTCGTGCCAAGGTATCGGCTACTACGTTCTCTGATCCTTTGCGATACTCGATGTTAAAATTATACGCCTGCAGATGTAGGGACTAACGGGCTAATCTGCTACTTAAATCCCGGAGGTTCATGAGCCATTTTAAACTCGCGTGATCCGTGATCACCGTGAATGGCATCATCTCAACGTACGGTCTAAAACGTTTAATGGCCATCACGGCAGCCATGCACTCCTTTTCCGTTACACTGTAGTTTTGTTGTGCAGCATTTAATTTTTGCGAGAAAAACGTAATGGGTCTCTCGTGCTGGTCTTCATCTTTTTGAAATAATACTGCTCCAATTCCGATATGTGATGCGTCGCACTAGATGTAAACATGTTTTTTAAAGTTCGATGTACCAGCACTTGCGAAGTCGTCAAGTCCTCCTTCAGCACATTGAATGCATCAATAGCTTCCGACGTCATCTTGAAGTTGACTCCTTTTTTAATGTATCGCTTAGATCTGCGGATGTTGCAGCAATTGTCAAATTGGCTTCCTTCAGACTGACGGCTACCTCCTTCAAAATTTTGATGTGCGTCACGAAATATCTGGCGATGATGAGTAAATCATCCAAATATATGAATACGTGACTCTTAAGCCGCTGTGGTACCACTTTATCCATAAAGCGGCAGAGTCTCTGCGGGGCATTACACAGACCAAACAGCATGACAGCGAACTGGTACAGAGGCCGCCCGGGCACCGTGCACTCCTTGCACAGTTCCGCCAGCTCAATCTGCCAAAATGCAAACTTAAGATCCACGCTACTAATAAACACTGTTTCATCAATCCTGCTCAGAAAGCCCTCAATATTTTGCAGCGGGTACGCACTGGATCTCGTTCACGTGCACTCTGGGATGCTGGTAGCACGCTTGCCGCGGTTGTGCGAAAGTACGTCCCTCACGCCTCGGGAAACACCGTTCTGTTTCTCGTGGCGCAGTTGTTCGACCGTATATACTGTCATTGGATACACACCCTGGCCAAAGCTTCTCTCAAATTCCGTTTCAATACTTTCATAACGTCTTCTTCTTCCATAGGTCGTGTCAGCCGTGAACGCAGTTTCAACATCGCGTGAAAGAACTCTTCGATTATCTCATTTGCCTGCTGACGTCTCTCGACCAGTTCACGCATAATTTCATGGTCGGTTTTGTGGCTTTGAAACCTCCGGATCAGCGCTTCCGCAACGTTAGCCAATTTCGTATGTAGATGTCCTTCAGCATTAACCATTACCATTCCTGAGCTTCTTCGACCATGAAACTGTGAAAATCCCGGATTACTACTTCCCTGGGACACCATAGCGCGTCTTTAAGTGTTCAATTCTGAAGATGAAGTCTTAGACTATCATCTTGTCGTTGTGTCCTTCGAATCTTAGCCACATTTTTCTATTCTTACAAAACCATGAATATCTGTGGGATTTTGAGCGTAGACGTTTCTCCGAAAATCTGGACCTGGTTGGAGCACCCATTGTTTCGGTGGCTCTCGGTGTTGATCTCGCAAGCACTGCTGGTATTTTGGGTATGCCGCTATATTGTTGATCGGTGCCGGCGGTGCTCCACTTTTTCTGGATTAATCACCGGCACATATGGACGCCTCTTGTTCTGGTAGGTTTGTAGTGATTCCGGGGATTTTTTGTTGGATATTGTTGTCTTTAGTGTTGTGTCCTTTTGTCTTGTAATTTAAATTTTGATAACCAGGTGTATGAACATGATTAGGCTGACGAAAATCTAAATAACCCCGATCGTTTTATTTTTCGAGCTATCTCGGAGGCCCTGCCCTTGCCGACTGTTTATGCCAAAAGCCATTAATCGATTATTTATATCAAAACTATTTTCAATGCACTGTAGTTACTATGGCAGTTGAATTTGCTACCAACTACTAGAACTTGAATTTAATTATGTGCTATCTTAACAGTCTGTTTCCTAACAAGTGAAATAACTTCCTCTTTGCTGTGGAACCATTGAACTATACGTATGTAAAAATAAATGAGTCTCTTATGACTTGAATCTTAAATTGAAACATTTTGTTTTTTTTTTCTTCTTATTTCTTTACAATCGATGAAATACAATTTTCGCAAGAATATCGCAATCAACCATTTCGACTCAACATTTGATGGTCATTCGAACCGGATGGTTCTATCGAGCCAGTCATTACGAAAATTTCGATTTCATCATTACTCCATATCGTTGGAATTTGTTCTCATTCTGAGGAAACTGGTGGAATTTGCGCTCATTCTGAGGCAGTGCATCTACTTTGTAAGAAAAGAACGGCGTCACTTCTACAAACTCTACTTTCGAGTGTTCCAAATCCAATTAAATCTATCTGCGTGGGAACAGTTACTGCCATTTGACGGAACGAACATCAGTCACCACGCGATCACGCAGCATCAAGGTCTGTGAAAAATTAATTACTTGTTTTTTATGAGCAAAGTTTGGTAGTTTTAAATTAGTTTAAAATTAAAATAATAAAAGTGTTCAGATACTCCAATGTGAGTAAAAGGTTTAAAAGTGGAAAGGATTCACTTTGGAAAATCCTGATCCTGGTAACAAGTGCGTTTACTGTAAGCAGAAATTTTCTATCAGTGAGTGTTTTACTTATAAATTATTTAAAATATATTTTTTTAAATATTTGCATCAAAAATTGTAAAAAAAAGTGCTAAAATTGTGAAACATAAAAAAAAGAAGTGTGTTAAAATTGCTATAGAATTGTACACACAAAGTACATATAAATATAAATTACCCTAATATCACAGAATATTTAAAAAATCTAACTAGATAATATTAGAATTTAAATAAAAAGTTTAAACTTAAACATATTAAATTAAACCTAAATAAAATTAAAAAATTTACAAACGAATTGCACTTGCCCATATAAAAGTCTTAAAAATCTACTTGTTAGTAGCGAACACACGTAAATATGTAAAATGTTCTAAATATATGTTACACAATTTTAGAGAATGCATTAATATAGTGAAATTAAATCAAATCAATTAAATACTTAATTCATTCTCTTTAAATGAAATTAAAGACTTATTTAAAGTGAATCAATAATCATTGAAATTATATTGAATTGAATATATGTAAATGAGTTACGTCTGGTCACTGGATCATAATTTACTGCATATTCAGTGAACAATCGAAAGTCTCCACTTTTCTTATATACATTTATTAGAAGCGAAAGCTTTCGCTCTCTTTCGCTCTCCTCGCATATTTGGTTCCACAAATGATAAAAAAAAACGTGTAGAGTTTTTTTTATGTCTGCAGCTGTATAAACAAAACTATTTTTGATGTGCAGACAGACGAAACAGGCAAAAAGGATTTAAATGCACTTTATCTACAACAATTTATGTCGTTTTTAAACCAAATTACTTATTTTATGGTGCACATTTTAGCGTGCAAACAATTATTTGGAAATATAATTAGTTTTTTTTAATAAACATCGGAAATATATTAAGATATATTAAGATATATTCATGTTTTTTTTTCTCCACAAGTATTTCTTATTAGTGATTTTCTAGAAACAAAAATTAGAAAAAGCAAACCAGCGAAATAAATATTATTTTACAATTGGTTAAAATATTTGCATAGTACGCTGCTGGTTACAAACGTAATTATTATACTTCTCTTGGTGAGAGTATTTTTGAAGTTTATTGTATCTACTTTTGTGTAGAAATTTACAATCGTTTCTAGTTGAATTTTTTTTGTATATTTGGATAACATCATTTTGGTTTATTGCAATTGTGGTTCGCTATCATGCGTTACATTGTAATTTTTTTTTTTCCTTCAAAAACAAAA
The DNA here is from genome assembly GCA_951804985.1 of Dryomyza anilis. Taxonomy (NCBI): domain Eukaryota; kingdom Metazoa; phylum Arthropoda; class Insecta; order Diptera; family Dryomyzidae; genus Dryomyza; species Dryomyza anilis. The sequence continues at coordinate 77,708,685 of OX638135.1, read as the reverse complement.
TTACTTGAATTTTTAAAAATATGACTGAGCTTGATATTTTTATTCGATCATCGGATCAAATAATTGAGTTTGATGCTCGATGTAAGGAAATAGAAAGGGCAGATCTTACAATATTTTCCTTGGAGGTTTTCAAGGAAGAAATCAAATCATTGTGGCTCAAGGCCAAGACTTCATATGATGCTTATCATTCATTGAAGCGCAAGCAGACACAGATGACCTTGATGATCTTCAAGTGGTCAAAGGGAAATATCATACCACGATTAATTCATATGTGGTATGTTTGTCGCATATTAACCAGCTTTCGGTCGAACTGGCCACTCCCCCTGTCTTACAAATGCCTTCAGTAAGCGACCCAAGTATTTTATCACATACACAGGGTCCAACCAACAATCTTCGGCTTCCGCCATGAGATACTGAGGGTTTTAAATGCGATTACTTGTCATGGCCAACATTCCGTGACATGTTCACAGCCGTTTATATTAATAACACACGATTAAGTGATGTGGAAAGGCTTTATCATCTTTTACATAAGACAAGTGGGGACGCAAAGGAAATTGTGAAAAAATCTCCTTTAACCAACAGCGGTTTTGCTATGGCATGGTCAAATTTAAAAGATACCTTCGAAAACAAACGAATACTTGTGAACAATCAATTAAAATTGATGTTCGACCTTCCAGTTGTTACAACTGAAAATAATAACGCACTTAAAACGTTACAAAGAGGTATTAATAATTGCTTAAATACTCTGAAATTATACAAAATCAGTACGGATCACTGGGATCCAATATTAATTTTTCTTTGTTGTCAAAGACTTCCCGATTTAACCTTAGCTTTATGGGAACAAAGCCTTACAAATAAAGGAGTGATTCCAAAGTGGAGTGCTCTTGATACGTTCCTTACTGATCGTTATCAGACGCTTGAATCTATTACTGATATAAAAGGATCTTCTTCTTCGAGGAGTTCATTTAGGAAACCGAGTCAGCCATTTTCTTCGGTGCAACATAAGAAATTAAATTCTTACCATGCAAATATTGCACATTCAATGCCAAACTGCATTTTATGTCCTAGGCAACAACATACGTTACGTCTCTGTTCAAAATTCATTAAAAGTAGTGTTGCTGATCGTTTTTCCTCAGTTAAAAACATAATCTTTGTTTAAATTGCTTAACCGAAAATCATGTGGCTAAGACTGTTTCAGCAAATTTAGTTGTTCAGTTTGCAAACAGCGTCATCATACGCTTTGCATAAAGACGTTCCTGACGAATTACCCTCCACTTCAGGAAATTGTCCTGCAGCTGGCGGTGCGTCTCATGTTTTTCATAATAGCATATGAAATCGCATAGCGCTTTGTCGCATATTTCTCAATCTCGTCCAGGTCGCGTGATTCTTGGTACCGCAAGAGTTCTAATACGCCACATGGGTGTAACATATTCAGCTCGCGCTCTAATCGATTCTGCTTCCGAAGCTTCGTTCATTTCGGAAAAACTTCGCAAGTTGTTAAAACTTCCAGTTTGTCATGTTCAAGCTAAAATTTCAGGTGTAAATCTGCGAATCCCTCGCAACTTTGTTTAATTTATGTTCCACTTACGATTGCAATTTAAATCATGAGGCTACAGCGCTCGTGCTTCCTCACATAACTCGCAATCTACCTTCTGCATCCATTGATTTTGCTATCGAGCATAAATTGCCAAATATTCCATTGGCGGATTCAAACTTTCTCAGTAGTGGATCTGTTGACATTCTTCTTGGTGGAGATCTGTACCCACTTATAATGCTTGAAGGCGTAAAACGAAATATTCTTAGTGCTCTAATAGCACAAGAGACCGTGTTTGGGTGGATATTCACTGGTCCAATATCCACTGCACATTTGTTATGTTATGCCATTCATGTGAGATTTTCTCACTCGATAAACAATTAACTTGAGGAATTTCCCAAAAAGAAGTTTATGACTGACGCAGATAAACTTTGTGAAGAAATATATTCTAAAACTACAAGACGAAATAAGGATGGCAGATATATTGTTTCCTTGCCATTTAAGTCCACTTTTCTGTCACAAATTCGACTTGGTTCTTCCCGTCACATAGCTCTTAAGCAATTTCTTCGCAACGAACTGAGTTTATGGAAAAAAACCTGCATTTAAATCAGCTTATGATAACGTTGTCAAAGAATATTTTTCTTTAAATCATATGGAGTTAGTTTCTTCTCCTAAATTTGCTCACGGCACTGTTATTTGCAACATCATTCGGTCGTGAAACCTGATAGTTTGACAACTGCTTTGCGAGTTCTTTTTAATGCAACTAACTCAACAGCCAACTGGGCCTACATTAAGAATGTCTGAATGACATTCTTAATGTAGGCCCAGTTCTTGAGGCTGACCTCACTTTGTTAATTTTTCGGTGGCGGTTCTTTAGATTTGTATTCAATAGTGATATACAAAAAATGTATAGGCAAATACTGATAGAGCCATTTCAACGAATTCTTTTCAGAGAATCTCTTGATTAAGAAATTTCTGATTTCGAGTTGAAAACGGTCACATTCGGCGTATTGCAATTGGCACAAGATACTCAAAACACCCACCCACTGGCATCGTTTATTTTGATCAAGAGATGACTTGATCAACGCACTCAGTTTTGCTGGTTTTTCACTTCGGAAGTGGACGGCCAACGAGAGAGAGATATTGGAAAAATCTTCCAAAGGAGCACCTGATGGACACGGATTTTTTGGACTTGGACGGTTCCAGTAATGCAAAAGCACTTGGCATACGGTGGAATGCGCTCCAGGATTGTTTTTATTTTATAACAGATGACATAAACACAAAAGTATCTTTTACAAAAAGGGAAGTTTTATCCGCAACTTCAAAACTTTTCGATCCAGCGGGGTGGCTGGCGCCAATTATCGTAATGGCAAAAATAATTATGCAGTAGGTTTGGTTAGATCGAACCGAATGGGATGCGGCATTACTGCCCGAAACTCTTGCGAGGTGGACGAATTTTGTCGAAAATTATAACCACATTTAAAAAATAAAAATTCCGCAGAGGATTGAATATAGAATCGATAGCACTTTTCAGATTCATGGGTTTTCAGATGCCTCGGAAATGGCTATCTACATTCGTATTAACAACTATTCGAATATTCTACAAATTTACCGCGTTTAGAGCTATGTGGAGCACATCTTCTTGTTTAACTTGGTTGTTGATCTTAACATTAAGGTCGATGAAGTTTTCTGTTGGACCGATTCAACAATCGTTTTAGCATGGCTGCAAAAACCACCATGTTCTTGGACTTGCTTTGTAGCTAATAGAATATCAAAAATCCAAGAGAAAATTGGAAGTCAAAATTGGAACCATGTTGACACACACGACAATCCTGCAAATTTGGGAAGTCGTTGTGTACTCCCGCAAGACATTGATATGAACAATTTGTGGTGGCACGGTCCAAATTGGCTTAAATGTCGTTATGGCCACTTTCACAGCAACAAAACATCGAAACTACTCTAGAAGCAAAATCTATTAAAACCCATATTTCAATTTCTAATTATATTTTTAGATTCTTTTACAAAACAAAAAAAGTTTCGTCGGTCAACCTAGTTATAATTCTGTATTTATAACTGGAAAAGAAATTACAGATATCAGAGTTCGTCTGATTATTCGATGTCAAAAAGTACATTTTGAAGCGGAATACAAAAATCTTACAAATGTTGTTCTTTTGCATTTTATGCATCACTGTTCGTTGCAGGGCGGAACCCAACTACTTCTTAATCTACTCAGACAACAATATTGGATACCCAAAGCAAAAAACCTTGTTAAAACCAAAATTATCAAAATCAAATTATGGCTGCACTACCAGTGGAACGAACCACTTTTTCGAGGCCCTTTGCTATCACCGGAATCGATTTCGCTAGACCAATCGATGTAAAAATTATACCGGGCGAGCATGTCTCATAACAAAGGGATACGTTTGTGTTTTGTTTGTTTTGTGACGAATACTATACACTTGGAGGCCACAAGTGATTTGTCGTCAACAACTTTTCTTGCGGCTTTTGCTTCCCGTAGAGGATGCCCAAACAAAATATTTTCTGATAATGGTACCAATTTTGTCGGTGCTTCCAAATTAATAAAAAAGGACTTTCATGATTTTATAATTTCGTCTCAAGAAAAAGTATATTCCACTTATAGTCACCAAGATATAACATGGAATGTTATTCCTGCTGGCGCTCCACACATTGGTGGCTTGTGGGAAACGGGAGTAAAAAGTTTTAAGGCACATTTTCGAAAAATGGCCATTTCACATAAATACACTTTTGAAGAACTCTCTATTTTATTATGTCGAATTGAGCCATGTCTTAATTCTAGACCTTTAAGCCCAATGTCGAATAACTCAACAGATCATGCTGCCTTGACTCCCGGACATTTTCTTGTAGGTGGGACAATTTTGGCACCTGTCGACACCTGTCATAAATCGATGTCAAAGACTTAAAGCATTCGCTCAACATTTGTGTCTTAGGTGAAAGGAAGAATATTTGAAAGAGCTACATAAACGGAACAAATGGAAGTTTCCAAATGTCGATATATCTGTCAATGATCTTGTTGTAGTAAAACACGAAAATTTGCCAACTACACAATGGCGGCTTGGTAGGATTATTCGAGTCTACCAAGGAACTGACAAACGAGTTTGTGTAGCTGATATACAAACTGAAAAAGGCGTCATTACACGTCCGATTGTAAAATTAATACTTCTGCCAAACTAACAACATTGATTTTTCAATTTTTAATCTTATTTTTATTTCTTTATGGTTACATGTATTTTTTAACGTTAAAAATGGATTCAACTACAAAACATAATCGACGCATTTAATATTCGTGCAGAGATTGTAAGCGAAACCATCCGCTTCGATTCCGCCATAAATTTCTCGCGATGAACTTTGAGAAACATCTGCGTACTATACTTATTCATCGATATTGTTCAAGATGTCTTGCACTATCTCATCTATCTAAGGATTGCCAGAGTACAAAATCCTGCACATATTGCAGTCGCGATTACCATAGTTTAATTCATTCCAATAAACATCTCAATAAACATACGCGATCAAACGACAACGATGCGCTTGCAGTTCCGATATTGAATCCATCAATTTCGCTGTTGCCCACTGCTATCGTACAAATACGTGTACGAAATAAGTCATTTTTTGCTCGTGCGCTTTTGGATCCCTGTTCCGAAGTTAGCAAGATTTGCTCAACATTAGTTGCGCATCTCAACATCCAAACAACATATGTCGGAACTAACAAAGATTGTGAACTTGCTGTCCATTCCTGTCATGATCGTACAATGCGCCTCACTATATACGCCCGCGTGCGATCTGACTTCAATTTCAAAACGCCAACAAGCCACGTTAACTCTATTATAAAAGAAAAAATCACCAACTTGAAAATGGCTGATCCACAGTTCTACACGTCGTCAGCAGTCTCCATTATATTTGGAGCCGATTCTTATCATCGAATTATTAGAACCGAAGTCATGGTCAATTCTGGTCTGCCTTTAGCGCAAAATACCATGTTCGGTTGGGTCCTTTCTGGCCCATGTGTCCTTTAAGACATTGTTTTCAAATTACTATAAAACATATGAATTTTTGTTTAATAATAAATAATTTTTGCTCATAAATAATATGTATCATATTTTTCACATATCTTTTTATTTTATATATTAGTATATTAATAATTTATTTTATATAATAAATAATGAATATGTTAAATGTTGAATATATATATATATATATATATTGTTATTGCAGTTCTAATACTGCAAGGAGGCCGGCAATGTTTATGCCAAAAGCCATTAATCGATTATTTATATCAGAACTATTTTCAATGCACTGTAGTTACTATGACAGTTGAATTTGCTACCAACTTTTAGAACTTGAATTTAATTATGTGCTATCTTAACAATCTGTTTCCTAACAAGTGAAATAACTTCCTCTTTGCTGTGGAACCATTGAACTATACGTATGTAAAAATAAATGAGTCTTTTATGACTTGAATCTTAAATTGAAACATTTTGTTTTTGTTTTTTTTCTTATTTCTTTACAATCGATAAAATACAAATTTCGCAAGAATATCGCAACCAACCTTTTCGACTAAACACCGACCTTAACTCATTCTCTGGTGTAAAAACATCACTCCGTTCTCTCATGAACAGTCGGAAATTTTCTTACACCGCTCCGCGCACCGCGGGTCCAGATGGAGGATGCGTATATATGTATATATATATAGATATATATATATATATATATATATATATATATATATATATATATATATATATATATATATATATATATATATATATATATATATATATACATCTTGTTATCGACCAATCGCATCTGCAAGTAGAGCTCTAATTCTTGGCAATAGTATGGGCCACAAAAACTTATAGAGCGTATTTGTTGGGGCGTCCATTCACGGTTTATACGGATCACCAGCCACTGCGTGGCATAGCAAATTTAAAGGATCAAACGTCAAGGCTAGCCAGGTTCAGGCACAAATTATCAGAATACGAGTTCGAAATAATTTATAAACTTGGCAAAAAGAATTTAAATGCTGACGCATTAAGTAGGATTCCACAATTAGGAACAGAAATTGCGGCAGTTCAAATCCGTTCTAAAACCACACCAAAGGAAATAGACCCACAACCGGACGTCAGTAAATCAGTCTTGGACGACACAGTAACGGATGTGGATGGCGAAACAATCTTGAGTCAAGTATTAACTGATCCTGAAGAAATGAAAACAGTTATTAGAGATTTTCACGACTCGCAGTTAGGAGTTCATCAGGGCACACTGAAAACATATTTTCGAATAAGAAAGCAATATAGGTGGAAGGGTATGCAAAAACAAATTAAAGAGTATGTAAAAAATTGCCCTGACAAGTTAACAAAAGTTCTAAGCTAACAAAAACGCCAATGGTCTTGACAAATACACCAATGCGCAAATTTGATAAGGTTTTTATGAACTTAGTAGGAATTTTACCCGAAACAGTATCTGGCAATAAATCATTTTAACATTTCAAGACGATTTTTCAAAATATATGTGCTGTGTAGAAATACCAGACGCAGAAGCAAGCACAGTGGCTAATGCATTTTATGATGAAATTATAACACGCCACAATATTCCGAAAATTCTAGTAACTGACAATGGCGCTAATTTCGTGTCAAAGTTATCTTCCGATACATGCAAATTATTGGGAATTAAAAAATGCACATTACACCTTATCACCAACAGGCCAATGGATCATTAGAACGTAGTCACAGACCATTAGCAGAATATTTGAGATGTTTTGCTAAGGAGGATGGTTCTAATTGGGATCAATGGTTAAATTCGGCAATACATGTCCATAATAATACGATGCATGTGTCAACTGGTCAAACACCTTTCCGAATACTATACGGTTATGATTCTGATATGCCAACTAATTTAAAACGCAAAGTTTCACAACTATATAATGCCGACAATTATAATAAAATATTAAAATATCAAATACAGGCGGGCGCATGAAATAGTGAGACAAAATCAAGAAAAAGTAAAAGAAAAATCTAAAACAATCTACGATAAATCATTAAACCCCATTGAATTTCAAATTGGCATTGAAATTCAATAATGAAGAATAAAAATAGGAAAAATAAACGTTCACCAATTTCTGTAGGGCCCTATAAGGTTTTGTCCGTCACCACCCCCGTGACAACGACTATATTTATAAAAGGAAAGGGAAAGAAAATACACAACAATTTGTTGAAAAAATACCAGAATATTTGAGATGTTTTGCTAAGGAGGATGGTTCTAATTGGGATCAATGGTTAAATGCGGCAATACATGTCCATAATAATACGATGCATGTGTCAACTGCTCAAACACCTTATCGAACATTATATTGTTATGATTCTGATTCTGATATGCCAACTAATTTGAAACGCAAAGTTTCACCACTATATAATGCCGATGATTATAATAAAATATTAAAATATCAAATACAGCGGGCGCATGAAATAGTGACACAAAATCATGACAAGGTAAAAGAAAAATCTAAAACGAGATACGATAAATCATTAAAAATTGGGGAAATGGTTGTAATGAAGAATAAAAATAGGAAAAATAAATGTTCACCAATTTGGGTAGGGCCCTATAAGGTTTTGTCCGTCACTACCCCCGTGACAACGACAATATTAATAAAAGGAAAGGGACAGATAATACACAACAATTTGTTGAAAAAATACCATAATTATTAATGTATTAATTGTTAAAGTGCGGAAATATATTTATGAGTAAGCATGCGGTAGCTCAGTGGTTAGTGCGTTGGACTGCGAGCCGAAAGGTCCCCGGTTCAAGACTGGACTGGGGCTAACAACATCTTTTCATAGAAACATTTTCTATACCGCGCTACCTCTCGTCAGTAAATGGTAAACTTACGAGAGTAAAACCATTGCCTATGAAAAAGCTCTCACCCGCCGTTCGGATTCGGCAATAAACTGTAGGTCCCACCACTTTGAGTACAAATATAACACGCACAGCTCAAAATGGTGAGAGAGCTCGGCCGAAGTTCTATGCAGGACTGTAGCGCCAAACTATTATATTATTATAAGCATGCGGCGGACCAAATTTAAAGATTATGAAATGAAGAAATATTAGGAAAAATATTAATAAGAAAGAATTATAAATGATAATACGAGTTTTTTATAAGAAATAAATGCGATAAAATATATTTGTACGAAATTAAGATATTGAACAAATGGCTACGTACTGCTGAGCGTAGATCACTAGCATTTGAAATTTGAATTATAAAGTGAATTATGAATTTATGGTTGAATTATTAATTTTTAAATTTAAATATAATGAAAAGTAGATTTTGATGAATTGAATTTTAAATAAATAAGGAATTATTAATTTATGTTAATTTCTGACGAGAAAATAAATGACCAGTAGGTTTTTAGAGCTAGAAAATGCTCCAAATGATATACAGCAGGCATGTCAAACTCATTTGGCATCACGGGCCGCATTGGCAACTCAAAAGATGAGCAATTGTCCAAAAAACAAAATTCGCTCGTTTTTTACATTTGATTCTTCTGTTGTAAAATAACATATAATGTTAAGATGATAACATTTTCCATGGATCCTCGTTAAAAGCGCTGCAGGCGAAAATTTTGCAAAAAATGGTGCGATTTTTGTCTGTTTGAAATATATCGAAAAAATGTTCGAATTTCTCTGATCCTGCCAAAAATTTTGTCAGAGGTATATACAATGGAGTATATTTCAAACACCAGAGACAATTTTCTTAAACAGATCTGACAATCATCCAAAATTGTAGCAACTTTTTATGTCCGCAAAATCGTACGATATCTAATTAGCTCTTGTACCAATGTCGATGGCCAAATCGTACTAAAACTACAAAAATAGTTCAAAGCGACATATGGCCGTTTTTTTTTTCGAAACGATAATAAAAACGATTCTGGATTAATGTTGCACAAATAGTTCTAATATATAGAGATATATTTCAAAAACATTGCGATGTGGAAAATGTTTAAATATCCTAACATAAAATTTTACTCTACTAAAATTACGAAATTTTAAAAATTAGCAACGAGATCGATTCTTACCAAACATATTGAAAAATTGAAAAATTTAAATATCGTCTATAAATTTGATATTTATATAAATTTGAAATGTATACAAATTTGAAAAGGGTTCCTTTTTATGCACAACTAAATTAAATTTCAAGGACAATCCATTGATTAGAGATGTACGGATTTAGGAGTTATAACTAAGTTTATCCTTAAAATGAGGTTTGCAGCATTCTACGGTCAAGAGTTTTTTTCTACAACCACAAAAAGTGATTATTAAATAATTTTTTGAAACTTTGGACCACTGTATCTCTGGAGAAGGTGAATCTGGAACTCTGATAGATTTGGTGTGGAATGTCTCCAAACAAAAAGTTTTACTTACTAAAAAAAAATGTTAAAATGAATACAATTCCAATTTTTACAATGCGAGACTCTTGTCTACAAATTTTTGATTCTTGTTTTATTTTGATTGCACCTTTATTTGATACTGGAGCTAATTCCGAAAATGGTTTTGTTAAATAGGGTCTAGTTTTTAAGATTTTTAAGTTTTAATAATTTTTCTCTCCTTTTATTTTTAATAGTCGAACCAAAAACAATAATGTAATTTTCTCTTCTGTGTTAGATGTACAAAACAATGTACTACCAGATATTTTTTATAAATGCCGGCGAAATATATTCATTAAATTTAAAATTTTATGAATAAAAAACAATATTACTTGATGAAAAAAAGATAAACATTATTGTTATGCCATTTGTTCAACGCCATGTATAATATTTAAATAGAAAATTATGAAAATAAATTAAGACTCGAGTCTTCGAGTCTCAATTTCTCATTATTAAATTTTGGAAAATATAAAAATATTGATTTTTTTAAAATAAATTAATAAATTTTTAACCAAGAATAAATGGTAATCTTGATTATACCTCCGTTATTTAATATAATAATCATTTTAACGCCTGAAAATAAAATATTTTTAAACATTTTTCAATTCTTAAAAATATATTTTTCTTATATTATTTAAAAAGTCTTCGCGGGCCGCACAGAAATGTTGGCGGGCCGCGTGTTTGACATGCCTGATATATAGGAAAAATATGATTGAATTAAAACTATAAAAATATATAAATACGTCTACTACGAATGAAAAATAGGATTTTAGAGCTAGAATATGCTCCAAAAGAGATATAAAAAATTATGATAGAATTACTTGATTAGAGAAATATTATAAAAGTATATAAGTATTATTACTACGACAAAATGCATAGACGATTTTTTAAGAGCTAGCAATTTCTCCAAGTGTTATATAGAAATTTATTTTATTAAATCCGTTAAGTATTACTTCGGGTAATTTACTAGCCTATGCAATAAATTATAAGTTTATGTTGAATAGAAGGAGAAACAAAAAAAGAAATATCTAGAAATTGAAGTTGAGGAAATGAATATATATAAAACAAAAATATAGTTAAAAAGATATAAATTATTAAATAATATAATTGTATTAAGGATAGAAACAAATGAGAACGGCAATTACATTTTATGTAAGGATTCGATGTACTCTTCGAAAAGAGTCGACATCCGTAAGACTTTATGCTAATCTTAAACTATTAATTAAATAGTTTGAAAAGAACAGCAGCAAATTGTTTTTAAGCATTTCACTAAATACGACGAATACTAGTCTGCAACTTGATCAATTGCATATGTGTATTACGAATCGTATTAGGCGAACTCGAGTGAAAACTTAAGATGATCACTTAAGTTTCGTTAGAGATTGCGATGGAATAAAAAATATATAAAAATAAAAATTGCATACACATGAGCATTTTTTAAAATAAACATCTTCAAAATTAGCTAAACTTCACTAGGTTTTTAAACAAAAAAAAAAGTGGAAGATGTTTTACTTGTAGAATATGTTATTCAGATAAAATATATTCTGTTAGAATTATGAATTAAAAAATATTTTTTTTTCTCTTCTGGAAAAATGTTTATGAAACAACAAAACCAATATACGTATTTATTATGCTGATTAGTTTAATAGATATTAAAATATAAAAACATAAACTTAAATAAATATGTTATATGACACATGTATTTTGTACATACCACAACTTATATTGTAAAATATTAACACAAACTGTAATACAATGTCAAACTTAAGTTAAAAGAAAAACGTGTTTTTTTTTCTTAACACATATATGTTTTGTATATACTACAGCATATTTTATAAAATTTTAAAGTACAATATTCTATAAGGTAATATATGAATGATAATTTTGATAGAGATATAACGATGTTATTATATGTATATAATTATGTTTTATAGACACTTAAATGTGTGAGTGATTGTAATGATGAATACACGAAAATGATTAGATTTAAGTAAAAAATAAAAAATAAATAATGTGATAGAGCAACAAGTAACGGTGATGGCGAGAACCTCCTACTCGTTTCGTGAATGACGCATGCTATTGGCATCTAATTCGCACTCATGTGTTTTAATGTGCAGATCTTCTATCTCTTTCTAGCACATTGCTCATTTCGCTGTATGATCTTCCGTCTCTTTCTAACACATTGCTTAGTGCGCTGAATTGTCTTGCGTCTCATTTATTATTGCTGAAAGCTTACACTATGGGGCAAATTACATCTTTTCGTAACACTGCCCTCCACCTAAATCTGTTCGTCCCGAACAGATGTTAATCCTCTCTCTCCCTGTATTGCGTCAACCTTTCTAAATGTACGACTTTCAATTTTCGTCTGACGCCTGTAGTATTCTGAATCCGATACACAATGTCATTAATCCTTTTAATTATCCTGTACGGGCCTGGTGTGTTTGCAGCTTAGGGTTTAACAATTTCACTCTTCGCGGGCTACAAAGCATAACTAAATCTCATTCCTTAAATCCCTCAGAGTTTGCTCTCAAGTTGTGTCTGGACTTTATCTTATCACTTAGAATTTGCATCCTCTGCCTTAAGGACTGATGCAACTCGCGTCGGTCTTCACTTTTCTTCTTGCCCAAAACACTTTTTGGAATCGTCTTTTTCACATCCATGGCATCCTACGTTGTATTGATTCATCTTACCGCAACTTCTGACGGCTGTTCTTTTTGCGGACTGACTTCTGATATCCGACCCAATAGAAATGTTTTCTGACTTCTTCAATCGTTTTATTAATGCTCAAGTGACATCCGTTGAATCCACAATGTCATTTGAGTACCATAAGCCATACCAAAAGCCATATTATTTTTGACTTGGGAACAACAATCAAATTTCGTGCAGATCCGCCATTTTCACTTTCCCACACACGGTACAATTAACCATTTTGTAGCTTCAGGCTTTGCCACTGCGCCCATTAAGCCCTGCTTATTGGACTGTTGGATGCTAACTCTTCCCATAATGGTTTTCTTTGTTGTTCCTTTAACGTCCTAATTTTTGCGATAATTTTTGATCATTTTGTATTTGCTCTAGACTCCATTGATTATCTGGCACGACACCAATTGAACGAATGTGAATTATGTTCGTTTTTCATCTTCTCTCCGGCATTCTCCGGATTCCATTGTACATACTCGTGCCGACACAGTGCCTGAATTTCCAAAATGGCAACTGGTGTTATTTGGACCATCCTCAGATCTCTTTTCTGGTCTGTATCCCTTAGGTGGTTGCACAATTACTCATTTACGTTTTTCAAGAAAGTCGCGTGACATATGCCCATATTTTCCGCAATTGTAGCATTTACCTGTCAATTGTGTGTTTCCGTTGGCAGCATAATGTTCGGGTTTAACGCTGGCTTTGGACGCTCTACTTACTCCTTGACATAAATTTTCTCTCTCCTCATCTAGTACACATGCCTCCGTCGCTGGTCGGCACAATGTCTACGCTATCTCCTGCGTAAGCGCTGTGGTGACCGTTTCCATAAATGTCACCATTGGCATAGTCATTGTTGCCCGTTTTGTCTCAGTATCCCGTATGCCATAAACGAACGCATTTATCTTGCACATTTCCAAGAAATCACACGCTGAATCGGAATACGCCAAATGTGGAAGTCTCTCAACATCCGCAGCATATTCCTGCAACGATTGGCAATTATTTTGCCTTCGTAACTTCAGCTGCATTCTGTAAATAGGTGTCATGTGGTTACTGTCGTATTTTCGTTGCAATGCACCCATGACCGCTGAATAACTGTTAATGTCACTTTTTGGAACTGTCAGCAAAACTTCGGCTGCTCCTCCTTTAAGCGCCACAATAAGCGCTGCTACCATGTCTTCATTGTTCCATCTATTACTTACAGCCGTGGTCTCAAATTGCAGCTTGAAAATGTGGAACGCTGTGGTTCTATCGTAAATCGGAGATTTTAGCCTCGTACCTCTAAAAACATGCTGTGTAGATCCATTTATCTGCAACACGTGCAAATCTTTTTTTTATTTCCTGGATTTCTTTGTCTATACCGTTTTCTAATCTTTGATTTTTTTCATCAATGTTCACTTCCATGTCATTTACATGTATTTCTAGCTCCGTCACTTTGCTATGGAGTGTATTAGAAACTTCCAAAAGCTGCTTAGAATGCTCCTGCATCTGCTGCTTAATTTCTGTTCCATTTTGTTGGAATTTTCTAGAAGTTCTTGCTTCATGTCTAATTTGAGCTGATTGGAATTTTCTTGAAGTTTCTGTTCCATTTTGATGGAATTTTCTTGAAATTCTGTTTTAAGTTTTTCTTCAATCCGGTTCGAATTTTTTAGAAGCTGTTGTTGTATAGCTCCGAGCAACTGGCTCATATCAAAACTTTGGGACTGTACTTTTTGCTCCGTGTCCACATTTTTCGATGATGCTATTGCAGCTTCCACTTCAAACTCGTGCTCTGCGAGACGCTTTTGTAGCTCTACTTTCGTACCTACAGTTGGAAGATTATGAATCACCAGCTCCTTCTTTAGCTGGTCGACTTTAAGTTGTTCGAATCTAACCATTTTGTATCACAATCCCACTTCTGACACCAATGTTACGAAAATTCAGTCTACGGAAAACTATTCTACGAGCTCGTATCGCTGGATTGTGAACAAAATAAAAACACTCTTATGTTTGGTTTAAATTATAACAATTAACTTTATTAATTCACTTTAATAAACAACTTTACTAATAACAAATTCTAACAACTGCTGCATGTCCACAATTTAACTTGACAATTATCACACGAGATGCACTCGACCACTTTACAATCACTACTGAAGTGCTGTACCTCAGATGCGGCTCCCTTATATACTGCATGCATCAGTTCGACACGTTTCGAGAAGCTTCGACTTGTTTCGAGAACCTTCTACTCGTTTCGTGAATGACGTATGCTATTGGCATCTCATTCGCACTCATGTGTTTTAATGTGTAGATCTTCCCTCTCTTTCTCGCACATTGCTTAGTACGCTGAATGATCTTCCCTCTCTTTCTAACACATTGCTTAGTGCGCTGAATGCCTTGCGTCTCATTTATTATTGTTGATTGCTTGCACAGTGGGGCAAATTACCTCTTTTTGTAACAATATATATATATATATATATATATATATATATATATATATATATATATATATATATATATATATATATATATATATATATATATATATATATATATATATATATATATATATATATATATATATATATATATATAACACATGAGTGCGAACATTTAACATATTCATTATTTATTATATAAAATAAATTATTAATATACTTATTAAAATAATAAATGTATGATAACCAGGGGGCGATACAGGATGGCGTACCGTTTTTATAGCCCGGCTTATCTCAGTAGGTAAAACAGACTAAAAAAATGTTTAAGGTGTGGGAAATTGCCTACGTTGGGCGCTACCGAATTTCAAATATAGAAGATTTGGCCGTTTCCACCGTCTTTCTTGCGGGCGGGTACCCCTAACCTGATAAACCCGGAGTTTTGTTGCGACCAACCCTCAGGGAAATGTAAGAATAATAAAATAATATATACTTAACCTATAATAAATAAAAATATATGAATATAATAATAGAAATAGTAAAATTAAGTAATAAAAATAATCATCCAACTTAAAATAATAATAACCAGTTGGGAAGGTTAGATTACATGGGAAATTTTAAAGTAGGGACTTATAGTAGGTGTTATTATGATAGTTAGGATTATCAAAATTATAGTCGGTCTAAGCCGACTATAAATACCCTACACACATGTGTGTTTACCATTCAAAGTGGTACTAGGTCCTGAAAATAACTACAAAATTTTAATCGATGAAGAATTCCCACTCATTTCATACACATATTTACAAATGGGTAGGTGTACCGAATTTCTATTTTTTTTGAACCACAAGTCGTTTCGCGGGAAAACATTTTTTTCATATCATATTTGAACATAAAGTCAATATATATTTGACAAAAAAAAGTTTACCTAAGCACGTATACAGTAAAATTCAACAGTAGATGTATGTTTTATATGAGGTATTTGATCATAAGTGATCGGTTCGCTGGTCACAAGGGACTGATCATGCCCATTTTCCATGACAGACATCGTATATATATAAGTAATCTAAATTAAGCGTTTCATTTATTTAGCTCTTCTTGTTTTTTGTAATCAAGATTTTAACAGACAGATAGACGGGCGGACAGACGGACATCGCTAAATCGACTCAGGAGGTCATGCTGATCAATAATATATATACTTTTCCATACCGGGATGCTTCCTTCTGGGTGTTACAAACGGCATACCAAACTAAATATACCCTTTCACTCTTAGTGTAGGGTATAAAAATATAACGTAATACTAAAGATAAATACAAATTAAATAGAAAAATTAACTCACCTGAAAAAGCAATCAACCAACGCGATAGTAAAACATGAACACATAAAAAGAAAAAAAATATTATTAAATAAAATAAAACACATAATATAAGTTAAAGAAAGATCAGAATAATCAAGGACACCTAAAAGGAAAATAGTAGTAGTGCGAGCCACCTACAAGAAACATGTAGAAAAATATTAACAATTGCGCCTCCGATAAACGTAAGCTATTTTTAGCCGTAGTGACATTTGTGCCAAAGAAAAAAACCAATTCAGAGGGTCAGACGCCAAGGAACATATCTCTTCAGACTGCAGTTCGGTGTCGGCAGTGCACACAGAGGACGACCGCCATGTCGTTAGGACACGACTGAGAAAACGATCCGGATTTATGGTAAATAATTTATAATATAAAATATAAAACTTAAATAATTTATTTAACAATTGTAAATAACCTGTAAAAAAAAAGAGAAGAAAAAAAGAAATACGAAAAGAATGATCTGAAAAAATACGAAAAGGAAGTTTCCGTAACAGTAAAAAAAAAGAAATAGATTAAAATTTTATAAAATTTTGTAAAAGGAGACCCAGAATAAGATTCTAAAAGAAATCTTGTCAATGTCCTATTCGCATTCCCTACGCATTTAAACTGGAACCATTTTCCACATTTTTGCCCCTCCACAGAGCTCTTCAGAGGTAGGTCTATTTGTGGTGTGAGGTTACTGAGTACCTGACATTGTATATACATAAAATTGGTTTTAATAAGAAGGGTATTAATGGTAATACACACCAGGATAAAGCAGGGCTAGGAACCGAAATTCTATTCTCTGCGGTTCCAGTTCAGGTTCTATAAAAAAATGGTTCCGGTACAGGTTCCGGTTCTTAAATTATTTGTTATTTCGGTTTCATTTCCGGTTATACAAAAACAAAATAACGATTCCAGTTCCGGTTCCACAAACAAGCCAAAAAACGCAATAAAAATATAAATATTTTTTTATTTTTACGTAAAAATATAATGAAATTTATATACATATCTATCTATGTATATAAAAATTAATTGACGTCATGAGTGTCGCAAAAACATGAGAACAGGTCGATTGATTTGAATGATTTTTTTTTTGTTTTATTCGTCTCAATACTGGGAATTCGGAAAACTCCCTAGGAAAAACCGGAAAATCGGAAAATTCGAACTTTGTGTTTTGTATGATAATGCATTAAGTGGGAATTATGTGGGAATTGTATTTTAATAATTAGGATTCGTTTATATAGCCACTACGGATAGATTGGACAAAGGGGAGTGGCACGTCCCATACATCAAACTTTTTTAAATGCTTTTTCTCATGACCTCCTAAGAGGAGATTTTAATAATGTGACGCTATACGTTTTTCCCTTATGTTTTTCACATGTCGGAGATGTAAGTAAGGGCATTTTAGTTTGTAAGATTGTAAACTATCTGAATGCTTTGAAGGATGACTCTGAGCAACAACGACGTCAGCCTGGATATCAAACGGAGAATAACTCTTGCCAACAGGTGCTACTTTGGGCTCAGTAGGCAATTGAGAAGTAGACCTCTCTCGCCGTTCAAAAATAACGCTCTACAAGTCACTCATCATGCCCGTCTTACTTTATGGTGCAGAAACATGGACGCTGGCCTCCACCGATGAGAGAGAACTGGGAGCGTTCGAGAGAAAGATTCTCCGTAAAGTATTTGGCCCTATCTGCTTTGCTAAAGAGTATCGAATCAGGATGAACCATGAGCTGTATGAGTTATTCAACGACATTGACATAGTCAAGCGCATCAAGATCCAGCGGTTTCGCTGGCTAGGTCATGTCGAACGAATGGATGAAAACACTCCAGCCAAGAAGGTGCTTGAATCGAAACTCGAAGGTGGACAGCGTAGAAGAGGGCGTCCAAATCTGCGTTGGAAAGACCAAGTTGAGGACAACCTTGGTATTTCTAACTGGCGTCAGCGCGCGCAAAGCAGATCCGACTGGCGCGGCTCAGCGGCCAAAACCGACCCACGGTTGTAAGGGCCATTTAAGTAAGTATGTAAACTATCTGGATATAAGAAACTGCATATTTCTGCAAAAGTTCTTATATTCCAAAACCCCATCATATCTTTCTTATAAGCTACGTCTTAGCGTTTCACATAAAAGCCTAAATTTAATTTTGCCAAAATTTAACTATCTACAATCGCAGAGACTATTTTTTATTAAGCTATTGGACTCTAGAATTCATTACCACTTAATATTTAAAATATAAACAGAATATAGATTTAGGTTATAATACCTTATAATACTAATACATTTTTCAGAACAATAATCCATTAACATCTTAAATCTACTATTTATTAGTAACCACCCATCTAATTTATCTTTAAATATGTAAAATTATAATACAATTTTTGCATTATTCTTAATTTTTGCTTTTTTATAAACAGACCTTTTGATTATCTATGTAATTTTAATTTTGTTGAACTGTAAAATAATCACTTCTTATTGTACTAATATATAAATCAAATCAAAAAATATATACAAAAACTTTGCAGCGATGAAGCTGTGCACATGTCCAACTAGTATATATACAAGGAAAAAAACTATATTAAAAGGAAGATAAATGTCTTTAAAATATATACATATGTATTTGATTTACGTCCATACACAAATGTATTCGTTTTTACTTCATTGATGTAGTTATTTTGTATGCAATTAACTACATAATTTTACTGCATTTATATACAATTTTTTGTATTGAAAATAACTACATTTTGTATTTTTTAATACGTCAAATATATGAAGATACATTACTACATCTTCATTTATTTTTACTACATTCCGTATTTATTTAACACAAAGTTATTAGCTAAAAATCATCTTTCCCGATGGTGTGGTTTCAAAGATTTGGATATATCTGAAAAGTTTAAAATAATATATATTAAATATTGACATTTTATCTTTAACATCACCAAAATGAGTATAGGGGTGGTGTAAGGCGGACTTTGAATCATGGACAGGCGACACTTTAGAAATTAGACAAAACTTAGTAACCTTTACCGAAGGAATTTGGGTGACAGAATTTGTAGAATATTAGGAAATAGTTTCAAAAGGCAGACATTAAGCCCCCTGATCATTTATTTCCGGTAACAACGATATCGGCTACAATTTGTTTCAAAATCGGTTGAATAACGTGTGACTTCAATTTTTAATTCATGTATCAAACGAAACGTTGAGTACGTATGTTTTGAGAGTTGTTTTATATAAATCATACGCGAAGGTAAAAAAAAATAAATTATTGTATATCGAAAAAACAAAACAAACAAATTGAACAAACCTTCGTATCAAAGAGCGTAACGAAAAATACCTTTAAATACGTTACACCAATTTTAGACGAAGGTCGCATTGGAAAAAACATAGTCTAAAAGCTCGCATTAGAGGTAACTAACGTTTTTGGAATTTAAACTTTTTTTTCTTTTTTTTCGTAATTTGAACACATCAATTATGTAGAAAATCGTCTTTCCAAGTCATTTGACCCAAGAACATACGGTCTACGCTCATCTAAAGTGAGCTTATTTTTATAGAATATTTCTTTACCAAAAAATGTCATTGTCAATGCTGCATACAAATCGCTGTACAATCGGCATTTTTTATTGGAATCTAATAATTTTTAGTATTTATATTAAGAACAGTATTGAAAACAATGTAAGTTAAAAATTGTATTAAGTTCTATTTATTGAGGTAGATATGGGTAGTTAAACTTATCTTTTAATTTTAAAGTTTTTTTTTTAATTGTGTATTTGCAATGACATAGAACTTTTTTGGATCATCTCGGATCAACCAAATACTTGTGTTCTGATTAGTAGGATCCTTTACCTACATGTCAGTACTAAATTTATCTGCAACTATTTGTGTATATTGGTCATCAGGGTATACGAATCCTGAAAAAAATTACAAACTTTCAATCGTTGAAGAATTTTATTCATTTGATACCCATATTTACAAATATATATATTTGAACAAAAAAGTTTATCTAAGCACGTATACAGTAAAATTGATCTGTAGTTTTAAAGTGTTTAAATGTCATACGGATAAATGGCGGACTATGTTTTCTTGGGTTCTCCAAATACAAGTAGCATATAAGGATTAATCGAAATAAGGAATTTTTTTTTAAAATTTTTTTTTTTTTTTCATATACTTATATACTACTTGTGGAGATATTTTAAAATCGATATATCTTAATTAGTCACAAATAGTTGCAGATAAATTTAGTACTGACATGTAGGTAAAGGATCCTACTAATCAGAACACAAGTATTTGGTTGATCCGAGATGATCCAAAAAAGTTCTATTTCATTGCAAATACACAATTAAAAAAAAAACTTTAAAATTAAAAGATAAGTTTAACTACCCATATCTACCTCAATAAATAGAACTTAATACAATTTTTAACTTACATTGTTTTCAATACTGTTCTTAATATAAATACTAAAAATTATTAGATTCCAATAAAAAATGCCGATTGTACAGCGATTTGTATGCAGCATTGACAATGACATTTTTTGGTAAAGAAATATTCTATAAAAATAAGCTCACTTTAGATGAGCGTAGACCGTATGCCCTTGGGTCAAATGACTTGGAAAGACGATTTTCTACATAATTGATGTGTTCAAATTACGAAAAAAAAGAAAAAAAAGTTTAAATTCCAAAAACGTTAGTTACCTCTAATGCGAGCTTTTAGACTATGTTTTTTCCAATGCGACCTTCGTCTAAAATTGGTGTAACGTATTTAAAGGTATTTTTCGTTACGCTCTTTGATACGAAGGTTTGTTCAATTTGTTTGTTTTGTTTTTTCGATATACAATAATTTATTTTTTTTTACCTTCGCGTATGATTTATATAAAACAACTCTCAAAACATACGTACTCAACGTTTCGTTTGATACATGAATTAAAAATTGAAGTCACACGTTATTCAACCGATTTTGAAACAAATTGTAGGCGATATCGTTGTTACCGGAAATAAATGATCAGGGGGCTTAATGTCTGCCTTTTGAAACTATTTCCTAATATTCTACAAATTCCGTCACCCAAATTCCTTCGGTAAAGGTTACTAAGTTTTGTTTAATTTCTAAAGTGTCGCCTGTCCATGATTCAAAGTCCGTCTTACACCACCCCTATACTCATTTTGGTGATGTTAAAGATAAAATGTCAACATTTAATATATATTATTTTAAACTTTTCAGATATGTCCAAATCTTTGAAACCACACCATCGGGAAAGATGATTTTTAGCTAATAACTTTGTGTTAAATAAATACGGAATGTAGTAAAAATAAATGAAGATGTAGTAATGTATCTTCATATATTGGACGTATTAAAAAATACAAAATGTAGTTATTTTCAATACAAAAAATTGTATATAAATGCAGTAAAATTATGTAGTTAATTGCATACAAAATAACTACATCAATGAAGTAAAAACGAATAAATTTGTGTATGGACGTAAATCAAGTACATATGTATATATTTTAAAGACATTTATCTTCCTTTTAATATAGTTTTTGTCCTTGTATATATACTAGTTGGACATGTGCACAGCTTTATCGCTGCAAAGTTTTTGTATATATTTTTTGATTTGATTTATATATTAGTACAATAAGAAGTGATTATTTTACAGTTCAACAAAACTAAAATTACATAGATAATCAAAAGGTCTGTTTATAAAAAAGCAAAAATTAAGAATAATGCAAAAATTGTATTATAATTTTACATATTTAAAGATAAATTAGATGGGTGGTTACTAATAAATAGTAGATTTAAGATGTTAATGGATTATTGTTCTGAAAAATGTATTAGTATTATAAGGTATTATAACCTAAATCTATATTCTGTTTATATTTTAAATATTAAGTGGTAATGAATTCTAGAGTCCAATAGCTTAATGAAAAATAGTCTCTGCGATTGTAGATAGTTAAATTTTGGCAAAATTAAATTTAGGCTTTTATGTGAAACGCTAAGACGTAGCTTATAAGAAAGATATGATGGGGTTTTGGAATATAAGAACTTTTGCAGAAATATGCAGTTTCTTATATCCAGATAGTTTACATACTTACTTAAATGGCCCTTACAACCGTGGGTCGGTTTTGCCGCTGAGCCGCGCCAGTCGGATCAGCTTTGCGCGCGCTGACGCCAGTTAGAAATACCAAGGTTGTCCTCAACTTGGTCTTTCCAACGCAGATTTGGACGCCCTCTTCTACGCTGTCCACCTTCGAGTTTCGATTCAAGCAACTTCTTGGCTGGAGTGTTTTCATCCATTCGTTCGACATGACCTAGCCAGCGAAACCGCTGGATCTTGATGCGCTTGACTATGTCAATGTCGTTGAAAAACTCATACAGCTCATGGTTCATCCTGATTCGATACTCTTTAGCAAAGCAGATAGGGCCAAATACTTTACGGAGAATCTTTCTCTCGAACGCTCCCAGTTCTCTCTCTACGGTGGAGGCCAGCGTCCATGTTTCTGCACCATAAAGTAAGACGGGCATGATGAGTGACTTGTAGAGCGTTATTTTTGAACGGCGAGAGAGGTCTACTTCTCAATTGCCTACTGAGCCCAAAGTAGCACCTGTTGGCAAGAGTTATTCTCCGTTTGATATCCAGGCAGACGTCGTTGTTGCTCAGAGTCATCCTTCAAAGCATTCAGATAGTTTACAATCCTACAAACTAAAATGCCCTTACTTACATCTCCGACATGTGAAAAACATAAGGGAAAAACGTATAGCGTCACATTATTAAAATCTCCTCTTAGGAGGTCATGAGAAAAAGCATTTAAAAAAGTTTGATGTATGGGACGTGCCACTCCCCTTTGTCCAATCTATCCGTAGTGGCTATACAAACGAATCCTAATTATTAAAATACAATTCCCACATAATTCCCACTTAATGCATTATCATACAAAACACAAAGTTCGAATTTTCCGATTTTCCGGTTTTTCCTAGGGAGTTTTCCGAATTCCCAGTATTGAGACGAATAAAACAAAAAAAAATCATTCAAATCAATCGACCTGTTCTGATGTTTTTGCGACACTCCTGACGGCAATTAATTTTTATATACATAGATAGATATGTATATAAATTTCATTATATTTTTACGTAAAAATAAAAAAATATTTATATTTTTATTGCGTTTTTTGGCTTGTTTGTGGAACCGGAACTGGAATCGTTATTTTGTTTTTGTATAACCGGAAATGAAACCGAAATAACAAATAATTTAAGAACCGGAACCTGTACCGGAACCATTTTTTTATAGAACCTGAACTGGAACCGCAGAGAATAGAATTTCGGTTCCTAGCCCTGCTTTATCCTGGTGTGTATTACCATTAATACCCTTCTTATTAAAACCAATTTTATGTATATACAATGTCAGGTAATCAGTAACCTCACACCACAAATAGACCTACCTCTGAAGAGCTCTGTGGAGGGGCAAAAATGTGGAAAATGGTTACAGTTTAAATGCGTAGGGAATGCGAATAGGACATTGACAAGATTTCTTTTAGAATCTTATTCTGGGTCTCCTTTTACAAAATTTTATAAAATTTTAATCTATTTCTTTTTTTTTACTGTTACGGAAACTTCCATTTCGTATTTTTTCAGATCATTCTTTTCGTATTTCTTTTTTTCTTCTCTTTTTTTTACAGGTTATTTACAATTGTTAAATAAATTATTTAAGTTTTATATTTTATATTATTTTTTTTATATTAAGTTTTTATATTAAGTTTAACTTAGAATTTCTTTTTACAGGTTTGGTAACAGTTTCGTAGCAGGTAAGTGGACGTTAATTTTCAGGTAATTAGCAGGTACCTTTTGGCCAATTTACAGGCAGTTGTCTTTCTCGTTTAATATTTAGCAATGCTAACATAAATATTTGTGGTTATTTTTCAGGGACCAAGGACACGTGTATGTTCATGACATAACACGGAAATTATTCACCATAAATCCGGATCGTTTTCTCAGCCGTGTCCTAACGACATGGCGGTCGTCCTCTGTGTGCACTGCCGACACCGAACTGCAGTCTGAAGAGATATGTTCCTTGGCGTCTGACCCTCTGAATTGGTTTTTTTCTTTGGCACAAATGTCACTACGGCTAAAAATAGCTTACGTTTATCGGAGGCGCAATTGTTAATATTTTTCTACATGTTTCTTGTAGGTGGCTCGCACTACTACTATTTTCCTTTTAGGTGTCCTTGATTATTCTGATCTTTCTTTAACTTATATTATGTGTTTTATTTTATTTAATAATATTTTTTTTCTTTTTATGTGTTCATGTTTTACTATCGCGTTGGTTGATTGCTTTTTCAGGTGAGTTAATTTTTCTATTTAATTTGTATTTATCTTTAGTATTACGATATATTTTTATACCCTACACTAAGAGTGAAAGGGTATATTTAGTTTGGTATGCCGTTTGTAACACCCAGAAGGAAGCATCCCGGTATGGAAAAGTATATATATTATTGATCAGCATGACCTCCTGAGTCGATTTAGCGATGTCCGTCTGTCCGCCCGTCTATCTGTCTGTTAAAATCTTGATTACAAAAAACAAGAAGAGCTAAATAAATGAAACGCTTAATTTAGATTACTTATATATATACGATGTCTGTCATGGAAAATGGGCATGATCAGTCCCTTGTGACCAGCGAACCGATCACTTATGATCAAATACCTCATATAAAACATACATCTACTGTTGAATTGTACTGTATACGTGCTTAGGTAAACTTTTTTTTTGTCAAATATATATTGAATTTATGTTCAAATATGATATGAAAAAAATGTTTTCCCGCGAAACGACTTGTGGTTGAAAAAAAATCGAAATTCGGTACACCTACCCATTTGTAAATATGTGTATGAAATGAGTGGGAATTCTTCATCGATTAAAATTTTGTAGTTATTTTCAGGACCTAGTACCACTTTGAATGGTAAACACACATCTGTGTAGGGTATTTATAGTCGGCTTAGACCGACTATAATTTTGATAATCCTAACTATCATAATAACACCTACTATAAAAAGTCCCTACTTTAAAATTTCCCATGTAATCTAACCTTCCCAACTGGTTATTATTATTTTAAGTTGGATGATTATTTTTATTACTTAATTTTACTATTTCTATTATTATATTCATATATTTTTATTTATTATAGGTTAAGTATATATTATTTTATTATTCTTACATTTCCCTGAGGGTTGGTCGCAACAAAACTCCGGGTTTATCAGGTTAGGGGTACCCGCCCGCAAGAAAGACGGTGGAAACGGCCAAATCTTCTATATTTGAAATTCGGTAGCGCCCAACGTAGGCAATTTCCCACACCTTAAACATTTTTTTAGTCTGTTTTACCTACTGAGATAAGCCGGGCTATAAAAACGGTACGCCATCCTGTATCGCCCCCTGGTTATCATACATTTATTATTTTAAGTCCTTGACATGAAATATGCCAAAAGACTTGCCATGTAGCGACTCCATTTCGTATCTATTTTTGCCAATTGGTTTGACAACGGGACATTTCACGAACTTCCGGCAAAATTTAGCGTTGATATTTTTCTGAAAGTCGCTTAATACAAAGTTCCGCTTGTATATTTTCTGTTCAGCAAAAATTTCACTTCCCGGGCTCTCTGGTTGTTAATTCGTGCGCCTTTTTTGTGTGCCTTGTGCAGATTTTCTTGAACAACGTCACGAATCAATTTTAGTCTGTCTTGCCTTGGTAAGCTGTTTACTTCGCTGTCTTCCAAAGCTCCCAATTTCCTCGCTACTTCGTAGTATGTTCCCTCGAGGAACATGTTTTGGCCAAATAAGCAGAAATACGGAGATACTCCTGTTGCTGCATGGACAGAACGTCGTAGCGCACATTCAATCTCTGACAATTGCTTGTCCCAATCGTGGTGGCCATCTTCCAAGTACGCACGAATTCCCGCTAGTACCGTCTGGTTTACTGTTCGGCAGCATTCGTCTGTGGGGAGTATAATGCTGATTTTATATGTTAAATTTTGTAGGCCTTTGTCATCTGTTGGAACTCGCTGGATACAAACTGTTTTCCATTGTCGGAATGAATAATCTGCGAGGTTCCGAATTTATGAAAAACTACCGAGATTAAATATTTGACCACGTTGGTCGATCTTGCTTTCTTCATGGCCTTCAGAAATGTAAATTTTGAAAAATAGTCCACGACTATAAAAATATGAGTATTTCCAGACTTGGATCTTGGATATTTTTCCAAAAAATCTATATACATTTTCTGGAACGGTCGCTCTATACAAATTCGGTGGTAATTTTCGGTCTCATTTCTAGTTTCGCAGGTTTGATTTATTTGCACGTGCTGCAGTTTCTTACGTAATTTCGTACATGTACTGTCATTCCCGACCAGTAATATTATTGGCGGAGTAAATACAGAGTTTTCTCCACCCCATGGCTCATGAGCAGGTCGGGAAACTTTTCCGGATTTGCTTCGATGCTCTGGATTCGTTCGATGTACTCAGGCGAGTTAACTACAGAATTTAACTCTCAAAATCTAGAAAATCGATTTTGCTTATTTCCTCTACAGCTCTTGACAAGATATCGACTACTACGTTCTCTGATCCTTTGCGATATTCGATAGGGAACACCGGGCTAATCTGTTACTTAAATACCAGAGGTTCATGAGTCATTTTAAACTCGCGTGATCCGTGATCACCGTGAACGGCATCAGCTCGACGTACGGTCTAAAACGTTTAATGGCCATCACGGCAGCAATGCACTTCTTTTCCGTTATGCTGTAGTTTTGTTCTGCAGCATTTAGTTTTTGCCAGAAAAATGCAATGGGTCTGTCGTGCTGGTCTTCATCTTTTTGAAATAATACTGCTCCTATTCCGATATGTGATGCGTCGCACTGAATGTAAACATGTTCTTTAAAGTTTGGGTGTACCAGCACCGGCGCAGTCGTCAAGTCCTCCTTCAGCTCATTGAATTCATCAATAGCTGCCGACGTCATCTTGAAGTTGACTCCTTTTTTAATGTATGCGTCTCAAAATATCTGGCGATGATGAGTAAATCATTCAAATATATGAATACATGACTCTTAAACCGCTGTGGTACCACTTTATCCATAAAGCGGCGGAGTTTCTTAGCGGCATTACATAGACCGAACAGCATGACCGCGAACTGGTTGCAGTGTTCCGCCAGCTCAATCTGCCAAAATGCGAACTTAAGATCCACGCTATTAATAAACACTGTTTCATCAATCCTGCTCAGAATGCCCTCAATATTTTGCAGCGGGTACGCACTGGATCTCGTTCACGTGCACTCTGGGATGCTGGTAGCACGCTTGCCGCGGTTGTGCGAAAGTACGTCCCTCGCGTCTTGGGATACACCGTTCTGTTTCTCTACACTCGTGGCGCAGCTGTTCGACCGTATATACTGTCATTGGATACACACCCTGGCCAAAGCTTCTCTCAAATTCCATTCCTGAGCTTCTTCGACCACGAAACTGTGAAAATCCCCGATTACTACTACCCTGGGACACCATAGCGGGTCTTTAAGTGTTCAATTCTGAAGATGAAGTTTTCGACTGTCATCTTGTCGTTGTGTCCTTCGAATCTTAAGCCCCATTTTTTTATTCTTACAAAACCATGAATATCTGTGGGATTTTGAGCGTAGACGTCTCTCCGCAAATCTGGACCTGGTTGGAGCACCCATTGTCTCGGTGACTCTCGGTGTTGATCTCGCAAGCACTGCTGGTATTTTAGGTATGCCGCTATATTGTTGATCGGTGCCGGCGGTGCTCCACTTTTTTCTGGATTAATCACCGGCTTGTTCTGGTAGGTATTGTAGCGATTCCGGGGATTTTTTTGTGGGATTTTGTTTCCTTTAGTGTTGTGTCCTTTTGTCTTGTAGTTCCAATTTTGGTAACCAGGTGGATGAACATAATTAGGCTGACGAAAATCTAAATAACCCCGATCGTTTTCATTTTCGCGGTATCTCGGAGGCCCTGCCCTTGCCGACCCTAACTCATTTACGGGCGTAAAAACATCACTCCGTTCTCTCATGAACAGTCGGAAATTTTCTTTTACCGCTGCGCGCACCACTTCATTAATCGCTTCCTTAATTGAATCGGGAGAAAACGAATTTCCATTTTCGGCGCCCCGTGTGTGTAATTATTTCACTGCTAAATTACCCCCCGGTGCAAAGCTACTTGGTGACGGAAACGTCACCAAGTAGTGTCTCACCTGAGATATTGTCGGCGGCTCTGGGAACTTTGGGTTTTGCTCCTGGGTTTCCGTTGGCTCGGGCTGGATTCCTTAGGCCGCCAGATGCCCGCGGCCACATCCCCGGGTTTTCCGTATTTATCGTTGCCAACAGGTCCCTAAAAAATCCCCTTCTACCTGATCAACTCCCCACCCTGTTGCCGAATTATTCCTAGCCTTCTGTTTACTTTTGCTCATTTCAAAAATGATAATTTTTTATTTTTTTTTAGATTTTTCGTACTGTGACCGAGCCCGAAAATTCAAATTGAAGCAGCAAATTGAAGCAGCAACCCGACGTTACCACAATATAGTATAGGCTAAGAAATGTGTTTATTATTAAATGTAATTTTATAATATATAGTGTATTAAATATGGATTAAACAAATGTAAATATATTATAATATGAAAAAATTAAAATTTTTATTAAATTTTATTTTAATTTATTAAATGAAAATAAAATAAAGCGGGTTCAGATGGTGGGGTTAAAATTTTGGCAATCGGCGATAACACAAATGTACTTTCTGACTTAAAATATAAACGATAAAATTAACAAAAAAATTACAATTTACCATACGTGAACACACCTAATTGTTTTATTTAACGTATGTGATATTTTGCCCATCACTCCGGAAGCCTGGTAACTCTGGTTCGATTTAACCCTTTATCGTCCTCCGTGTGTGATTGAATTTCTTAACATCGAGGCGATTTATCCATGCATCTAAATATTTTTCAAAAAATAATAGGCCATATTCGGACATCCACTTCTCGAAAACATTACAGATATTAAGAACAATTATGAGTTTCATGTTAGAAAAAAATACTTAATTCTTTACTTTACATTTATATTTGACCAACACAATAATTTATTATTCACAAACCAAACTTGAAATAATTAAAAATTTTCTACTAAACTGAATAAACATATCTTCTCGATCGCTATTCTTTTCAATATCGCCTTGGTTTGATGCAATTAAAAGTGATTTAATTTCCTCACTCAAGCCACCAAAGGTCAAGATGATGCTTAAAAAACCCGATCGAAGTCACCTTTTTAAGTTTGGGAGTCGTATTGTTACCTAACCCCCCAAGTCATCGTGAGCGTCATGGCTCGCACCGGCTAGCAAGCAGTCTCTGAGTGGTTCTCAACCGGCCATGACAGGTCGAGGAATGAACAATAGTCCAACGCTCAGCTCACACTGAACATTAGATAGAAATAAATCGTACGCATATAAATAACATGATTTACATATATGCATATAATATTAAAACTACAAAAAAAAAAACAAATAAAACGATAAATCTAAAACTCTTCGAATCGTCGCCAATAATCGACATTTTTCCCCCATCATCCCGCCCCTTTTTATACAATTAGCAACTCATAATGAAATGATCAGTTTATCCCTAATTAACAAATTCACCGTAAATGACCGTCGTAACTAATATGTTTTATTTTTATCCTGGTGTGTATTACCATTAATACCCTTCTTATTAAAACCAATTTTATTTATATACAATGTCAGGTACTCATTAACCTCACACCACGAATAATACAAATTAATTGGATGAAACAACAAGGATAAGCTCATAGTCCATAAACTACCGGTTAAAAATAACTATAAAAAAAACGAACTAATATTAAAACGTGAAAAACGAATGAGAATAATAAACAACCAAACGTAAATAAAAAGGGAAACTCAAAACCAAACTAAAAAAAAATATTCCGCCTAATACAGTGAACCAAAAAAAGTGATACGAAATGTACCCAAAAACAAGAAATTTCAACAAACAACCAAATGAAATTAAAATTTTAACAGGAAACAAATATACAGTAAAAAAAAATAATGTGATACAAAAAAATGGAACCAGGAGTTTAATCAAAAATAAAATGAAAAATATATTTTTCCGAAAACAAGCGTACAGTGGACAAAAAAGTGATATAAAAACAAATGAAACCAAAATTTAACAAAACTATTAAACAAAGTAATGTAACTAATTACGCCAAAAGAAGAGAAATGTAACCAAACAAGTGTAAAAAAAATGTTGAGTGTGCGTTGGAAAAATTATTTATTGACTCGGAAGTTTCAAAAGATATGACCTTGCTTTCCTTTTTTTATTAATTCTTTTCCTTATCGTGTTTTAATTCCAAAATTAAACATAAATCAATATATGATAAAAATAATAGTTTGGCACTACAGTCCTATAAGAACTTAGACCGAGCTCTCTCACCATTTTTATACCCTACACCTATGAGGTACAGGGTATATTAACTTTGTGCATATATTCGTTACGTCCCTTAGGAGGCGTGTCCGGTATGGAAAAGTATATATATTCTTGATCAGCATCACTACCCGAGTCCGTTTAGCCATGTCCGTCTGTCTGTCTGTCTGTCTGTCTGTCTGTCTGTCTGTCTGTCTGTCTGTCCGTCTTGCTGTCTTGCTGTCCGAATACAGAATAACTTGAGAAATACTGATCAGAATGTGATGAAATTTCGACTCAATATATTTTAGCCAAAAGTAGGAACTGAGTTTGAAAATGAGCCAAATCGGTCAACGGACACGCCCACCTCCCATACAAGACACTTTTATGTAACTCTTTCGGAACTAATAACTCGAAAAGTATTCAAGGTATAGTTATAAAATTAAAACGTATTGTTAGAATTCACCTAAAAATATGTGGTCCAAAAATGGGCGTGATCAACTTTATGTAAATTTTTTAAATTATGGGGAATAAGACGTAAATTTCTGATATATGAATAATATTCTGAGGGTTAATATCCCCACCAAAGGTGTAGGGTATTCCATAGTCGGGCCCGACCGACTATAAAAATCCGCCCCATGTGACCGAACTTACCCATGTGACCTAACTTTCCAAACTCGTTTTCTTCTCTTTTTTACAGGTTATTTACAATTGTTAAATAAATTATTTAAGTTGTATATTTTATATTATATTTTTTTTTTAAGTTTAACATAGAATTTATTTTTGCAGGTAGCAGATTGCGTAGCAGGTAAGTTGACGTTAATTTTCAGGTAATTAGCAGGTAACTTTTAGCACTTTACAGGCAGTTGTCTTTTCTTTTTTCAGGGACAGCAGGTAAGTGGCTATTATTTTTTTAAAGTGATTTTATAATATTTTTCTTTTCAGATTTGGTAATTCTTATTCCAGATTCTTCGAAGGAAGTTTTGGATTGTCTTTCTCGTTTAATATTTAGCAATGCTAACATAAATACTTCTGGTTATTTTTCAGGGTCCAAGGACACGTGTATGCTCATAACAAAACACGGAAAATATTCATCATAAATCCGGATCGTTTTCTCAGTCGTGGCCTAACGACATGGCGGTCGTCCTCTTTGCGCACTGCGAACACCGAACTGCAGTCTGAAGAGATACGTGCCTTGGCGTCTGACCCCCTGAATTTGTTTGTTCTTTGGCACGAATGTCACTACGGCCAAAGGTAGCTTTCGTTTATCGAAGGCGCAATTTGTAATATTTTTCTACATGTTTCTTGTAGGTGTTCCGCACTACTACTAATTTCCTTTTAGGTGTCCTTGATTATTCTGATCTTTCTTTAACTTATATTATGTGTTTTATTTTATTTAATAATATTTTTTTTTTTCTTTTCATGTGTTCATGTTTTACTATCGCGTTGGTTGGTTGCGGTTTCAGATACACACCTGAAATTTTTCTATTTAATTTGTATTTATCTTTAGTATTACGTTATACTTTTATACTCTACACTAAGAGTGAAAGGGTATATTCAGTTTGGTACGCCGTTTGTAACACCCAGAAGGAAGCATCCCCGGTATGAAAAGTATATATTCTTGATCAGAGTATATATTCTGATATCCTGAGTCGATTTAGCGAAATCCGTCTGTCTTTCTGTCTGTTGAAATCTTGATTACAAAAAACTAGAAGAGCTAAATAAATGAAACGCATAATTTCGCGGTATATCGGAAGTCCTGCCCTTACTGACCCTAACTCATTCTCGGGAGTAAAAACATCACTCCGTTCTCTCTAAACAGTCGGAAATTTTCTTTTACCGCCGCGCGCACCGCTTCATTAATCGCTTCCTTAATTGAATCGGGAGAAAGCGAGAATTCCGTGGGATTTTTCGACATTCTCCTGCAATTTCCCTTTTCGGCGCCCCGTGTGTGTAATTTTTTCTCTGCTAAATTACCCCCCGGTGCAAAACTACTTGGTGACGGAAACGTCAACCTTCGTGCCTAACCGGAGATATTGTCGGCGGCTCTGGAAACTTTTTTTTTTGCTCCTGGGTTTCCGTTGGCTCGGGCTGGATTCCTTAGGCCGGCAGATGCCCGCAGCCACATCCTCGGGTTTCCGGTATTTATCGTTGCCAACAGGTCTCTAAAAAATCCCCTTCTACATTATAATTTTTAATGAAAATATGTATTAGTTTATTTTTTATTTTAATTGAATTATATTCAATTTTTTTTAATAAATTATATATTAATTTATATTATTATTTTTTTTAATTAAATTGTATATTTTGTTTTGTTATAATTTTAATTAAATAGTATTATTTTTTTTATATTCAATTATTCTATTTTATTATAATTTTTAATTAAAATATGTATTAGTTTATTTTGTATTTTAATTAAATTATATTCAATTTTATAAAATTATATATTACTTAATATTATTATTATTAATTTTACCTAATTATGTTCTTAGAAAGTATATTTTATTAATTATTTTTTATAATTATAATTTTATAATATATAGTGTATTAAATATGGATTAAACAAATGTAAATATATTATAATATGAAAAAATTAAATTTTATTAAATTTTATTTTAATTTATTAAATTAAAATAAAATAAAGCGGGTTCAGATGGTGGGGTTAAAATTTTGGCAATCGGCGATAACACAAATGTACTTTCTGACTTAAAATATAAACGATAAAATTAACAAAAAAATTACAATTTACCATACGTGAACACACCTAATTGTTTTATTTAACGTATGTGATATTTTGCCCATCACTCCGGAAGCCTGGTAACTCTGGTTCGATTTAACCCTTTATCGTCCTCCGTGTGTGATTGAATTTCTTAACATCGAGGCGATTTATCCATGCATCTAAATATTTTTCAAAAAATAATAGGCCATATTCGGACATCCACTTCTCGAAAACATTACAGATATTAAGAACAATTATGAGTTTCATGTTAGAAAAAAATACTTAATTCTTTACTTTACATTTATATTTGACCAACACAATAATTTATTATTCACAAACCAAACTTGAAATAATTAAAAATTTTCTACTAAACTGAATAAACATATCTTCTCGATCGCTATTCTTTTCAATATCGCCTTGGTTTGATGCAATTAAAAGTGATTTAATTTCCTCACTCAAGCCACCAAAGGTCAAGATGATGCTTAAAAAACCCGATCGAAGTCACCTTTTTAAGTTTGGGAGTCGTATTGTTACCTAACCCCCCAAGTCATCGTGAGCGTCATGGCTCGCATCGGCTAGCAAGCAGTCTCTGAGTGGTTCTCAACCGGCCATGACAGGTCGAGGAATGAACAATAGTCCAACGCTCAGCTCACACTGAACATTAGATAGAAATAAATCGTACGCATATAAATAACATGATTTACATATATGCATATAATATTAAAACTACAAAAAAAAAACAAATAAAACGATAAATCTAAATTAATCTAAAACTCTTCGAATCGTCGCCAATAATCGAAATTTTTCCCCCATCATCCCGCCCCTTTTTATACAATTAGCAACTCATAATGAAATGATCAGTTTATCCCTAATTAACAAATTCACCGTAAATGACCGTCGTAACTAATATGTTTTATTTTTATCCTGGTGTGTATTACCATTAATACCCTTCTTATTAAAACCAATTTTATTTATATACAATGTCAGGTACTCATTAACCTCACACCACGAATAATACAAATTAATTGGATGAAACAACAAGGATAAGCTCATAGTCCATAAACTACCGGTTAAAAATAACTATAAAAAAAACGAACTAATATTAAAACGTGAAAAACGAATGAGAATAATAAACAACCAAACGTAAATAAAAAGGGAAACTCATAACCAAACTAAAAAAAAATATTCCGCCTAATACAGTGAACCAAAAAAAGTGATACGAAATGTACCCAAAAACAAGAAATTTCAACAAACAACCAAATGAAATTAAAATTTTAACAGGAAACAAATATACAGTAAAAAAAAATAATGTGATACAAAAAAATGGAACCAGGAGTTTAATCAAAAATAAAATGAAAAATATATTTTTCCGAAAACAAGCGTACAGTGGACAAAAAAGTGATATAAAAACAAATGAAACCAAAATTTAACAAAACTATTAAACAAAGTAATGTAACTAATTACGCCAAAAGAAGAAAAATGTAACCAAACAAGTGTAAAAAAAATGTTGAGTGTGCGTTGGAAAAATTATTTATTGACTCGGAAGTTTCAAAAGATATGACCTTGCTTTCCTTTTTTTATTAATTCTTTTCCTTATCGTGTTTTAATTCCAAAATTAAACATAAATCAATATATGATACAAAATAATAGTTTGGCACTACAGTCCTATAAGAACTTAGGCCGAGCTCTCTCACCATTTTTATACCCTACACCTATGAGGTACAGGGTATATTAACTTTGTGCCTATATTGTAACGCCCCTTAGGAGGAGTGTCCGGTATGGAAAAGTATATATATTCTTGATCAGCATCACTACCCGAGTCCGTTTAGCCATGTCCGTCTGTCTGTCTGTCTGTCTGTCTGTCTGTCTGTCTGTCCGTCTTGCTGTCTTGCTGTCCGAATACAGAATAACTTGAGAAATACTGATCAGAATGCGATGAAATTTCGTCTCAATATATTTTAGCCAAAATTAGGAACTGAGTTTGAAAATGAGCCAAATCGGTCAACGGACACGCCCACCTCCCATACAAGACACTTTTATGTAACTCTTTCGGAACTAATAACTCGAAAAGTATTCAAGGTATAGTTATAAAATTAAAACGTATTGTTAGAATTCACCTAAAAATATGTGGTCCAAAAATGGGCGTGATCCGCCCACTTTTTTTTTTCATTATTTCCCGGGTTTTCATAGTGGAAATTTGATCCGTAAATTATTAAAATCAAATCTATGAAATATTAGCCTTTAAAAATTTTAAATATAGGCGTGGTCCGCCCAATTATATTTTTTAATTTTTTTTTTCAACTTTATGTAAATTTTTTAAATTATGGGGATATAAGACGTAAATTTCTGATATATGAATAATATTCTGAGGGTTAATATCCCCACCAAAGGTGTAGGATATTCCATAGTCGGGCCCGACCGACTATAAAAATCCGCCCCATGTGACCGAACTTACCCTTGTGACCTAACTTTCCCAACTCGTTTTCTTCTCTTTTTTTACAGGTTATTTACAATTGTTAAATAAATTATTTAAGTTGTATATTTTATATTATATATTTTTTTTAAGTTTAACATAGAATTTATTTTTGCAGGTAGCAGATTGCGTAGCAGGTAAGTTGACGTTAATTTTCAGGTAATTAGCAGGTAACTTTTAGCACTTTACAGGCAGTTGTCTTTTCTTTTTTCAGGGACAGCAGGTAAGTGGCTATTATTTTTTTAAAGTGATTTTATAATATTTTTCTTTTCAGATTTGGTAATTCTTATTCCAGATTCTTCGAAGGAAGTTTTGGATTGTCTTTCTCGTTTAATATTTAGCAATGCTAACATAAATACTTCTGGTTATTTTTCAGGGTCCAAGGACACGTGTATGCTCATAACAAAACACGGAAAATATTCATCATAAATCCGGATCGTTTTCTCAGTCGTGGCCTAACGACATGGCGGTCGTCCTCTTTGCGCACTGCGAACACCGAACTGCAGTCTGAAGAGATACGTGCCTTGGCGTCTGACCCCCTGAATTTGTTTGTTCTTTGGCACGAATGTCACTACGGCCAAAGATAGCTTTCGTTTATCGGAGGCGCAATTTGTAATATTTTTCTACATGTTTCTTGTAGGTGTTCCGCACTACTACTAATTTCCTTTTAGGTGTCCTTGATTATTCTGATCTTTCTTTAACTTATATTATGTGTTTTATTGTATTTAATAATATTTTTTTTCATGTGTTCATGTTTTACTATCGCGTTGGTTGGTTGCGGTTTCAGGTACACACCTGAAATTTTTCTATTTAATTTGTATTTATCTTTATTATTACGTTATACTTTTATACTCTACACTAAGAGTGAAAGGGTATATTCAGTTTGGTACGCCGTTTGTAACACCCAGAAGGAAGCATCCCCGGTATGAAAAGTATATATTCTTGATCAGAGTATATATTCTGATATCCTGAGTCGATTTAGCGAAATCCGTCTGTCTTTCTGTCTGTTGAAATCTTGATTACAAAAAACTAGAAGAGCTAAATAAATGAAACGCATAATTACGCGGTATATCGGAGGTCCTGCCCTTACTGACCCTAACTCATTCTCGGGAGTAAAAACATCACTCCGTTCTCTCTAAACAGTCGGAAATTTTCTTTTACCGCCGCGCGCACCGCTTCATTAATCGCTTCCTTAATTGAATCGGGAGAAAGCGAGAATTCCGTGGGATTTTCCGACATTCTCCTGCAATTTCCCTTTTCGGCGCCCCGTGTGTGTAATTTTTTCTCTGCTAAATTACCCCCCGGTGCAAAACTACTTGATGACGGAAACGTCAACCATCGTGCCTAACCGGAGATATTGTCGGCGGCTCTGGAAACTTGGGTATTGCTCCTGGGTTTCCGTTGGCTCGGGCTGGATTCCTTAGGCCGCCAGATGCCCGCAGCCACATCCTCGGGTTTCCGGTATTTATCGTTGCCAACAGGTCTCTAAAAAATCCCCTTCTACATTATAATTTTTAATGGAAATATGTATTAGTTTATTTTTTATTTTAATTTAATTATATTCAATTTTTTTTAATAAATTATATATTAATTTATATTATTATTTTTTTTAATTAAATTGTATATTTTGTTTTGTTATAATTTTAATTAAATAGTATTATTTTTTTTATATTCAATTATTCTATTTTATTATAATTTTTAATTAAAATATGTATTAGTTTATTTTGTATTTTAATTAAATTATATTCAATTTTATAAAATTATATATTACTTAATATTATTATTATTAATTTTACCTAATTATGTTCTTAGAAAGTATATTTTATTAATTATCAGAATATAAATATTTTATATATTTATATAAATATATATATATATATATATATATATATATATATATATATATATATATATCTATATATATATATATATATATATATATATATATATATATATATATATATATATATATATATAGATATATTTATTTATTTAAATTTATTTATTATATTATTATATGATTTATTTTTTTTTTTAATTATTTTTAGTTAACTCATTTCAATATTTTACGAGAGTATTTTTATTATTTAAAAGTTAAATATTCATTATAAAAATACGAATTTTATTATTAATTTAATGTATATTAATATATATTTTCTTGTTTTATATTATCCATTTTATTTTTATAAAAATATTTTAATTAGTTTAAAAAGTAGCTAAATATATATGATTTTATATCATTTTTAAAATATGATTAATTTAAGTAAAAATGTAATTCGATAAAATAAAATTGAATATAATTTAATTAAAATACAGAATAAACTAATACATATTTTAATTATAATAAAATAAAATTGAATAAAATAAAATTGAATACTGGAAACCCACGAGCAAAACCCCAAGTTCCCAGAGCCGCCGACAATATCTCCGGTGAGGCACGAAGGTTGACGTTTCCGTCACCAAGTAGTTTTGCACCGGGGGATAATTTAGCAGAGAAAGAATTACACACACGGGGCGCCGAAAAGGGAAATTGCAGGAGAATGTCGGAAAATCCCATGGAATTCTCGCTTTCTCCCGATTCGATTAAGGAAGCGATTAATGAAGCGGTGCGCGCGGCGGTAAAAGAAAATTTCCGACTGTTTAGAGAGAACGGAGTGATGTATTTACTCCCGAGAATGAGTTAGGGTCAGTAAGGGCAGGACTTCCGAGATACTGCGAAATTATGCGTTTCATTTATTTAGCTCTTCTAGTTTTTTGTAATCAAGATTTTAACAGACAGAAAGACAGACGGACTCAGGATCGACTCAGGAGGTCATGCTGATCAAGAATATATAAACTTTTCCATACCGGGGATGCTTCCTTCTGGGTGTTACAAACTGAATATACCCTTTCACTCTTAGTGTAGAGTGTAAAAATATAACGTAATACTAAAGATAAATAGAAATTAAATAGAAAAATTTCAGGTGTGTACCTGAAACCGCAACCAACCAACGCGATAGTAAAACATGAACACCTGAAAAGAAAAAAAAATATTATTAAATAAAATAAAACACATAATATAAGTTAAAGAAAAATCAAAATAATCAAGGACACCTAAAAGGAAATTAGTAGTAGTGCGGAACACCTACAAGAAACATGTAGTAAAATTTTACAAATTGTGCCTACGATAAGCGAAAGCTACCTTTGGCCGTAGTGACATTAGTGCCAAAGAACAAACAAATTCAGGGGGTCAGACGCCAAGGCACGTATCTCTTCAGACTGCAGATCGGTGTTGGCAGTGCGCAAAGAGGACGACCGCCATGTCGTTAGGCCACGACTGAGAAAACGATCCGGATTTATGATGAATATTTTCCGTGTTTTGTTATGAACATACACGTGTCCTTGGTCCCTGAAAAATAACCAGAAGTATTTATGTTAGCATGGCTAAATATTAAACGAGAAAGACAATCCAAAACTTCCTTCGAAAAATCTGGAATAAGGATTACCAAATCTGAAAAGAAAAATATTATAAAATCACTTTAAAAAAATAATAGCCACTTACCTGCTGTCCCTGAAAAAAGAAAAGACAACTGCCTGTAAAGTGCCAAAGGTTACCTGCTTACCTGCTACTTACCTTACCTGCTACGCAATCTGCTACCTGCAAAAATAAATTCTATGTTAAACTTGAAAAAAAATAATATTATAAAATATACAACTTAAATAATTTATTTAACAATTGTAAATAACCTGTAAAAAAAGAGAAGAAAAAAAGAAATACAAAAAGAATGATCTGAAAAAAAATACGAGAAGGAAACTAAAAGTAAAAAAAAAGAAATAGATTAAAATTTTATAAAATTCTGTAAAAGAAGACCCAGAATAATATTATAAAAGAAATCTTGGCAATGTCCTATTCGCATTCCTTACGCATTCAAACTGGAATCATTTTCCACATTTTTCCCCTCCACAGAGCTCTTCGGAGGTTTGGTGTCTGTAGTTGCAGCTTTTTGTGCCGCAGAACGCGTAACCGGTGCTGTATTTAAACTAGGCGTGGTTGCGTTAGCCGAAGTGCTTATTAATATTGTTTTGCACACAGAGCAAGTTGTTTTTGATTTAAATATTTAGAAATGCATGTTCTATAGAACACATGACTGCAAGTAGTTTTGACAACGCTGGTACTTATAGTAACCGCATTGCAGCAAAGCTCGCAAATTCGAGAATGATCTGCTGATAGATCTTCAGCTCTACCCCGATTACTCATTTTGCAGAATTGAAAAAAAAAAATAATTAAAAACGCAAATGTTAACAAAAAAATTATAAACTAATTTATTTTTAAATTTAAAATGTTTAGGTAAAATATATTATTTACATTAACGAGAAGTTTAAAAAAAAAATTGAGATAATTTACGATAATCAAAAAAAAATATTCAAATGTTTTCAAAATTTTTGATTTCTGCGCTTGATTGGTTGTGTTGTGTAATAAAAATACCTATCTATAACAAAGCTGAAAAAAAAGGAAAGAAATGAGATCAACAAAAAATAGAAAAAATCAGAAAAGAATAAATGGTTTCGCCGGTACTAAATTGAATTTTCAAGAAAAGAAATTTCCATGCAAAACTAGTATAGAAGAAACTACGAATATTATATTTATCTAGCGGTCAGATCCTAGTTAAATAAATCCCAAGATCTGCAATTCCAGCTAAAATAAAATAAAATAATTGTAAATTCTGAAGGTAGAAAGAGATTGGCATGGTAATGTCGGTAAATAGCAAATAATATGGACTGCATATTTAATTCCTATACACTGATAACCAACACTGAAAATTAAGTTAAGTAATTTAAAAAAAATAAAACAAAGTTTATGAAAGAAAATCAGAACTAGAAAAAATAAATTTGTGAAAGCCACACTAAAACTTATGTAAATAAAAATTTACATAAAAGATGTTGGTTTAGAGGATAATTTTAAACGTGTAGGTCCCACGTTGAGCGCCAAAAATAATATCTCTGTAGCATGTAACGTTGAACTGGGTACGTGTTAAGGTTTTGCAAGTGTTTGCAGCGGCAGCACGCTCTTGGTTCCGGCTCCGGCTCGTCGGCTAGTGGGGGAGTTCGTTGCTACTTACTCTTGGTAGACATACACACTACAGCCTAATTAATTTAATTCGAACGTGCTTATGAAGATGCCCGCCCTTCCATGACCATCGAAGTAATACCAACCACTAACATGATGATCCCTAAATACATCACAACACTAAACCGAAATCAGCGAGAAATCAAAACAAT
This sequence comes from Dryomyza anilis, assembly GCA_951804985.1. Classification (NCBI taxonomy): domain Eukaryota; kingdom Metazoa; phylum Arthropoda; class Insecta; order Diptera; family Dryomyzidae; genus Dryomyza; species Dryomyza anilis. The sequence goes on along the minus strand of OX638135.1, from coordinate 77,667,374 downwards.
ATAAAATTTAGCAAGGCATGTTAGAAATTTATTAAGAAAACCAAAATTATTCATATATCCTATGATTAAAATTATTCACACAATTTAAAAATTTTATTCGAGTGCCAGTAGCCTATGTTTTTAAATTAAATCTCATAAAAATTAAATCTCACATTTAAATATGTAAATGTAACAATATAATTTTATTCAATATATAATATAGGCAGCGAAAAATATATGTTTTATTTTAAGTGCATGTATTTTATTTATTTATAAAGTAGGTAAAAATTTTAAATTTCATAATTTATTTTAATTATTATATTTATTTAATTTTTTTTATTATATTATTTTATGATTTATTTTATTTTTATTTTCTTTTAATTATTTTTAGTTAACTCATTTTAATATTTTACGAAAGTATTTTAATTATTTAAAAGTTAAATATTCATTATAAAAATAGGAATTTTATTATTAATTTAATTTATATTAATATTTATTTTCTTGTTTTATATTATCCATTTTATTTTTATAAAAATATTTTAATTAGTTTAAAAAGTAGCTAAATATATATGATTTTAAATCATTTTTAAAATATGTTTAATTCAAGTAAATTTTTTTTATAAAATTTAGAAAATGTATTTGTGGTTAATTTTTTTTTCTGTTCTTAAATTGCAAGAGAACATAATTTAATAATTCAATTTTTTAATTAAATCTTTTTAAATTTAATAATTAGTTAATTGTATAATTGTTTATTATATAATATAAAAAAAACAAAAATCAATTTTTATTAGAATGAATATTTTTAATTTAAATTTATTTATTACGTTTAATTCACTGCATTCAATTTACTTTTTTTAAAAATAAAATCAAAAAAAAATTTCAGTGTACAAAAAAAATCAGAATTTATATATATATATTTATATATTGAAAATATATATATTGAAAATGCAATGGCGGTGTCAATTGTGATTGGTTAAACAATTTTTAGTATTCCGGTTTGTATATATATATATATACATATATATATATATATATATATATATATATATATATATATATATATATATATATATATATATATATATATATATATATATTTATTTAAACAAACCGGAATACTAAAAATTGTTTAATCAATCACAATTGACACCGCCATTGCATTTTCAATATTAAGTTTGGTACGCCGTATATTAAGTTTGGTACGCCGTTTGTAACACCCAGAAGGAAGCATCTCCGGTATGGAAAAGGATATATATTCTTGATCAGCATGACCTCCTGAGTCGATTTAGCGATGTCCGTCTGTCTGTCTGTTGAAATCCCTACTACTTTTAAAATTGAAGAGCTAGATAAATAAAACTTATAACTTAGATTACTAATATACCTACGCTGTATACTAATATACCGATCTCGCGAAATTGGCGAGATCGGTCCATTGTGACCTATGATCCGACCACTTATGTTCAAATACCTCATATAAAATGTACATATAAAGATCAATTTTTATGTATACG
>OX638135.1:77293384-77660884 GCA_951804985.1 Dryomyza anilis | reverse complement strand
ACATCAATCTCACAGTGACAATATTATACTTGCCACTATAATCATAACATACTACGATATATATATATATATATATATATATATATATATATATATATATGTATATATATATATATATATATATATATGTATATATATATATATATATATATATATATATATATATATATATATATATATATATATATATATATATATATATATATATATATATTATATATATATGTATATTAGAGAGCGGATAATTATATATAAATAACAAATTAACCAACGCTCAGGGGATGCCTCCTATTCATGCAATGCACAGTGTTGATCGTAAGAAAGGATGATAGGTTAAATGGAGGGTGAAAGATGGTTCTGTTGAGAGCCGAGTAGACTACGAAGAGGTGGGCTTGGTTTGATGCTCGAGTAAAACGGGAAAATACACGACCTGGTGGAATCAGGCCATGTATTTCACTCGAACACTTATCGTTGTAATACCTATATTTTGGTCCACATCAGGACTGTCAGAGCCGTTATCTCTTTTATTGTTTTCAATTATTGAAATAATATTAATAAATGTTGAGTCTGGATGTCTTAATTAATTTTTTTTTTTTTAATTAACAACGGTTCGTATTTATTTTTTCAGAAAAAATCTGAAAAAAAATATTTAAAACTTTTTAAAAATAAATAAAAATATTTTTGGGTGTGTATGGGTTAACATATTACCAACGAAAAGTATTTCAAAACTTAGTTTTTTAATAAAATTTTAACAAAATTGGAAAATTTTATCTTTGGGTCACAATGGGTTAAGTTAAAAATTTTATTTCGTGGTTAAGATTTTTGGGTCACAATTTGTTAAAAATCAAAAATATTTTTTTTTATAAAAATTTAATAAAAGAATTTATTTTGTAAAAAAATTCTTAAACTTTATTTAAAAAATTACTTAAATTATTTTGTGTTGCTATGGGTTAAGTTTTAAAAAATATTTTTCATAAAAAACGGGTCGGGTAATTTTGTACAACAATTTTTCAATAAAAAGTTATTAAGTATGAATAAAATATATTTTTTGGGTCGAAAGGGTTAAAAAAAGTTTTAATGTGGGTTAAAAAGGGCAATGTGCGAGAAAGAGATAGAAGATCAGCACATTAAAGCACATGAGTGCGAATGAGATGCCAATAGCATGCGTCATTCAAGTTATTTATTAAAGTGAATTAATAAAGTTAATTGTTATATTTTAAACCAAACATATGAGTGTTTTTATTTTGTACACAATCCAGAGATACGAACTTGTAGATCAGTTTTCCGTACACCTTTTTAACCATTGTGATACAAAATGGTTAAATTGGAACAACTTAACGTCGACCAGCTAAAGAAGGAGCTGGCGATTCATAATCTTCCAACTGTAGGTACGAAAGTTGAGCCACAAAAGCGTCTAATAGAAGAATTAGAGAACCAAGGCATTGACCCCGCAGAGCACGAGTTTGACGTAGAAGCTGTAGCATCATCGTCGAAAAATCTGGATACTGAGCAAAAATTACAGTCTCAAAGTTTTGATATGAGCCAGTTGCTCCGAGCTATACAACAACAGCTTCTAGAAAATGCCAACAAAATGGAACAGAAGCTTCTAGAGAATTCCAACCAACATCAAGTAAAAATTGAGCAACCGATGCAGGAACATTCTAAGCAGCTTCTGGAAGTTTCTAATACACTCCATGGCAAAGTAAACGAACTTGAGGCACATGTAAATGACATTGTAGTGGACATTGATGACAAATTTGAAAAGTTCGAAAATGGTTTCGACAAAAAATTACAGAAAATACAAGAAAATGTCAGTTTACTACAGAAAGTGGACCCTCAATGCACATTGTTAGTGGTTCGAAGCAGAAATCGCCGATTTACGATGGAACCACAGCGTTCAACATTTTCAAGCTTCAATTTGAGACAACGGCTGTAAGTAATCGATGGAACAATGAAGACATGGTAGCAGCGCTTATTGTGGCGCTTAAAGGAGGAGCAGCCGAAGTTTTGCTGACAGTTCCAAAAAGTGACATAAACAGTTATTCAGCGGTCATGGGTGCATTGCAACGAAAATACGGCAGTAACCACATGACACCTATTTACAGAATATAGCTGAAGTTACGAAGGCAAAATAATTGCCAATCGTTGCAGGAATATGCTGCGGATGTTGAGAGACTTCCACATTTGGCGTATTCCGATTCAGCGTGTGATTTCTTGGAAATGTGCAAGATAAATGCGTTCGTTTATGGCATACGGGATACTGAGACAAAACGGGCAACAATGACTATGCCAAAGGTGACATTTATGGAAACGGTCACCACAGCGCTTACGCAGGAGATAGCGTCGACATTGTGCCGACCAGCGACGGAGGCATGTGTACTAGATGAGGAGAGAGAAAATTTATGTCAAGGAGTAAGTAGAGCGTCCAAAGCCAGCGTTAAACCCGAACATTATGCTGCCAACGGAAACACACAATTGACAGGTAAATGCTACAATTGCGGAAAATATGGGCATATGTCACGCGACTTTCTTGAAAAACGTAAATGAGTAATTGTGCAACCACCTAAGGGATACAGACCAGAAAAGAGATCTGAGGATGGTCCAAATAACACCAGTTGCCATTTTGGAAATTCAGGCACTGTGTCGGCACGAGTATGTACAATGGAATCCGGAGAATGCCGGAGAGAAGATGAAAAACGAACATAATTCACATTCGTTCAATTGGTGTCGTGCCAGATAATCAATGGAGTCTAGAGCAAATACAAAATGATCAAAAATTATCGCAAAAATTAGGACGTTAAAGGAACAACAAAGAAAACCATTATGGGAAGAGTTAGCATCCAACAGTCCAATAAGCAGGGCTTAATGGGCGCAGTGGCAAAGCCTGAAGCTACAAAATGGTTAATTGTACCGTGTGTGGGAAAGTGAAAATGGCGGATCTGCACGAAATTTGATTGTTGTTCCCAAGTCAAAAATAATATGGCTTTTGGTATGGCTTATGGTACTCAAATGACATTGTGGATTCAACGGATGTCACTTGAGCATTAATAAAACGATTGAAGAAGTCAGAAAACATTTCTATTGGGTCGGATATCAGAAGTCAGTCCGCAAAAAGAACAGCCGTCAGAAGTTGCGGTAAGATGAATCAATACAACGTAGGATGCCATGGATGTGAAAAAGACGATTCCAAAAAGTGTTTTGGGCAAGAAGAAAAGTGAAGACCGACGCGAGTTGCATCAGTCCTTAAGGCAGAGGATGCAAATTCTAAGTGATAAGATAAAGTCCAGACACAACTTGAGAGCAAACTCTGAGGGATTTAAGGAATGAGATTTAGTTATGCTTTGTAGCCCGCGAAGAGTGAAATTGTTAAACCCTAAGCTGCAAACACACCAGGAAGGCCCGTACAGGATAATTAAAAGGATTAATGACATTGTGTATCGGATTCAGAATACTACAGGCGTCAGACGAAAATTGAAAGTCGTACATTTAGAAAGGTTGACGCAATACAGGGAGAGAGAGGATTAACATCTGTTCGGGACGAACAGATTTAGGTGGAGGGCAGTGTTACGAAAAGATGTAATTTGCCCCATAGTGTAAGCTTTCAGCAATAATAAATGAGACGCAAGACAATTCAGCGCACTAAGCAATGTGTTAGAAAGAGACGGAAGATCATACAGCGAAATGAGCAATGTGCTAGAAAGAGATAGAAGATCTGCACATTAAAAAACATGAGTGTGAATTAGATGCCAGTAGCATGCGTCATTCACGAAACGAGTAGGAGGTTCTCGCCATCACCGTTACTTGTTGCTCTATCACATTATTTATTTTTTATTTTTTACTTAAATCTAATCATTTTCGTGTATTCATCATTACAATCACTCACACATTTAAGTGTCTATAAAACATAATTATATTCATATAATAACATCGTTATATCTCTATCAAAATTATCATTCATATATTACCTTATAGAATATTGTACTTTAAAATTTTATAAAATATGCTGTAGTATATACAAAACATATATGTGTTAAGAAAAACTTAACTTAAGTTTGACATTATATTACAGTTTGTGTTAATATTTTACAATATAAGTTGTGGTATGTACAAAATACATGTGTCATATAACATATTTATTTAAGTTTATGTTTTTATATTTTAATATCTATTAAACTAATCAGCATAATAAATAAATAAATAAAATTTGTTGTTTCATAAACATTTGTCCAGAAGAGAAAAAAAAATATTTTTTAATTCATAATTCTAACAGAATATATTTTATCTGAATAACATATTCTACAAGTAAAACATCTTCCACTTTTTTTTTGTTTTAAACCTAGTGAAGTTTAGCTAATTTTGAAGATGTTTATTTTAAAAAATGCTCATTCGACATGTATGCAATTTTTATTTTTATATTTTTTTTATTCCATCGCAATCTCTAACGAAACTTAAGTGATCATCTTAAGTGATCATCTTAAGTTTTCACTCGAGTTCACCTAATACGATTCGTAATACACGTATGCAATTGATCAAGTTGCAGACTAGTATTCGTCGTATTTAGTGAAATGCTTAAAAACAATTTGCTGCTGTTCTTTTCAAACTATTTAATTAATAGTTTAAGATTAGCATAAACCTCATTTTAAGGATAAACTTAGTTATAACTCCTAAATCCGTACATCTCTAATCAATGGATTGTCCTTGCAATTTAAATTAGTTGTGCATAAAAAGGAACCCTTTTCAAATTTGTATAAATTTCAAATTTATATAAATATCAAATTTATAGACGATATTTAAATTTTTCAATTTTTCAATATGTTTGGTAAGAAGTCTGCCATGTGATTTATGCCTCGAAGTTTTCTCGAACTAACTTGGATAACAAAAATTCGATCTCGTTGCTAATTTTTAAAATTTCGTAATTTTAGTAGAGTTAAATTTTATGTTAGGATATTTAAACATTTTCCACATCGCAATGTTTTTGAAATATATCTCTATATATTAGAACTATTTGTGCAATATTAATCCAGAATCGTTTTTATTATCGTTTCGAAAAAAAAAACGGCCATATGTCGCTTTGAACTATTTTTGTAGTTTTAGTACGATTTGGCCATCGACATTGGTACAAGAGCTAATTAGATATCGTACGATTTTGCGGACATAAAAAGTTGCTACAATTTTGGATGATTGTTAGATCTGTTTAAGAAAATTGTCTCTGGTGTTTGAAATATACTCCATTGTATATACCTCTGACAAAATTTTTGGCAGGATCAGAGAAATTCGAACATTTTTTCGATATATTTCAAACAGACAAAAATCGCACCATTTTTTGCAAAATTTTCGCCTGCAACGCTTTTAACGATGATCAATGGAAAATGTTATCATCTTAACATTATATGTTATTTTACAACAGAAGAATCAAATGTAAAAAACGAGCGAATTTTTTTTTTTTGATGGTACACAATTGCGGCCCACCTCATCTTTTGAGTTGCCAATTAGGCCCGTGATGCCAAATGAGTTTGACATGCCTGCTGTATATCATTTGGAGCATTTTCTAGCTCTAAAAACCTACTGGTCATTTATTTGCTCGTCAGAAATTAACTTAAATTAATAATTCCTCATTTATTTAAAATTCAATTCATCAAAATCTACTTTTCATTATATTTTAATTTAAAAATTAATAATTCAACCATAAATTCATAATTCACTTTATAATTCAAATTTCATATGCTAGTGATCTACGCTCAGCAGTACGTAGCCATTTATTCAATATCTTAATTTCGTAAAAATATATTTATAATTCTTTCTTATTTATATTTTTCTTAATATTTCTTCATTTCATAATCTTCAAATTTGGTCCGTCGCATGCTAGTAATTTAACCCTAAGTAATACATAGCGATCTGTGGGTACCGTTTTCTTCTGTTTTAAATTTCCTATTCATTATCACACCATACAAAACTTTTCGCAACTTACTTATAAATATATTTCCACACTTTAACAATTAATACATCAATAATTATGGTGTTTTTTCAACAAATTGTTGTGTATTTTCTTTCCCTTTCCTTTTATTAATATTGTCGTACAGGGGGTAGTGACGGACAAAACCTTATAGGGCCCTACCCAAATTGGTGAACATTTATTTTTCCTATTTTGATTCTTCATTACAACCATTTCCCCAATTTTTAATGATTTATCGTAGCTCGTTTTAGATTTTTCTTTTACCTTGTCATGATTTTGTGTCACTATTTCATGCGCCCGCTGTATTTGATATTTTAATATTTTATTATAATCATCGGCATTATATAGTGGTGAAACTTTGCGTTTCAAATTAGTTGGCATATCAAAATCAGAATCATAACAATATAATGTTCGATAAGGTGTTTGAGCAGTTGACACATGCATCGTATTATTATGGACATGTATTGCCGCATTTAACCATTGATCCCAATTAAAACCATCCTCCATAGCAAAACATCTCAAATATTCTGGTATTTTTTCAACAAATTGTTGTGTATTTTCTTTCCCTTTCCTTTTATAAATATAGTCGTTGTCACGGGGGTGGTGACAGACAAAACCTTATAGGGCCCTACACAAATTGGTGAACATTTATTTTTCCTATTTTTATTCTTCATTATTTAATGATTTATCGTAGATTGTTTTAGATTTTTCTTTTACTTTTTCTTGATTTTGTCTCACTATTTCATGCGCCCGCCTGTATTTGATATTTTAATATTTTATTATAATTGTCGGCATTATATAGTGGTGAAACTTTGCGTTTTAAATTAGTTGGCATATCAGAATCATAACCGTATAGTATTCGGAAAGGTGTTTGACCAGTTGACACATGCATCGTATTATTATGGACATGCATTGCCGAATTTAACCATTGATACCAATTAGAACCATCCTCCTTAGCAAAACATCTCAAATATTCTGCTAATGGTCTGTGACTACGTTCAAATGATCCATTGGCCTGTGGGTGATAAGGTGTAATGGGCATTTTTTAATTCCCAATAATTTGCATGTATCGGAAGATAACTTTGACACGGAATTAGCGCCATTGTCAGTTACTAGAATTTTCGGAATATTGTGGCGTGTTATAATTTAATCATAAAATGCATTAGCCACTGTGCTTGCTTCTGCGTCTGGTATTGCTACACAGTACATATATTTTGAAAAATCGTCTTGAATTGTTAAAATGATTTATTGCCAGATACTGTCTCGGGTAAAATTCCTACTAAGTTCATAAAAACCTTATTAAATTTGCGCATTGGTGTATTTGTCAAGACCATTGGCATTTTTGTTAGCTTAGAACTTTTATTAACTTGTCAGGGCAATTTTTTACATACTCTTGTCGTTTGATCCTTTAAATTTGCTATGCCACGCAGTGGCTGGTGATCCGTATAAACCGTGAATGGACGCCCCAACAAATACGCTCTATAATGTTTTGTGGCCCATACTATTGCCAAAAATTCTCCTTCAATAGTTGAGTACCTTGTTTCTGCGTCATTTAGAGCTCTACTTGCAAATGCGATTGGTCGATCAGAACCTGGCTCGCCCTGCGACAGCGCAGCTCCTATAGCTTCTCCACTTGCATATGTTGTCAATACAAAGGGTTTTGAAAAATCTGGGTATGCTAGAACATTAGGTGAAATAATTGCTTCCTTAAGTTTTATAAATGAATCCTGGCACATGTCTGTCCATTCAAAACTGGCATCCTTCCGCAACAGTTAATTAATCGGTATTGTTAACTTTGCCATATTCTTAACGAATTTTCTTTAATAATTTACTAAACCTAGGAAGGCTTGCACCTGTTTCTTGGTCCTGGGTACCGGAATATTTTTGACACATTCTATTTTATCGAGATCTGGCATTGCGCCTGACTCCGTGCATTTGTGCCCTAAATATACTAATTTACGACTTAAAAAATTGCAATTTTTCTGTATTTAATTTCAAATTATATTCCCTCAATTTTTCTAACACCTTACATAGTCTAATTTCGTGCTTCATTATGTTTTTTTCCATACACCACTATATCGTCCAGATATACGAAACAATCAAGTCCCTGCAATCCTGTTAAAATGTGGTTCATTATTCTTTAAACCGTAGCGGGTGCCCCCGTCAATCCAAATGGCATCCTATTAAATTCAAAATGCCCCAAACTCGTGCTGAACGCTGTTTTTTCTCTGTGGCGTTCGTCCACTAGCACTTGGTGATAACCACTTGCAAGATCTAATGTTGAAAAATACCTACTGTGACCTAATTGATCCAAAATTTCATCAATACGAGATATTGGAAATACATGTATAATCGTTGCGTCGTTCAATTTTCTGAAATCTATTACATGTCTCCATTTTGTCCGTCCTTGCCATTCTTTTTAGGCACCAACAATAGTGGTGAATTCCAAGGTGACATGCTTGGTGAAATAATATCGTCGTCTAATAATTTCTGCACCTGTTTGTTGATTTCCTCTCTGTGAATATGTGGTAATTTATATTGTTTTCGGTTAATCGGAGGTTGGCCGTCTATTGTGGGGATTTCAAGTTTTAAAATTGGTGTATACGATAGCTCATTCAATACATCATGGTATGACGCACATATTTTCCTATGGATGCCTTCTCTTCAACATTTGCATTAGCTGTATGTTCTTATTCAATATTATATATTTTTCTGTTGAGTTTAATACTAAAACGTAAACACTATTTTTTCTCACATTTGATATGGTTTCTCCGATATAAACTCCCGGTGAAATTTCCTTTTTTTGAATTATTACTACGGGGATCTTGGTTCGTAGTGGTAGTCTGGCGATACCTTCAGATCTTGCTATTATTTTTATTTCTTCACTGTATAATATTTTGTTTATTTCATCTAGTGATCTGAGAGGTAGTGTTACAATTTTATTTCTATTCCCATCTATAAAGGTTAATCCCTTTTCCACTGCATTTATGATTGCGTGGTTCCTTAGATTATCTCGTCCAAGTATACCGTCTGCCGGAACTCCCTGATCCTGCATTATTGTATGTAACGTCAGACTGAGCCTTCTATGTTTCATATGTTGAATTTCAATTGATCCTGCGGTGGTCACATGTCCACCAAATGCTCCGCTCAGATCTTTTGTGTCTTTGCCAAGCAAGAGTCTACACCAGAATCTACGATTAATATTAGTTTCCCATTTGTCGCTTCCTCACAATGAATTTCTATAAAGACATCATTTAATTTTGATATCTGTCTGAATTCCTCATGTCTACTATAAATAATGCGATTTTTCTTTGATTTTGTATATAAACTTAATTTTAATTCCTTAATATTTTCAATATATATACTAATATTTTTATTTATACTATCAATTCCTGAAGTAATCAGATCATTTAATTTCTTCTTATTTTCTTCTATGAATATCCTATTTATTATGCAATCATAAAAATTATTTTTTGCTGTTAATGCTATTATGCCAAAGACGTTCAACGTTAATTCAATTAGTGAACAAAAATTATCTACCATTTTCTTACCATTGATAGCGAACGTATCCACTGCCGCGCATCTGATTCACAATTCCCTTCTTCGTTGGCCTGATGTCGCAACTTGTCTTGTGTTCCCAGATAATGGGCTTATTCTGGGCCCCTAACAGATTCCCTGGTTGCGGGTAGACTCAAAATCTCTCTTCGCATAACAGTTTTCTAACGTATGCCCAATTCTTGCACACCATTTGCATTTATTTAAATCCTGATTATTATTATGATTATTTCCTTATTATACTATTCCCTTTATTATTAGTACGAATATTATTCCGATAATTATTATTATTGTTATTATAATTATAATTATTATTTCTATTTTCAATATGATAATCCCAATTATTGTTGTTATTATATCTTCGAACATTATTATTTTTATGATTGACTTGCGTATTATTCCATAATCGTAATTTATTGTTTGTTGTCTACGCGTATAGTTTTGCTTCGGTTCCGGTTCATTATTTGCACATCTAAGGCTCGTTTCGTGGCCGTAATTGCCACATTCTTGACAGTAAGGCATGTTTTTCCGACTGATAAATTCGTCCCTCGTATGTCCGTCATTCCCGAAAAATGAACATGTTGGAACAAATTTATCCCTTTCGTTTGCGAGCATTTCGTGCCCAAATGATCCACTATTGTTTCCTATAGCAATTTTTTCGCATGTTATTTGTGAGGCCCTGTTATAGTGAACCTCTGGGGAATTCTGTGTTGTTTCTATTACACGCCCACTTTGTATTATCTCCAACGTTTCTACTGCTTCCTCTATCAGTGAATCTAGTGAGTTTGACTTATTATTTAGCATGTGTATTTTCAGTGTGCTGTCTTTAAGACCTACTTTAAAAGTCTTTTGTATGGATTTGTCCAGTTCCATTAACATTGCCTTGTCCCCTGTTCCGTTATATTTTTCTTTTATTAATTCCACCGCCTTTGTTTTCAGGACATTTAGGCGTCTTGCAAAAGGTCTAATTTCTTCCGTGGATCTATATGATATATATCATTTATCACTGAGGCTACTGTTATGGTTTTAAGAAATGTTCGCTTTATTAAAGTATATAATTCATCTAATCTGCTAAATTGAATTCCGTTAACTAGTTCAAATGCGTCTCCTTATATTCTTAACTTAACACATGATATAAATTCTTGTAACTCAGTTTCCTTCGTAACCTTTACCGCTAAATCACATCCTTGTATGAATCTACATACTTCAGAGGGCAGATCATTGGAATCCGTGCCTGAGAACATCGGAACCAACCGTTCACGGTCTGTGTAATATGTTGGATACTCATTTTAAAATCTAGGAAATAAACTTTCTCAATATACCTGGTATCACTAGTGAATTTCTATTTAACTTCAGATTTTTCTAGACAGATTTTCCTTATTTATTTAAAAATTTATTATTTGTTTACACCATGTTTTTATTATTTTCCTCAAAACTCACTACAATACGATATATTTTATTTCGTCCAATTTATCCATTTAATTTTGTTGTTTCATGTTGTGTTTTCTTTAATTTTCATTGTAGGGCTTCCATTAAAAATACCCGTTAAGATTTCATTTCCAACAGAATTATTTAAATTACCAAAATTAGATTTTATTTAAATTATTGACTATTTATTTTAAAAACATATTTAAAATTTTTCTATCTTCCATCTAGAGCGGTTGTTTTTGGTTCTAAAACCGGCTGCGCCAATGTTAAATGTCCCTATTTCATCACCTAATATAAGACATCTAATAAATAACAACACTTACTTCATTTCCAGTTCATCCTTTTTTATAACTTTTATTTTCTTTTACTGTTCATCTTATGAACTAACTTCTTAATCTAATAACAACTCCCTTAAAACTAAATAACTATAGCTTATATACTAATACTTAATCTAAGTTTCAATGCTACTTTTCCAGTGTTTTTTGCTGATTAAGCCTACAAACATAATTTTGGCCAATCACACTGTGTTTTGCTGCTTTTACCCAATTTTAATCAATCACAAGTTCCGTAAAGAACTCAAGTTCGATCCACAACTTGTGTTCTTAACGCTGACTGTGAAAGCAACTCTTGCTTAATCAGCAACCCGCGATGACATTGAATTTAGGCCATCGCAAAGTCATTGAATTGAAGTCATCTTTGTTTACAAACAAATTGAACCACGTGCTTATTTTCTTCAAGCTAGCAACTTGACACTGCTGAGAATTTGGTTTATAGTTACAATTGCTGACTAAATAAATTGTCGACGCTTATTTTGGCAACGACAAAAAAGTGTGTCATCAAACCAAAATCATTCACTTTTTGTTGTAACAACAAAAAGAATGCATTTATTATTATTTTAAAAGATAGTAATTAATATTTAGCAAAAGCAAACACCCACTAAGAAAATATCAATGAACTGCCACAATATGAGTGACTGTCATAATGCTGACTCTCAACATTCCTCCCCCTTAAAAAAAAAACATTTTTTTTCGACTTACAACAATCTTATTCTAACATCTCATACCAATACCTTACACTACAGTACAATACATACTACCTATACTTAATACATACATAACCGCATACTTCTGCTCCGCAATTACCTTGTCTATGTATTACAGCTGTTGTTGTCAAGATATCGTGGTCGGTCTTCGTTGGTATAATGGCGGGTTCTGCTGTAAACATAACTCTCGTCACTATTGGCATGGTTAATCGATCTTCATATGTGGTAGCGATACTGGTTCTTCAAGTTCCAGAAATGAGTTCTTGTGCTTGTCTTCTTTCCTTCGGACTGCTGTTCGCACCTTCTTATTTGTTAGTGAAGCCGTCATCGATCTCACAGATCCAGGAGCCCCTGAGTAGGATACTTCTCGGGGTTCCGACTGCTCCTGACTCCGTCTAACTTTCTTCCGACACTACATTGCGATGTCGCCTTAGCCTCGATGTGTAAATTCAATATGTTCTTAAAGAACCACTTCAAATTCATGTTAGCTAACTTTGTGGTCTGATGTTTCTGGATCTTTTTAAGGTTTGTGTTCACAATTTTTATTTCACTATGATAGCGAATTCAATTGATGCCATCTCCTTATGTGATTTTGTTTTAATTCTGGTGAGTTCCTCTAGTGTAGCGTTCATTCCAACACGCAACCCCTCTATCTCTTTAATGGTTCCATGCAACGTTCTGGACAATTTGTCGTAATTACTGGCCATCACCGTTACTTGTTGTTCTACCATATGTTTTACGTAGTTGCCGCATATGTTTTCCGTATGTTTTACGCATATCGTAGGTTTTCCGCAACCGTTCGTTTCTTTTTTTTTTACAAATTAACCAACGCTCAGGGGATGCCCTGCTAGCTCTTAATAAATCGTGTATGCATTTTGTCGTAGTAATAATACTTATATACTTTTATAATATTTCTCTAATCAAGTAATTCTATCATAATTTTTTATATCTCTTTTGAGCATATTCTAGCTCTAAAAACCTATTTTTCATTCGAAGTAAACGTATTTATATATTTTTATAGTTTTAATTTAATCATATTTTTCCTATATATCATTTGGAGCATTTTCTAGCTCTAAAAACCTACTTGTCATTTATTTGCTCGTCAGCAATTAACATACATTAATAATTCCTCATTTATTCAAAATTCAATTCATCAAAATATACTTTTCATTATATTTTAATTTATAAATTAATAATTCAACCATAAATTCATAATTCACTTTATAATTCAAATTTCATATGCTCAGCATTACTTAGCAATTTGCGCTCATTTTCCTTCTTTCACTCCGTCTTTCGGGTTGACTGTTATTTCATCCAGTCTCAGCGCCTCCTGGAGCCCCCTGTGGTCGAATTGCTGTATCTCGAACTCATGCCACATCACAGGTGTATTTTTGAACGCGATCCGCAACTCGTGGTTTCTCAAGGAACAACCCTGACTCAGGACGAAATATCCAAAACCAGTTAGCCTTACTTCGGCTTCTTCTTTGCCGCACTGTAGGACAAATCCCTCATCATGTCCTCTGTATAACCATCTGTCAGCTGTCTCGGTTTTTACCAGATAAAACACGTTTGATGACACTGCCGCAAATTTACAGCTTGCCCTCAGACTTTCACCTGGTCGACACAGTATAGCACCTTTGTTCATCGCTGATTCACACTCCGGGACACGTCTTCTCCTGACAGCTTTAGGTACCTATCCTTCTTCCTGCTGGCCGCTATGTAGTCTCCTGCGTTCTGCACCCCCTAGTACCCCCTCTTCACTAGGAAAAGAATAATGACAGGATTATCTCTACCAGTACTTAAGGGTGTCACTATTCGTCTGTCTAACGAAGTAAAATAGCTTAACTCTAGATAGTAAACTACATCGACAAAACATGTTGAAAATAAAATTTCGCGAGCATTGAATGCCTTCTGGCAATGCAGAGAAATTGTTGGGAAGACATGGGGACTATCGCCGAGCAAAACCTTATGGATTTACACGGCAATGATAAGACCGATGATATCATATGCATCGGTAGTCTGGTGAACAAGCTGTCGCGAAAGTGCGTGACAACTAGTCTTGCCAAGGATTCAGAGAACCGTGTGTCTGGGTGTTACGGGTGCCTTTCCCACTACACCTGGTCCAGCACTGAATGCAATCTTAAACCTACCACCATTTGACATGTTTATCGGATGTCGGAGCCATGAAAGGCTGCTGGAGACTAAAACGAGGTGGTTTTTGGTTTAATGTTCCCTGGAATATCTCTGACATGGTACTTGACACTCCACTAGACACCTGTCTACTGGAAATGCCCTCTGATGCAATGATAACAGAAATATTACCAAGACGAAACTTTGAGGTCTGCCAACCTGACATTCAAGACTGGCTGACTGTGATCCAGGTAGAGGGTCACACCGCATTTCCACAGACGGCTCCAGAACCGATCAGGGATCTGGTGCTGGAGTGTTTGTGGAACCGGATGGCCGCAGACTTCACTTCGCCTTAGGCGACAATGCCTCGGTATTTCAAGCCGAAGTCTATGCTATACTTATGGTTATGGACTACATTGCGGATAATAGATGGCAGAACAGGGCTATATCAGTTTGGTTTGAACAACCAGGTCATCACATCCAAAATTGTATGTCAATGCAGATCACGTCTCAATTGTGTTGGTAAATACAATACACTGAAACTGATTTGGGTGCCGGGCCATAAAGGAGTTTCGGGCAATGAAACATCTGACGAACTAGCACGTGCTGGATCTGAGGATAATCCATTTGGACCAGAACCTGTGCTTGGACTACCTGCATCTACGGGAAAATTCGTCATCAGCTCTTGGGTCGCCTCCGCACACAAGAGCAGATGGCTGAATGAGACGAAATGCAGATTCTCCAAGCTCACGACACCGACGATAACCAAAAGATCGGCCTCGTTTCTACTTTCCTTAAGTAGAAAGGAGTGCAGAAAACTGACGGGACTTCTAACGGGACACAACGCATGTGAAAAATACATGAACGCAATCGGACTGGCCGAAAGCGCCTTATGTTCTGCCTGCTACGAAGAAACTGGCACCACAGAGCACTATCTCTGTGACTGTCCAGCATTTTCTAGAATTAGAAGGCAGATCTTTTGCACAGACGTGATGAGAGAGGATCAGCTTCACTCTTTATCACACAATATCCTTCTTAGATTAAATAATGAATCTAAGAAGTATCATTAAAAATCAGGGAACTGGGTCACAGCACAATGGATATAACCATGTCTGAGTGCTGTGGCTCTATTTTTTATCACACATTATAAAAAAAAACCACATGCGTCAAATCTTCTACAATAGCCAACTCCCTGGTCTGCTGACCCTGGAGCTCTATTAGGTTTGTGTTTACGATTGTCTTAATCCGCAGCATTTTAATAGAGAATTCCAACGAAGACATCCTTTCTTGTGACTGTGTTTTGGTTTTGGCTAGGTCCATCAGCGTGGCGTTCAATCCAATCCAATGCAACCCTTCTATCTCCTTCATTGTTGCTTCCAGGGGTATGGCCAACTTATCATAATTATTGGCCATCACCGTAACTTGTTTTTCCACCATATCATAGGTTTTGCGCTCCCTATTCTCCAACTGCATCAGATGGTTGCCTATTATACGCTCGTTACGGTGGTCCATTACTCCAAATGCCCAGTGCAGAGCTTCCCCTACTATCTCTATAGCTCTCTTTGTCTTTCCTCCTTGGTAATGTTTGTCACTGTTATCATGCTTCTCCATCATCCCCTTAATTCGATATGCTGGTTTTTTGTACATTTGTCAAGACAGCTTCTGTTTCTTTCCATGGTATGCCACACGCCTTTACGTATTCTATTGTGGCTACAAGCTGTTCCATTCTCTTACATGAATCTTGCGCCTTCGTCATAAAGTCGGCCGTTAGCTGCAATAATTCTTTTAAATCAGTCGGCACAAACTTCGTTACCACGGTCCATTCGTCGTTGTAAATACACGCATCTGATTTTCTCTCGAACATTAGTGGGTGTTGATCCAACGCTGTCGGTCTCCAAATGAGTTCTCCTTTGACCACCATTATGAACAGGAAAGTCAAATTTTTCGCCAACATTATACACTTATTTAATTTATATTAAATTTCTTGTCATAGAGTTGAATATGTAATGAAGTTGATTCGTTCCAATTTTTACTTATATCTAATTTTGTTATATACTATTTTGTGTTAATTATCGCAGTAATCTACCCATATACAAATAATCTTATTATATATTTTCCAACATTTGCACCAGTACATTTTATTCATTGTATATTCAGCGAATATACATATATTGCACCAACCAAAACTCTTAAAATTGACCTTAGATTATACTGCTGTATATATACTTATTTGTGTTGAATTAAAATTCTGAAAATTGACCTTAGATGTTAGTCTGAGTAATAACATTTACTGCAATGTATGCAACTCCATAATATTATAATTGTCTATATACAAAATATTCTTACAAAACAAAATATGCAACTCTATGTGCATTAAAATTATCTTCTTTTTAATTTCAAATATCTTCACAAAATAAAATATGCAACTGTATAAACTGTATATGCATTATAATTTTCTAAATACAAAATATCTTTTGAAACAAAACATGCAACTCTATGTGCATTATAATTATCATCTTCTTCATATAAAATATTTTAACAAAACAAAATATGCAACTCTTTGTGCAATAAAATTACAATTTCTAAATACAAAATATTTTTGAAACAAAATATGCAACTCTATGTGCATTATAATTATTATCTTCTTCATATAATATATTTTAACAAAACAAAATATGTAACTCTTTGTGCATTAAAATTACAATTTTCTAAATACAAAATATTTTTGAAACAAAATATGCATTATAATTATTATCTTCTTCATATAATATATTTTAACAAAGCAAAATATGCAACTCTTTGTGCATTAAAATTACAATTTTCTAAATACAAAATATTTTTGAAACAAAATATGCAACTCTATGTGCATTATAATTATTATCTGCTTCATATAATATATTTTAACAAAACAAAAAATGCAACTCTTTGTGCATTAAAATTACAAATTTCTAAATACAAAATATTTTTGAAACCAAATATGCAACTCTATGTGCATTATAATTATCATCTTCTTCATATAAAATATTTTTACAAAACAAAATATGCAACTCTTTGTGCAATAAAATTACACTTCTCTAAATACAAAATATTTTTGAATCAAAATATGCAACTCTATGTGTGTTGTAATTTTAGTGTTGAATTTATTTTACATTTATTTAATTAAAAAACACTTTTTTTGGTGTTAACACTTTTTATTGTTTCAACACTTTTATTAAATTTACTACCTCCACTTAAGGCTAACTAAACCTCTCTACTTTTAAATTGCAACGAAAGGTATTAACGATACCTTCGTTGCAAGCTTTTCTTAAATTATATTTTCACTATGTTCTAGTGAGTTTTCACTTTCACTCAATTTTGGTGTACGTGACTTTTGAAGAAAGTCCGACTTGCAGTTTTGGATGACACCAATTGCGAAATATTAAAATTGTTGGCAAACGCTGCTTTGCTTATTTTAACGTAGCCCCTCAACAACGTAGCTCAACATATGTACAGCAACATCCAAAACTGAATGAATAGTGAAGAACAATAAAGAAAAGAAAAATTTATGCGCTAATTCACAACATTCCTCCCCCCTTATGGAAAAAAAAATTATTATTAATATTAGGATTAAAGGTAACTTTTTACAAAATGTCTTAAATATATTGTTGAATAGATAGAAATGATGTTGTCTTAGAGTTAATATTAAGATTAATAATGATAATATGTTTATTTTAATATGGTGATAATAAATATAATATGTTATTTTATCT
Source organism: Dryomyza anilis (assembly GCA_951804985.1). NCBI lineage: Eukaryota > Metazoa > Arthropoda > Insecta > Diptera > Dryomyzidae > Dryomyza > Dryomyza anilis. Next base: position 77,643,027 of record OX638135.1, on the reverse strand, counting down.
TATGTTATCTATAAAAATATGTTTGAATAATTAAATGGGTTTCAATAATAATAATGATAAAAATATATATTTTTTTTAGATAGATTTCTTTTATATATATATATATATATATATATATATATATATATATATATATATATATATATATATATATATATATATATATATAGCTCAGTGGTTAGTGCGTTGGACTGCGAGCCGAAAGGTCCCCGGTTCAAGCCTGGACTGGGGCTAACAACATCTTTTCATAGAAACATTTTTCTATACCGCGCTACCTCTCGTCAGTAAATGGCAAACCTACGAGAGTAAAACCATTGCCTATGAAAAGCTCTCACCCGCCGTTCGGATTCGGCAATAAACTGTAGGTCCCACCACTTTGAGTACAAATATAACACGCACAGCTCAAAATGGTGAGAGAGCTCGGCCTAAGTTCTTATAGGACTGTAGCGCCAAACTATTATTATTATTATATATATATATATATATATATATATATATATATATATAGATATTTATATATATATATATATATATATATATATATATATATATATATATATATATATATATATATATAGATCAAGGATTGAAACCTAAACGAATAACGGTTTCGATTTCGGTTTCGGTTTTTTCCGCGTTTCGGTTTCGGTTACGGTTTCGGTTTTAAGTTTTTATAACGAAACGGTTTCGGTATACCGGTTCCATGTTACGGTTTCGGTTTTGATTTCGGTTTTTGTATAAATTTTCTTTATTTCCATATTTTTCACATAATTTTACATTTTTTATATGGTCCTAAATTACTGGGGTAAAGTGGGAAACGTAATTTAAACAATGTTTGTTGTTATTTCAGTAAAAATATTGTGTTATATGAATTATTTAATTGATTACGTCAAGAAAAAAATTTAATTTAAAATTTCGTGACCACAAACCAATGAAAAGCAACATATTGACTTCACCTGATATATGATCTGAATTGAAAAGAAGATGAATTTTGTACAATTTTCATCCATAAAAGCCTAAGAAATTAAATTTCAACAATTCTGTGAACTGCAATATATGTGAACTAGCGATGATCATTTGCAAGTGCAAGGCAAGAAATGTTAATCTTAATCTTTTAAATTTTAAATAAAGATCGAAGACAAATATCTTAAACTGCATATTAATTATGAAAATGAATAGAATTTGAACACTAATTGTATTTAAGTTACTTATTTTCCATATTTTCAATTTCTTCAACATTTTACTAACAAAAAAAAATCCAATAACATAAAAATTTGAATTATATTTTAACAAGAATTAACAAATAAAAAAATTATTGTATAAAACAAGTGATGTTGACAAGACAATTCAAAATCTCAAGGCCATAATAAAATGAACGAAAAGTCACCAAATACATTTTCAAAATTTTCAACAAACTCGAAAATTAAGTTTTTCATAAAAATGTATTTGGTGACTTTTCGTTCTACAACGACGATATACAGTATACTATATACAGTATACGATATACATATACAATAAATATAAGGAATATTTCGTATAAGCATATTTCTGTTTTCGTCACAGATTAAAAAAATCCGTATGCTACACGTACCGTATGTTAAGAGAACTCAAATAATATCTGGCAGAGTAACATTTTTCTTTGCGAACACCATGCGAGCACAAACTCAAACGCTACTAAGCGAATACTAACAGAAAGAAGAGAATATAACAATAACGATTACGATTCGTATACACACACTTTCACAACGACAACCCTCAAACAGACGCATGACAACAGACAGACGCATGACAACGGACAGACGCATGACAACAGACAGTCGCATGACAACGGACAGACGCACGGCACCACACTACATGTATGTATCTAGTACAGCTCTCTAGTTGGCAACAACAACGAGTTCTCTTTGTGGTACAAAAAATTTCCCGCCAAAATTCTATCAAAAGCTTGGATGCTGCTTTATTCGCATTTTTGTTGTTGTTGCACTTTCAAACGAATCAGCGGATTTGTGAAAAAAGAAAAACACAAAAAGCAATATATCAGCTAAATATATCACACTGTGAAAATGTTAATATATTATTTTTTATTACTTCATGATTTTACAATTAACAAAAAAACTATATATAAAAGTAAAACTAAAATAATAATGTGCATAAGCACAGTGCATATGCACAATCGATGTACGAACTTGCGTAGCGAAGAAAAGAGAAAAAAAACATTGTTTTGTCTATTTTATCTTTTTGAAGCGACTTTTGAAGCACTTTTAAAGCTATTTACCGCTTCAAAAGTGCTTCACAGGCCTTATTTTTAAGATGCTTATATTCTTTAGAATTCGACAAAAACAAAAAAAACACACATATTCATTAATGTTCACGTTCATAAATATTTTGCACGCTTTCCATTGTTACTTATTGTTCAATATTTAGTAATATCATGAATTCTTTTGTATATCATTATTATCTTAAAAACATAATAAATACATTAAAATCATAAAAAAACGCAGGAGTCTTCCTTTTCTAGCAGTCTTAGTCTTGCACTTGCTCTTGTTCTTTTTCTTGCAAAATCTCGATTTTGTTCTCGCTTTTGTTCTTGCAAAAAAAAAAAATGCAAGAACAAGAAATTTTTAATCATCACTAATGTAAACAAATATCTGCCTTATACTTGAAATTTTTAAACTTGTCTAAGTTGCACTTCATTTTTCGTATTTCCTTAAATAGGTACTAAGATGTTAATAATTTGAAACTTTTTTTACATTTTTTTTTGCATTACATTGTTTTGTTTATGTCCGAAATTGAGCGGTTTTGAAACATCAGTGAAAAATCCATTAGAAGACTTATAAATGGTATTCTATTGAATAGATCATTTAAAAGAATTTAAAATATATTCAAATGAACTTTTCAAAACTTGTTCCACTTTACCTCAAGCTCCCCTATATATTTTACTAATAAAATAAATAAAAAACCAATATTATTAAAATTTTATACCGTTGTTTTGGAAATATCGTTTCTCAAAAAACAACATGTGAATTTTTGTACAACCAAAAATGTTTATTGTGGGAACTCCAAATTTTAATAAATGAAATTTTACTTAAGATGTTCTATATAAAATAAAATATGTGTTCCTGGTTTTTTGTATACTTTTTCAAAAACCGTTTTAAACCGGTATAAAACCGAAACCGTTTATATCGGTATTGGATATCGGTTTATTTCTGATTTTCGTATAACGGTTTCGGTTACGGTTTCGGTTTTAAAAATGAAACGGTTTTAAACGGATATCGGTTTCGGTTTCGGTTACGGTTTCAATCCTTGATATATATATATATATATATATATATATATATATATATATATATATATATATATATATATATATATAAATATATATAAATATATATTTTTTTTTCTTGTTTCGTTGTATGTAGTGTGTTGGATCTGTTGGGCTTCGATGGTTCTTGTGGAATTTGCTAATGGTGTTATCTCCAGTAGACGTCGTCATGTTGATACGCTGGATTCTTAGTCGTTCAAGAGAGCTTTGGTCCCGTTCACTTGGTTGACTTCGTTCGAGATGAGTGTTCTTTTCTGCGATCTTTTCTGCGAACATTTTGAAAACATCTTGGTGCTCATGTCGCTTTATGTAGCTTATAGATTTCTGAATTGCTGATATCAGAAAATCGATATTGCATTGCTTCTTCTCTATGTGCGATGGAAGACATAATAATTTTGACTTTTTATATACATTTTCAAGATCAATGTTGAATTTTGTTTTCTGCATCTTGTATCTGGCAGTTGTAGTTTTATGATTAAAATTGCATCACTGCAATCTACTTGTGCTTGGTATAACAACAAGTTTGTTCCTACGTCTTCAAATATGCTGTCAGTCTGCATCATTTCTTCGTTTTTCTTTTCTTTATTTGAATCTGCTGGACCTCTGCTTCACTTCTTCTTCTTGTTGATAACACCCCTTCCACATGTCCCTTCCTCCTTCCACATGTCCCCATTAAAGTCCCAAGACCCCAACGATCATCTATGCATCTCCCGCGTATCCAGTATCCAGCGATGTAGAGTGTTGGTCATTCTAAATAACAGATTTTTTTTTGCACTCGGATATTATCTAAATGAATCTTTTACAAACAATAATTTTAATTTTGTTTTCGAACTATTCCAAATATGTGGTGTCACACTACTGGTGTGGTACTAATTTATGTAATCTTAATATAATTTTCGTATAATATATAATTGTTCATGTAACATGGCGTGTGCTAAATGATTGATTTTAAAATACTTAAATTACTTGAAATATAGTGTGCACATTATTTGAAGTTTACTATTTAGTGTAGTACTAGCTTTTATTAACTTAGTTTAATTTTAGTGTAATTATGTATTTAGCCCAATGGCTAAAATCGTCTTAGCCATATGCGGAGGGACTGTTATATGCGGAGGGACTCAATGCGGCGGATTCAAACCCCCTTCAATACGCAAAAATGAAAAAAAATTATTTCATATAATTTTTTAAATACATATGTACATAGAATATATTGCATATACATATATATTATTTAAAATTTCCTCAAGAATTGTTGAATTCATTATACATATATATTTTTTTTAACTGTGTTAATTTAGTTTAAAAAAATTATTTAATATCCAATACAAATTTAAATTTCCAAAACAAAATAAAATGTTAGATAAAAATTAAAATAATTTTTTTTTTTTTTTAATTTTAATTCCCTTATTTTTTTTCATATATTTTTTCCTTTTTTTTTTTAATTAATTTTTATTTTTTTCTACTCTTCTTATTTTCTTCTTCTTTTTTTCTCTTATTATTTTCTTCCTTTTTTTTTCTTCTCTTTAATTAAAATTTTCATACCTCCTTCTTTTTTTTCTTTTTTTTTTTGTCTTTAATTAAAATTTTCTTCTTTTTTTTTAATTGTAGTTCCCTTTTTTTCATATATATATATTCTTTTATTTCTTTTTTTTATTCTTTAAAAATTTAATTGTTAATATTATTTTTTTTGTCTTCTTTTTTTTCTTCTCTTTTTTTTCTTTTTAATAAAAATTTGTATCCCTCTTTTTTTTAAATTTAAATTTCCCAATTTTTTTTGTTTCATGTTTATTATTTTTTTCATATTTTTCTTTTTTTTCATATCTTCTTATAATATTTTTTTTCACTTTTTTTTTCTTTAAAATTTAAAAATTCTTTTAAAAAAAAATATATATATTTAATACCTATATATATATATTTTCTCCATTTTATTTATTTTACTAATATGTTTCTTCTTTTTTTTCGATTCAATTATTAAAACCTTTTATTAATTTTAACTGCACTAAATATTTTAATGCATAAATCGCTTTTTTTTTATTTTAAATTATTTGCTTTTATTTATTACCTGTTTTTTTACATTTTATTTATTATACTAATATATTTTTTTTTTCGATCCTTTTTTAATTTTAACTGTACTAAATATTTATATATCTCTCTTTTTTTATACCCTACACTAAGAGTGAAAGGGTATATTCAGTTTGGTACGCCGTTTGTAACCCTACTTCTTTTTAAATTGAAGAGCTAGATAAATGAAACTTATAACTTAGATTACTAATATACCTACACTGTATGTGCGAAATTGGCGAGATCGGTCCATTGTGACCTATGATCCGACCACTTATGTTCAAATACCTCATATAAAATGTACATATAAAGATCAATTTTTATGTATACGTGCTTAGGTAAACTTTTTTGGTCAAATATATATTGATATCATGCTCAAATACATGATAATAATGTTTTCCGGCGAAAAGACTTGTGGTTCACAAAAAAAAATCGAAATTCGGTACACCTACCCATTTGTATATATGGGTATCAAATGAATGGAAATTCTTCAGCGATTGAATGTTTGTAGTTATTTTCAGGATTCGTATACCCTGGTGGCCTATATATCAATTTGAATGGTAACCACACATATGTATAGGGTATTAATAGTCGGCTTAGACCGACTATAATTTTGGTAATCCTAACTATCATAATTACACCTACTTTAAAATTTCCCATGTGATCTAACCTTCCCAACTGGTTAATTTTAATACTAACTGATATTTTTCTTCTTCTTTAAGAAATTTAAATTATTATAAGTAAGTTCTTAAAATTCATTTAAATTTTTTTTTGTTATATTCAAACTTATTCAAATTGAATTATATTAATATACAAAAGTATCTATAATTTCTCTGCATGTAAATAAATATAATTAGAGCTGCGATTTATTTTCTAAACATGTTTAATATTTTATTATATTATTTTTGTGTACTTATATCAGTCACATTATATGAAACTTCCTACTGGCATGACGGTAAAATTGAATTATATTTATTTGCATTGTTTATGGTATCAAAAAAAACTGCACGATCTGCAATTATATGTCAGCTATTAACGCTTGCTTAGTGTATGATATACATACGTTCGTAAAAATTGCATATGTGCTTTAGCATGAAACACATGGGGAATGACCCTTTTCAAGGTTTGATAGCTTGCGCTATTAATATAGGTCAGTAATGCAATTGTTGGTTTTGCATTATCTGTATTGAATTCGACAATTTTATGACTAACATTGATTTAATTTTAAATTAATGCAATTTGTTGCATGTGCTTAATTTATTTCTTTTCTCAATTGATGATTAACTCTAAAATTATAAGTTCTTTTCCTAAAAATAGTTATATATATATATTTATTATTTCTCTTTTTTTATTATTAAATTATTGTTTTTAATATGTCCTATGTTTTTATTATTTTTATTATTATAGTTTTTCTTTTGTTTGTTACTTACTGTTTTCTGAAACTATGTATATTTATTTCTTCCTCTAAATGACGAGTTATTTAATGTTTTATTTAATGATTACTCTATATCTTATAATTTATTATACCCTACACCTATGAGGTACAGGGTATATTAACTTTGTGCATATATTGTAACGCCCCTTAGGAGGCGTGTCCGATATGGAAAAGTATATATATTCTTGATCAGCATCACTACCCGAGTCCGTTTAGCCATGTCCGTCTGTCTGTCTGTCCGTCTTGCTGTCTTGCTGTCCGAATACAGAATAACTTGAGAAATACTGATCAGAATGCGATGAAATTTCGACTCAATATATTTTAGCCAAAAGTAGGAACTGAGTTTGAAAATGAGCCAAATCGGTCAACGGACACGCCCACCTCCCATACAAGTCACTTTTATAATAACTCGAAAAGTATTCAAGGTATAGTTATAAAATTTAAAAGGTATTGTTAGAATTTACCTATAAAAATGTGGTCCAAAAATGGGCGTGATCCGGCCACTTTTTTTTTCATTATTTCCCGGGTTTTCATAGTGCAAATTTGATCCGTAAATTATTAAAATCAAATCTATGAAATATTAGAAATATTAACCTAACTTTCCCAACTCGTTTTTTCTATATGTTTCATAATGTTTTCATAACGTTGCAATCTACGAGTTTAATTGTCAACGCATAGCTGGTTTTATATTGTTACTTTTATGGGTTCTAACCTAAGGTAATATTATAATATTTTAAGATTTAACGGCATACACTATTTGTGATATGCCTTTAACAAATTATTATGAATTTTCTTATCTTTGTTTTTGATCAATATCGTCGTGGTCACTGGCCCACTTCCCTCTACGACCACGTAGGGTCCCTTCCAAATTGGAGAGAAGTTATTCTTCCTAGTTTGGTTTTTCATTAAAACCATGTCGTGTGGTTTGAATTGTATAGGGTTGAGGTTCTTGTCGTATTGTTTTTTCGACACCTCCTTGGCCCTACATTGATTTTGCCTGACGATCTCGTGTGATCGCTGTATTTGGTACTTTAATACCTTATTGTAGTCTTCTGCGTTATATAAAGGTGAACATTTACGCTTTAAGTTCGTAGGCATATCGAAGTCAAACCCGTACAACGTACGGAATGAGTTTTGACCCATCGACGTATGCACCGTGTTATTATGAACATGCATTGCAGAATTTAACCATTGGTCCCAGTTTGACTTATCCTCTTTAGCAAAACTACGTAAATATTCAGCAAGTGGACGATGACTTCGTTCCAATGACCCGCTAGCCTGTGGATGGTAGGGTGTTATATGTAATTTTTTAATTCCTAACAATTTACATGTATCAGAAAATAGTTTGGAAACGAAGTTCGATCCATTGTCTGTTACCAATACTTTGGGTATATTGTGGCGTGTAACTATTTCGTTGAAGAATGCTTTTACTACGGTGTTGGCTTCCGCATAGCCACACAGCACATAAATTTAGAAAAATCGTCCTGAAACGTTAAGATGTATTTATTCCCTGAAATTTTTTCAGGCAGAATACCCACCAGGTCCATGTACACTTTGTCAAAGGGTCTGACTGGCGTATCAGATAGAACCATTGGCATCTTCGTCAGCCTTGAACTCTTGTTTATCTGGCATTTTGAACAATTTTTCACATACTCCTTTATTTGCTTTTGCATACCCTTCCATCGGTACTGTTGTCGAATTCTTAAAAATGTTTTTACGCCACCTTGGTGATCAGTTAGAATTATTACGTTGTCATTTTCCTTTGTTATCGAATCGTCAGAATCGCATTCTGACTGTTTCTTATCGTCTTCCTTGTCTCTTTTCATGGTTTTTGAACGTGTTTGTACTATAACTACTTTTCCAGTATTATTCGGTATGCGGCTAAGCGCATCCGCGTTTAGATTACTTTTTCCCGGTTTATAATGAATTTCGAAATCATATTCCGATAATTTGTGTCGGAAACGCGCAAGACGTGATGTCTGATCTTTTAAGTTTGCTATACCCTTTAGGGGCTGATGATATGTATAAATTTTAAATGAGACCTACTGGCAAACGCGAGCGGACGGTCGCTTCCAACTTCACCTTGCGAAAGAACCGCGCCAATTGCTTCGCTACTGGCGTCTGTCGTGAGCAGAAAGGGTTCATTAAAATCCGGATACGCTAGTATGGGTGTTGACATAATTGCCTCTTTAAGTTTAAAAAACGAATTCTGACAATTATCATTCCATATGAACTTAGCGTCCTCTTTAAGCAAACAGTTAATTGGTAATGACAATTTCGCCGTACCTCCTTTAATTTTCTTTAATAATTAATTAAGCCTAAAAATGCTTGAACTTCCTTGGAATATTTTTTACACACTCTACTTTGGTTGGGTCTGGTAGGGCACCTAACTCAGAACACTTATGTCCTAAATATATAACATCGCGTCGCAAAAACTGACATTTCTCTGTATTTAATTTCAAATTATGTTCTCTCAGCTTTTGCAAAACCTTGCATAGTCTATGCTCGTGTTCTGCTAAATTATTTCCATAAACCACTATGTCATCTAAATGAACAAAACAGTCAATACCCTGTAAACCTGTTAGTATGTGGTTCATTATCCTTTGAAAAGTGGCAGGTGCCCCCGTTAAACCGAATGGCATTCTGTTAAATTCGAAATGACCAAGACCTGTACTGAAAGCAGTTTTTTCTTTATCACTATCTTCAACTAGAACCTGATGGTAACCACTGGCTAAATATAGTGTTGAAAAATACCGACTATGACCTAACTGGTCTAAAATCTCATCTATTCGTGGTATAGGAAATACCTGTTTGATGGTGACGTCATTTAATTTTCGGAAATCTATAACCAGTCTCCATTTCTTATTGCCATCTTTATCGCACTTTTTTGATACTTGTCTATTAATCTTATTTCAATGCATATGTTTCTGATTTATTGGTGGCTGATTCCATTGTGTGGGTATTTCTTGTTTTAATATCGGAGTGAATGTTAATTCATCCCCTTCCAAATGAAAAACGTCATGATATGACAGGCAAAAATGCAACTTCTTCTTTATTTAATGATTCATCGATCTTTACATTTCCTAATAATCTATCAATTCTATTTTTTATATTAACCGAGTTTATTGTATTTATTGTAGAACTCGTCTTTATTGCTTCTTTATATTTGTTAAAATTTGAAAATTGTGGTTTGAAATTGCTATCAATGGTCACCTCCTTATCGATTGCATTTTGATGCATATACTCTATTTTTTCTAACGTTTTAAACTCTCTCCCAAATATACTCCTGGCTGAATTTCCTGTTTGTGCAACAAAACTATCGGAATTCTTGTTCTTAACGGTAGTGATACAACAATGGCTGTTCTGGGCTGTACCCTGATTTGTTGATTAAAATTAATATATTCTATGTCTTGCAATGATTTTCCTATTTTCTTTAATCAGGCTGGCTTCAGCTCCAGAATCCACTAACAGAGTAAGTTTTCCATTCTTTGCTGCCTTACAAGGTAATTCAATGAACACATCACTCGTATCGGATATCTTGAAACACTCTCCATGCCGATTTACTTTTGATTTTATTATTCTTGATTTTAATATTTTTAACTTCGGATTTTATTGGTTTCACTTTCTTTACTTCATTTGCTTTCTTTATAATTTGTTTATTTTTAATTTCCTTAATTCCAATATTCTGTTCATTTTTCGCGACAAGTTGTGTTTTATTATTATTTAGTTCATTATATGTTTTTGTTGGAAGATTTCTATCTTCATTAATATGTATCTTCACATTTTGTTCTTTATTTTCTTGATTACTTATACTCTCTATTTCGCTTTTTTGTAGTGTTATACTACAAACTTCTACAACTTCCGGCCTAACTATATTACCTGTAGCTGATTCTATATTTTCTTCCGCATAACAATTAGTTATTATATGCCCTTTTCTATTATACCATGAGCATTTCATATTACTTGTATTATTTTTCATTTGATTATTATTATCACCTTGTTGTGTTTAATTAGCAGGTGTATTCATATTTTCATTTTATTATTTCCACATTTCCAGTTAGATTCGTGTCCATAAGTTTGACACTCTTTGCAGAAAGGCATATTTTTCCCATTCCATCAATCTTCCCTATGTCATGATTTTTTACAAAAGGAACATATTGGAAATGTTCTCCCTATTTCGGAATTTATATCATCATTATTAATTACTTGTCCAAATTCATCTGCTAACGTTTTGCTTTGCTCATTGCTTTTTGAAAAAGTTTATTCCTTAAAATTATAATTGTCCTGTTTCGACCATGGATCTCGCTGCATAAGAGCATCCACATTTAGAGCTTCATCTAATGTGTTTGACTTGCTACCATGGATCCCGAACTCCAATTTTAAAAGAAGTCAGAACTGAATCCAACAACTCTAATCTGAACACGTCATCAATACATATGTTTTTTCTGAACTTTTTTCTGGCGATCTCCAATGCCATGAATTGTAATCCATATAACCGTCTGGAAAATGCCCTCAACTTTTCTCCACTATTTTGATATGTTTGTCTAATCTTTTGTAGTACTGAATCAAAGGAAACTACTTCGAAGTATGTATTTTTTAGCAAATCGTATAAATCTTCTATTTTTTCGAATTTTCTTGACCTTACTAAGTCATAAGCATACCCATTCAATTGTAACCTAACGCATTTAATAAATACATTATTCTCTGAATCTTGAATTCCAAACTTCGCAGCTTCAATAAATCTGTAAATTTCTGTTTTTAATAATGGTGAATGCGTTCCAGAAAAGCAGGGAACCAAATAACGTACGAGTTTCAAAATATTTTCCGTACCCATTTTGATTGTCGAATGTAATTTACTATTTCTTAATTTGCTTCGTGGTTTACCTTTACTTATGACATTTTTTTTTTATATAAATTTTTACATTTTGAAAAATAATTAATGTTTCATATTTTGATTTTAAATATTTTATATTGTATTTTTGATTTAATAATTTATAAATTATTTAGTAAATTATAATTTCATAAATTATTATGTTCTGATTTCTTGATCGCATTTTAATTTCCATTTAATTTGATATACAAATTTATTATTTTTATCACCAGCATTCAGTGCTGCGAAAAACTGATACGTTTTGAATATAAATATTTGTTTGATTTTATAGTATTATCGTTTAATATTTAATGAAAATTATAATTTACATACTAATAGTATGAATAATTTTATTATACACTGGAGGGTCCGGAGTTCGGATTCACAGTGTGTATTTTCTTTTATTTTTTGTCATATTTTTATTATATATTATTTTATTTTAAATAATATTTCGTAGTACTTTTTTTTTACTTTCCATATTATTTTAAATTAATTTCTATTAAAAATATCTATTTAAAAATTTCTATTATACACTGGAGGGTCCGTGGTTTGGAATCTAAGTGTGTATTCAATTTTATATATTTTATTTTTCATTGATTTTTTTTAAATAGTTAGAATGTGTAAATATTCGTGTTCCTTCCATCGTTCTACGTCCTCCTTCCCACTCTCGGTCCTTGAGAGATTGGTACCGACGTACCGGCTGCGCCAAATGTTGTATACTTTAGTGTTGAATTTATTTTACATTTATTTAATTAAAAAACAATTTTTATTGTTTTAAATTTTTTTATTGTTGAAACACTCTCCATGCCGATTTACTTTTGATTTTATTATTCTTGATTTTAATATTTTTAACTTCGGATTTTATTGGTTTCACTTTCTTTACTTCATTTGCTTTCTTTATAATTTGTTTATTTTTAATTTCCTTAATTCCAATATTCTGTTCATTTTTCGCGACAAGTTGTGTTTTATTATTATTTAGTTCATTATATGTTTTTGTTGGAAGATTTCTATCTTCATTAATATGTATCTTCACATTTTGTTCTTTATTTTCTTGATTACTTATACTCTCTATTTCGCTTTTTTGTAGTGTTATACAACAAACTTCTACAACTTCCGGCCTAACTATATTACCTGTAGCTGATTCTATATTTTCTTCCGCATAACAATTAGTTATTATATGCCCTTTTCTATTATACCATGAGCATTTCATATTACTTGTATTATTTTTCATTTGATTATTATTATCACCTTGTTGTGTTTAATTAGCAGGTGTATTCATATTTTCATTTTATTATTTCCACATTTCCAGTTAGATTCGTGTCCATAAGTTTGACACTCTTTGCAGAAAGGCATATTTTTCCCATTCCAGCAATCTTCCCTATGTCATGATTTTTTACAAAAGGAACATATTGGAAATGTTCTCCCTATTTCGGAATTTATATCATCATTATTAATTACTTGTCCAAATTCATCTGCTAACGTTTTGCTTTGCTCATTGCTTTTTGAAAAAGTTTCTTCCTTAAAATTATAATTGTCCTGTTTCGACCATGGATCTCGCTGCATAAGAGCATCCACATTTAGAGCTTCATCTAATGTGTTTGACTTGCTACCATGGATCCCGAACTCCAATTTTAAAAGAAGTCAGAACTGAATCCAACAACTCTAATCTGAACACGTCATCAATACATATGTTTTTTCTGAACTTTTTTCTGGCGATCTCCAATGCCATGAATTGTAATCCATATAACCGTCTGGAAAATGCCCTCAACTTTTCTCCACTATTTTGATATGTTTGTCTAATCTTTTGTAGTACTGAATCAAAGGAAACTACTTCGAAGTATGTATTTTTTAGCAAATCGTATAAATCTTCTATTTTTTCGAATTTTCTTGACCTTACTAAGTCATAAGCATACCCATTCAATTGTAACCTAACGCATTTAATAAATACATTATTCTCTGAATCTTGAATTCCAAACTTCGCAGCTTCAATAAATCTGTAAATTTCTGTTTTTAATAATGGTGAATGCGTTCCAGAAAAGCAGGGAACCAAATAACGTACGAGTTTCAAAATATTTTCCGTACCCATTTTGATTGTCGAATGTAATTTACTATTTCTTAATTTGCTTCGTGGTTTACCTTTACTTATGACATTTTTTTTTTATATAAATTTTTACATTTTGAAAAATAATTAATGTTTCATATTTTGATTTTAAATATTTTATATTGTATTTTTGATTTAATAATTTATAAATTATTTAGTAAATTATAATTTTATAAATTATTATGTTCTGATTTCTTGATCGCATTTTAATTTCCATTTAATTTGATATACAAATTTATTATTTTTATCACCAGCATTCAGTGCTGCGAAAAACTGATACGTTTTGAATATAAATATTTGTTTGATTTTATAGTGTTATCGTTTAATATTTAATGAAAATTATAATTTACATACTAATAGTATGAATAATTTTATTATACACTGGAGGGTCCGGAGTTCGGATTCACAGTGTGTATTTTCTTTTATTTTTTGTCATATTTTTATTATATATTATTTTATTTTAAATAATATTTCGTAGTACTTTTTTTTTACTTTCCATATTATTTTAAATTAATTTCTATTAAAAATATCTATTTAAAAATTTCTATTATACACTGGAGGGTCCGTGGTGTGGAATCTAAGTGTGTATTCAATTTTATATATTTTATTTTTCATTGATTTTTTTTAAATAGTTAGAATGTGTAAATATTCGTGTTCCTTCCATCGTTCTACGTCCTCCTTCCCACTCTCGGTCCTTGAGAGATTGGTACCGACGTACCGGCTGCGCCAAATGTTGTATACTTTAGTGTTGAATTTATTTTACATTTATTTAATTAAAAAACAATTTTTATTGTTTTAAATTTTTTTATTGTTCCAACACTTTTATTAAATTTACTACCTCCACTTGAGGCTGAATAAACTACTCTACTTTTAAATTGCAACGAAAGGTATTAACGATACCTTCGTTGCAAGCTTTTCTTAAATTATATTTTCACTATGTTCTAGTGAGTTTTCACTTTCACTCAGTTTTGGTGTACGTGACTTTTGAAGAAAGTCCGACATGCAGTTTTTGGCTGACACCAATTGCGAAATATCAAAATTGTTGGCAAACGCTGCTCTGCTTATTTTAACGTAGCCCCCTAATCATGCAATGCTAAATTCTATTGCAAGAGGTGTGGTCTAAGTAAAGCTTTAGCGCTTTGCCGAATTATCGCAAGCTTTTGTTAACTGTGGAAGCTACCTTGAAAGAGGTGTGTTCTACGCAAAGCTTACCGCTTTGCCAAATTATTATCATTGTTGCCAACGTGAAGCGTTGGGACATGAACATGTTGCTGTACAACATGAGTACAACATGATATAAAAACATGATGCGCTCAACATATGTACAGCAACAACCAAAACTGAGAGAATAGTGAAGAACCATAAAGAAAAGAAAAATGTATGCGATAATTCACAACATGTGCATTATTATTATCATCTTCTTCATATAATATATTTTTACAAAACAAAATATGCAACTCTTTGTACAATAAAATTACAATTTTTTAAATACAAAATATTTTTGAAACAAAATATGCAACTCTATCTGCATTATAGTTATCATCTTCTTCATCTATATATATAAAACTCTTGGTTCGTCTGTCAGTCTGTCGGTCTGTCTGTCTGTTTGTTTGTTCCAGCATCACGCCTAAATCGCTGAACCGATTTATCTGAAATGTTGCACCAGGATACTATGGAGTCCGGAGGGTGACATAGGCTATATATGGGCGGGATTGGACAAAGGGGCGTGGCACCTCCCATACAACCTCAACTTTCAAAACGACATAACTCGTCACATACACAAGCTAAGAAGATCAAACAAAAAACTAAAATTCACCACACTAAAACTCACCACACTAAAACTCACCACAATAAAACTCATTACGCTAAAACTCACCACACTAAAAATTCACCATACTAAAACTTACCACACCAAAACTCACCACACTAAAACTCACCACACCAAAATTCACCACACTAAAACTCACCACACTAAAACTCAACACAATAAAGCTCACCACACTAAAACTCACCACACTAAAAATTCACCACACTAAAACTTACCACACTAAAACTCACCAAACTAAAAACTCACCACACCGAAACTCACCACACTAAAACTCACCACACTAAAACTCACCGCACTAAAATTCACCACAATAAAACTCACCACACTAAAACTCACTATACTAAAAATTCACCACACTAAAACTCACCACACTAAAACTCAGCACACTAAAAATTCACTAAACTAAAAATTCAACACACTAAAACTCACCACATTAAAACTAACTACACTAAAACTTCTACTGGGAAAAACTCTACGGGGAAGAATTCTACCGGGAAGAGTTCTACCGGGAAGAATTCTACGGTAAAGCGTTCAATGGGGAAGAATTTTACGCCGAAGATTTCTACTGGGAAGAATTCTACGGCGAAATATTCTACTGTCTGAATTGTCTTTGAGAAAAGTTGTTTTGGCGGAGAATTATTATTTGGTTACTACATTTATAAAACCAATAAAAACTTCCACAGTGAAGCACAGGGCCCTTATATAAAAAATAATAATGTTTTTTTATAATAATAAAATAGCTTTATATCTATGAATTCACAAAATCTTGGCACGAGTCGTGCACGGGTCCAGCTAGTATTAAATATTTTTACAAAACAAAATATGCAACTCTTTGTGCATTAAAATTACAATTTTCTAAATACAAAATATTTTTGAAACAAAATATGCAACTCTATGTGCATTATAATTATCATCTTCTTCATATAAAATATTTTTACAAAACAAAATATGCTATTCTTTGTAACAAAATATTTGGTTTATATATCTGGTGCAAGACTTATTCTAGATATATTTTATCATTTATTTTCTAACATTGTACTAATTTTCCTTTCATAAAAATAAATTTTCTTAACGATGTCTCCCCCCCTTTTTTTCATGATGACTGATGTGTTCAAACAAGAATTTATTCACAAAAGAAGAAACAATCTTCACCTCGGCCTAAATTTGCGGCTTACTATCTCTCATAAGCGGTTCGGCCAGAAAATTTTCAATTTTGCTTACTCATAATTCTGCCCCCGTATATTTCCGTTATTTTCTTTTGGTATCTTGTAATTTATTGTATTTAAACCTGATCTTATTTATCAAAATTCGTTAAGTGTTGTATCACTTCTCTATTGTATCATTTTAATTTTGTATTACTTCAATTTCGGTATTTCTTCAATTATGACGACTTCGAGCATATTCGACTTCTGCGAGGGATATGCCCGGCAGTGGTCTTTAAAGCACTGCTGGGACTAGCCCGGACTGGTGGAGTTCGTCAAGGCAACCATCGAGGAAGGCAGACGTCGAAACACCTTAGAGGAAGCCGTATAATGCATTCAAAGCATTGAATGATGTTATTCTACTCAAAGACGAGGGGATACGCTTTAGAGCCGACATCCTGACATCGTTGCACCTGCTGAATCGTAAATAAAAAAAATGTTTCTGAATATATAAAAATAAATAAAAAAAAATTAAAATAAAAATTTTAAAACAAACTATTCTTTTTATATCTGTTTAAATATTTCAGCAATTTTTGGGGTTTTCAGATATTTTTGATTTTAAACCTCTTCAATTATTTTCAGGTATTTTTGATTTTAAACCTCTTCAATTATTTTCAGCTCTTTTAAATTTTAGACATCTTCAAATATTTTCAGCTATTTTTAATTTTAAACATCTTCAATTATTCTCAGGTTTTACAGAAGTTAATATTATGTAAAAGAATATTAAAATAAAATAATAAAAACGAAAATTTAAAATAACTGTTCTATTTATTCCAAGAAAAATGTTCTGTTTAAATTTTTTCCGCTATTTTGGGGTTTTGACCATCTTCAAATATTTTCAGCAATTTTTTTTTTAAACCTCTTCAAATATTTTCAGCTATTTTTGATTTTAAACATATTCAATTATTCCCAGGTTTTTCAGCAGTTAATATTATGTAAAGGAATATTAAAATAAAAATAATAATAAAAACGAAAATGTAAATCAACTGTTCTTTTTAAGTCAAGTAAATTTGTCTGTTTAAATATTTTCAGCTATTTTGGGGTTTTGGCCATCTTAAAATATTTTCAGCTATTTTTGATTTTAAACCTCTTCAATTATTTTCAGCTATTTTTGATTTTTTTGCTTTCCGTAAAGCATAACGGAATTTAAGTGATCATTTTAAGTCTTCGTTATAGTTTACCTAATATTATCACTAATACGAGTATGCAATTGGTCAAGTTGCAGACCAGTATTCGTAGGCTAGTATTAGTGATTTGCTTCAAGGCAATGATTGATATCTTATGTCTATACTTTCTATTTTATTTCTTTAAATTGCGTTAATTAATTTAATAGAGGTAATAAATTTTTTCAAAATTGTTTAAAATTTTAACAACTTGGTTAAAATGGAATTACTTTATATATTCTTAATTAATACATTCCATTGCATAGGTTGCGATTTCGTTCATCGCATAATCTCGCTCATCGCATAATTTGCTTCGTTCAACGCAATTTCTTGGCCACTGTTGAATTAATATTTAAAATGCATGTAGTGCTTGTATTGTTGTGTTTTTAATTCACAATTAAAACAATTCGTTGTTTTCTTTACAAAATAATTAATTAATAGCTTAAGATTGACATAAGGTCTTACAAATGTGGACTCTCTTTCAAAGAGTACACGAATCCTCACGCAAAAATATCTGCCGTTCTCATTTGTTTCTATCCTTAATACAAGTTCGGATTCACAGTGTGTATTTTCTTTTATTTTTTGTCATATTTTTATTATATATTATTTTATTTTAAATAATATTTCGTAGTACTTTTTTTTTACTTTCCATATTATTTTAAATTAATTTCTATTAAAAATATCTATTTAAAAATTTCTATTATACACTGGAGGGTCCGTGGTTTGGAATCTAAGTGTGTATTCAATTTTATATATTTTATTTTTCATTGATTTTTTTTAAATAGTTAGAATGTGTAAATATTCGTGTTCCTTCCATCGTTCTACGTCCTCCTTCCCACTCTCGGTCCTTGAGAGATTGGTACCGACGTACCGGCTGCGCCAAATGTTGTATACTTTAGTGTTGAATTTATTTTACATTTATTTAATTAAAAAACAATTTTTATTGTTTTAAATTTTTTTATTGTTGAAACACTCTCCATGCCGATTTACTTTTGATTTTATTATTCTTGATTTTAATATTTTTAACTTCGGATTTTATTGGTTTCACTTTCTTTACTTCATTTGCTTTCTTTATAATTTGTTTATTTTTAATTTCCTTAATTCCAATATTCTGTTCATTTTTCGCGACAAGTTGTGTTTTATTATTATTTAGTTCATTATATGTTTTTGTTGGAAGATTTCTATCTTCATTAATATGTATCTTCACATTTTGTTCTTTATTTTCTTGATTACTTATACTCTCTATTTCGCTTTTTTGTAGTGTTATACTACAAACTTCTACAACTTCCGGCCTAACTATATTACCTGTAGCTGATTCTATATTTTCTTCCGCATAACAATTAGTTATTATATGCCCTTTTCTATTATACCATGAGCATTTCATATTACTTGTATTATTTTTCATTTGATTATTATTATCACCTTGTTGTGTTTAATTAGCAGGTGTATTCATATTTTCATTTTATTATTTCCACATTTCCAGTTAGATTCGTGTCCATAAGTTTGACACTCTTTGCAGAAAGGCATATTTTTCCCATTCCAGCAATCTTCCCTATGTCATGATTTTTTACAAAAGGAACATATTGGAAATGTTCTCCCTATTTCGGAATTTATATCATCATTATTAATTACTTGTCCAAATTCATCTGCTAACGTTTTGCTTTGCTCATTGCTTTTTGAAAAAGTTTCTTCCTTAAAATTATAATTGTCCTGTTTCGACCATGGATCTCGCTGCATAAGAGCATCCACATTTAGAGCTTCATCTAATGTGTTTGACTTGCTACCATGGATCCCGAACTCCAATTTTAAAAGAAGTCAGAACTGAATCCAACAACTCTAATCTGAACACGTCATCAATACATATGTTTTTTCTGAACTTTTTTCTGGCGATCTCCAATGCCATGAATTGTAATCCATATAACCGTCTGGAAAATGCCCTCAACTTTTCTCCACTATTTTGATATGTTTGTCTAATCTTTTGTAGTACTGAATCAAAGGAAACTACTTCGAAGTATGTATTTTTTAGCAAATCGTATAAATCTTCTATTTTTTCGAATTTTCTTGACCTTACTAAGTCATAAGCATACCCATTCAATTGTAACCTAACGCATTTAATAAATACATTATTCTCTGAATCTTGAATTCCAAACTTCGCAGCTTCAATAAATCTGTAAATTTCTGTTTTTAATAATGGTGAATGCGTTCCAGAAAAGCAGGGAACCAAATAACGTACGAGTTTCAAAATATTTTCCGTACCCATTTTGATTGTCGAATGTAATTTACTATTTCTTAATTTGCTTCGTGGTTTACCTTTACTTATGACATTTTTTTTTTATATAAATTTTTACATTTTGAAAAATAATTAATGTTTCATATTTTGATTTTAAATATTTTATATTGTATTTTTGATTTAATAATTTATAAATTATTTAGTAAATTATAATTTTATAAATTATTATGTTCTGATTTCTTGATCGCATTTTAATTTCCATTTAATTTGATATACAAATTTATTATTTTTATCACCAGCATTCAGTGCTGCGAAAAACTGATACGTTTTGAATATAAATATTTGTTTGATTTTATAGTGTTATCGTTTAATATTTAATGAAAATTATAATTTACATACTAATAGTATGAATAATTTTATTATACACTGGAGGGTCCGGAGTTCGGATTCACAGTGTGTATTTTCTTTTATTTTTTGTCATATTTTTATTATATATTATTTTATTTTAAATAATATTTCGTAGTACTTTTTTTTTACTTTCCATATTATTTTAAATTAATTTCTATTAAAAATATCTATTTAAAAATTTCTATTATACACTGGAGGGTCCGTGGTGTGGAATCTAAGTGTGTATTCAATTTTATATATTTTATTTTTCATTGATTTTTTTTAAATAGTTAGAATGTGTAAATATTCGTGTTCCTTCCATCGTTCTACGTCCTCCTTCCCACTCTCGGTCCTTGAGAGATTGGTACCGACGTACCGGCTGCGCCAAATGTTGTATACTTTAGTGTTGAATTTATTTTACATTTATTTAATTAAAAAACAATTTTTATTGTTTTAAATTTTTTTATTGTTCCAACACTTTTATTAAATTTACTACCTCCACTTGAGGCTGAATAAACTACTCTACTTTTAAATTGCAACGAAAGGTATTAACGATACCTTCGTTGCAAGCTTTTCTTAAATTATATTTTCACTATGTTCTAGTGAGTTTTCACTTTCACTCAGTTTTGGTGTACGTGACTTTTGAAGAAAGTCCGACATGCAGTTTTTGGCTGACACCAATTGCGAAATATCAAAATTGTTGGCAAACGCTGCTCTGCTTATTTTAACGTAGCCCCCTAATCATGCAATGCTAAATTCTATTGCAAGAGGTGTGGTCTAAGTAAAGCTTTAGCGCTTTGCCGAATTATCGCAAGCTTTTGTTAACTGTGGAAGCTACCTTGAAAGAGGTGTGTTCTACGCAAAGCTTACCGCTTTGCCAAATTATTATCATTGTTGCCAACGTGAAGCGTTGGGACATGAACATGTTGCTGTACAACATGAGTACAACATGATATAAAAACATGATGCGCTCAACATATGTACAGCAACAACCAAAACTGAGAGAATAGTGAAGAACCATAAAGAAAAGAAAAATGTATGCGATAATTCACAACATGTGCATTATTATTATCATCTTCTTCATATAATATATTTTTACAAAACAAAATATGCAACTCTTTGTACAATAAAATTACAATTTTTTAAATACAAAATATTTTTGAAACAAAATATGCAACTCTATCTGCATTATAGTTATCATCTTCTTCATCTATATATATAAAACTCTTGGTTCGTCTGTCAGTCTGTCGGTCTGTCTGTCTGTTTGTTTGTTCCAGCATCACGCCTAAATCGCTGAACCGATTTATCTGAAATGTTGCACCAGGATACTATGGAGTCCGGAGGGTGACATAGGCTATATATGGGCGGGATTGGACAAAGGGGCGTGGCACCTCCCATACAACCTCAACTTTCAAAACGACATAACTCGTCACATACACAAGCTAAGAAGATCAAACAAAAAACTAAAATTCACCACACTAAAACTCACCACACTAAAACTCACCACAATAAAACTCATTACGCTAAAACTCACCACACTAAAAATTCACCATACTAAAACTTACCACACCAAAACTCACCACACTAAAACTCACCACACCAAAATTCACCACACTAAAACTCACCACACTAAAACTCAACACAATAAAGCTCACCACACTAAAACTCACCACACTAAAAATTCACCACACTAAAACTTACCACACTAAAACTCACCAAACTAAAAACTCACCACACCGAAACTCACCACACTAAAACTCACCACACTAAAACTCACCGCACTAAAATTCACCACAATAAAACTCACCACACTAAAACTCACTATACTAAAAATTCACCACACTAAAACTCACCACACTAAAACTCAGCACACTAAAAATTCACTAAACTAAAAATTCAACACACTAAAACTCACCACATTAAAACTAACTACACTAAAACTTCTACTGGGAAAAACTCTACGGGGAAGAATTCTACCGGGAAGAGTTCTACCGGGAAGAATTCTACGGTAAAGCGTTCAATGGGGAAGAATTTTACGCCGAAGATTTCTACTGGGAAGAATTTTACGGCGAAATATTCTACTGTCTGAATTGTCTTTGAGAAAAGTTGTTTTGGCGGAGAATTATTATTTGGTTACTACATTTATAAAACCAATAAAAACTTCCACAGTGAAGCACAGGGCCCTTATATAAAAAATAATAATGTTTTTTTATAATAATAAAATAGCTTTATATCTATGAATTCACAAAATCTTGGCACGAGTCGTGCACGGGTCCAGCTAGTATTAAATATTTTTACAAAACAAAATATGCAACTCTTTGTGCATTAAAATTACAATTTTCTAAATACAAAATATTTTTGAAACAAAATATGCAACTCTATGTGCATTATAATTATCATCTTCTTCATATAAAATATTTTTACAAAACAAAATATGCTATTCTTTGTAACAAAATATTTGGTTTATATATCTGGTGCAAGACTTATTCTAGATATATTTTATCATTTATTTTCTAACATTGTACTAATTTTCCTTTCATAAAAATAAATTTTCTTAACGATGTCTCCCCCCCTTTTTTTCATGATGACTGATGTGTTCAAACAAGAATTTATTCACAAAAGAAGAAACAATCTTCACCTCGGCCTAAATTTGCGGCTTACTATCTCTCATAAGCGGTTCGGCCAGAAAATTTTCAATTTTGCTTACTCATAATTCTGCCCCCGTATATTTCCGTTATTTTCTTTTGGTATCTTGTAATTTATTGTATTTAAACCTGATCTTATTTATCAAAATTCGTTAAGTGTTGTATCACTTCTCTATTGTATCATTTTAATTTTGTATTACTTCAATTTCGGTATTTCTTCAATTATGACGACTTCGAGCATATTCGACTTCTGCGAGGGATATGCCCGGCAGTGGTCTTTAAAGCACTGCTGGGACTAGCCCGGACTGGTGGAGTTCGTCAAGGCAACCATCGAGGAAGGCAGACGTCGAAACACCTTAGAGGAAGCCGTATAATGCATTCAAAGCATTGAATGATGTTATTCTACTCAAAGACGAGGGGATACGCTTTAGAGCCGACATCCTGACATCGTTGCACCTGCTGAATCGTAAATAAAAAAAATGTTTCTGAATATATAAAAATAAATAAAAAAAAATTAAAATAAAAATTTTAAAACAAACTATTCTTTTTATATCTGTTTAAATATTTCAGCAATTTTTGGGGTTTTCAGATATTTTTGATTTTAAACCTCTTCAATTATTTTCAGGTATTTTTGATTTTAAACCTCTTCAATTATTTTCAGCTCTTTTAAATTTTAGACATCTTCAAATATTTTCAGCTATTTTTAATTTTAAACATCTTCAATTATTCTCAGGTTTTACAGAAGTTAATATTATGTAAAAGAATATTAAAATAAAATAATAAAAACGAAAATTTAAAATAACTGTTCTATTTATTCCAAGAAAAATGTTCTGTTTAAATTTTTTCCGCTATTTTGGGGTTTTGACCATCTTTAAATATTTTCAGCAATTTTTTTTTTAAACCTCTTCAAATATTTTCAGCTATTTTTGATTTTAAACATATTCAATTATTCCCAGGTTTTTCAGCAGTTAATATTATGTAAAGGAATATTAAAATAAAAATAATAATAAAAACGAAAATGTAAATGTAAAACAACTGTTCTTTTTAAGTCAAGTAAAT
Organism: Dryomyza anilis; assembly: GCA_951804985.1. NCBI lineage: Eukaryota > Metazoa > Arthropoda > Insecta > Diptera > Dryomyzidae > Dryomyza > Dryomyza anilis. Next base: position 77,618,724 of record OX638135.1, on the reverse strand, counting down.
TTGTCTGTTTAAATATTTTCAGCTATTTTGGGGTTTTGGCCATCTTAAAATATTTTCAGCTATTTTTGATTTTAAACCTCTTCAATTATTTTCAGCTATTTTTGATTTTTTTGCTTTCCGTAAAGCATAACGGAATTTAAGTGATCATTTTAAGTCTTCGTTATAGTTTACCTAATATTATCACTAATACGAGTATGCAATTGGTCAAGTTGCAGACCAGTATTCGTAGGCTAGTATTAGTGATTTGCTTCAAGGCAATGATTGATATCTTATGTCTATACTTTCTATTTTATTTCTTTAAATTGCGTTAATTAATTTAATAGAGGTAATAAATTTTTTCAAAATTGTTTAAAATTTTAACAACTTGGTTAAAATGGAATTACTTTATATATTCTTAATTAATACATTCCATTGCATAGGTTGCGATTTCGTTCATCGCATAATCTCGCTCATCGCATAATTTGCTTCGTTCAACGCAATTTCTTGGCCACTGTTGAATTAATATTTAAAATGCATGTAGTGCTTGTATTGTTGTGTTTTTAATTCACAATTAAAACAATTCGTTGTTTTCTTTACAAAATAATTAATTAATAGCTTAAGATTGACATAAGGTCTTACAAATGTGGACTCTCTTTCAAAGAGTACACGAATCCTCACGCAAAAATATCTGCCGTTCTCATTTGTTTCTATCCTTAATACAATATTATTATTTAAATCGCACTTGTTAATTAACTGCTAATAATTTATATCTTTATAACTATATTTTTTCTTATATATTCATTTCCTGTCAACATTTATCATCGCGTAGTTAAAATATTTCATTGTTAAACGCATATTCTCAATTTATCGGCAAATCTTCAAGTTTCCATATATGCTAGTCATTTGCTTGATGCAATACTTAGCTACTTTAATAAAATAAATTTCAATATAACAATTGGAGCATTAGCTAACTCTAAAAAGTCTTGTATGCATTTTGCAACGGTTGTATGCATTTTCTCATAATTTTTATAATATTTCTCTAATCAATTATAATAATCTCTTTTGGAGCATATACTAGCTCTAAAAACCAATTTTTCATTCGTAATAAACGTATTTATATATTTTTTATAATATTATTTCTAGTCTTTTAATTCAATCATATTTTTCCTATACATCATTTGGAGCATTTTTCAGCTCTAAAAACAACTTACTTGTCTTTTATTTGCTCGTCAGCAATTAACATAAATTAATAATTCTTCATTTATTCAAAATTCAATTCATCAAAATCTACTTTTCATTATATTTTAATTTAAAATTAATAATTCAGCCATAATTTAATAATTCACTTTACAATTCATAATTTCTATGCTAGTTATCAGCGCTCGGCATTTGTTCAATATCTCAATTTCATTTATTTCGTATAAAAACTCGTGCTATCATTTATAATTCTTTCTTATTTATATTTTTCCTAATATTTATTATTTTCACAGTCCACCGCATGCTAGTAATTTAACCCTAAGTAATACATAGCGATCTGTGGGTACCGTTTTCTTCTGCTTTAGATTTCCTACTCATTATTACACCATATTAAACTTTTCGCAATTCGCTTATAAATATATTTCCGCACTTTAACAAATAATACATCAATTTCTAATTATGGTATTTTTTCAACAAATTGTTGTGTATTTTCTTCCCTTTCCTTTTATTAATATAGTCGTTGTCACGGGGGTGGTGACGGACAAAACCTTATAGGGCCCTACCCAAATTGGTGAAAATTTATTTTTCCTATTTTGATTCTTCATTACAACCATTTCCCCAATTTTAAATTCAATGGTGTTTAATGATTTATCGTAGCTCGTTTTAGATTTTTCTTTTACATTTTCTTGATTTTGTCTCATTATTTCATGCGCCCGCTGTATTTGATATTTTAATATTTTATTATAATCATCGGCATTATATAGTGGTGAAACTTTAAGTTTCAAATTAGTTGGCATATCAGAATCATACCCATATAGTGTTCGCAAAGGTGTTTGCCCAGTTGACACATGCATCGTATTATTATGGACATGCATTGCCGAATTTAACCATTGATCCCAATTGGAAGCATCCTCCTTAGCAAAACATCTTAAATATTCTGCTAATGGTCTGTGACTACGTTCTAATGATCCATTGGCCTGTGGGTGATATGGTGTAATGTGCATGTATCACAAAATAACTTTGACACGAAATTAGAGCCATTGTCAGTTACTAGCATTTTTGGAATATTGTGGCGTGTTATAATTTCATCATAAAATGCTTTAGCCACTGTGCTTGCCTCTGCGTCTGGTATTGCTACACAGCACATATATTTTGAAGAATCCTCTTGAAATGTTAAAATGTATTTATTGCCAGATACTGTCTCGGATAAAATTCCTACTAAGTCCATATAAACCTAATTAAATTTGCGCGTTGGTGTATCTGTCAAGACCATTGGCATTTTTGTTAGCTAAGAACTTTTGTTAACTTGACATGGCAATTTTTTACATACTCCTTAATTTGTTTTTGCTTACCCTTCCACCTATATTGCTTTCTTATTCGAAAATATGTTTACAGTGTGCCCTAATGACCCCCTAACGGCGAGTCGTGAAAATCTCTAATAACTGCTTTAATTTCTTCAGGATCAGTTAATACTTGACTCAAGATTGTTTCACCATCCATATCCGTTACTGTGTCGTCCACGACTGGTTTACTGACGTCGACTTCAGCAGTCCAGAGGTAGCGCGCTGGACTTTCATTCTGAAGGTCTCGGGATCGAATCCCGGCTTGGGCATGGGCGCTCGTGGTGATATTAACCACAAAATTGTTGGGAATAGATTTCACAGTACAATGGATATAGTCTGTCTGAGTTCTGTGGATCTTAGTAGATATTAAAAAAAAAAAAAAAACAAAAGACGTCCGGTTGTGGATATATTGCCTTTGGTGTAGTTTTAGAAGGGGTTTGAACTGCCGCAATTTCTGTTTCTAATTGTGGAATCCTACTTAATACGTCATAATTTAAATTCTTTTTGCCAGGTTTATAAATTATTTCGAACTCGTATTCTGATAATTTGTGTCTGAACCACGCAGTAGCTGATGATCCGTATAAATGGTGAATGGACGCCCCAACAAATACGCTCTATAATTTTTTGTGGCCCATACTATTGCCAAAAATTCTCGTTCAATAGTTGAGCACCTTGTTTCTTCGTCATTCAGAGCTCTACTTGTAAATGCGATTGGTTGATCAATGCGATTGTGACAGCACTGACAGTGATTGTGACAGCACTGCTCCTATAGCTTCTCCACTTGCATCTGTTGTCAATACAAAGGGTTTTGAAAAATCTGGGTATGCTAGAACATTAGGTGCAATAATTGCTTCCTTAAGTTTTATAAATGAATCCTGGCACTTGTCTGTCCATTCGAAACTGGCATCATTCCGCAACAGTTTATTAATAGGTTGTGTTAACTTATTCTATACTCATAATTAATAATGGTGGGTGGAGTTGATAAAAGTGAGAAGAGGGAAGAGAGAATTCAGTTATTGTAAATAGTTAGCGTGGGATTGTAACACCGATAAATGCATCGCTCGATGTAAGCAGATGTCAATAGACAACATTAGAAGGCGATGAGTACTGCTAGATGTCAAGGATCTCGATAGATGTAAATGTCGATAGACATCGCTAGATGGCGCTGAATGCGATGTAATACACGAACCGTAAACTTCTTTAGTCAGAGCATGACTCATATATATACGGGGACCATATAGGACCACTCATGGTTTAATGAGACTTGCAAGATTGCAGTTAGGTCGAAAGAGCAAGCCTTTCAAAATTGGCGTTCTAACAAGAATGCTGACACAGAAAGACTTCGCATACAGGCTAGGAATCGCTGTAATGCCGTGATCTCGCGCGAAAAGTTTCTTCACGAACAAAACGCACGTAAAAAGGTCCTACTCTTCCATAGATGAAGTAAACATTTCTGGTCATTCGTAAAAAGGGTGAAGAATCAGACGACATCGTCTACTCCAACTCTTATTATTAATGGCCAGACCTTCACTGACCCGGTTGATAAAGCTAATCTCTTGGCAGAATTATTTGCAAATAATTCAACGCTCCCAGATACCAACCACTGCCCGATGTCGATTTTGTTTCTTCTGCAATGCCGGAGATTCATTTTCGAACTCGGGCAGTTAAAAAGGTTTTAGCAAACCTCAACATTAACAAAGCCTCTGGGCCAGATGGCATACCTGCCCATGTGTTGAAGAAGTGCGCGTCAACGCTGGCTGGTCCGTTGCCTAACCTTTTCAACATCTCCTACATAACAGGAGTTTTTCCATCTTGTTGGAAGGTTGCCAATGTTCAGCCAGTTCCGAAAAAGGGCGAAACTACGAACCCTGCCAATTACCGACCCATTGCAATATGCTCTGCGCTCTCCAAGGTAATGGAAAGCGTAATTAACTTCCACTTTGTGAACTATCTAGAGCGAAACGAATTACTTAGTGACCGACAATACGGTTTCCGTAGGACCAGATCCGCAGGTGACTTGATGGCGGTCCTCTCCGAAAAGTGGAATAATTGTGTTCACCTTTTCGGGGAAAGTAAGGTTGTTAATCTGGATATTTCCAAGGCTTTTGATCGAGTGTGGCATAAAGCCCTCGTCTCAAAATTAATTGCATATGTTGTCGGTGAATCTTTTACTCGATGGATATCGAGTTTTCTCCAGGGTCGTTCAATACGAGTTGCGATGGATGGTGTGTTCTCCGAACAACATTCCATCAATTCTGGAGTTCCGCAGGATTCTGTCCTATCCCCGTCCCTATTTCTGGTATTTATCAATGACCTTCTGTTATTGACCCAGAACCGAATTCATTCCTTTGCAGATGACAGTAACATTTGTCATTCATATTCGTTCAACAAGCGCCCAAACTCTTTGGAGATTGAGAGTAAAAGACGCACTATGACTGACACACTCAACAATGACCTTAAATCAATCTCCGAGTGGGGTCTTGCAAATAGAGTTGATTTTAATGCAAGCAAGACCCAATGTTGTCTGTTGTCTCACAAAAGAATGGATTCTCCCCTCCCTCCCCTCAATATGGGTGCTGTGGATATTGCGCAGTCAGCTTCTCTTGACGTTCTGGGCATATCAATTCAATGTGATCTCCGTTGGAATGACCACATATTTGATGTGTCGAAAAATGCGGCCAAGTGGTTTGGTTTTCTGAAACGGTGTAAGACATACTTCACTCCTGCTGACTTACGCACTGTCTGCACTACTTATATTCGGCCTAAGATGGAATACAACTCGCACATATGGGCACGGGCTTCTAAATCTTCTTTGGAGTTCCTGGACCGAATCCAACAACGTGCAATATATTTAATAGGCGATGAAAATATTTCATCCTCTATTGGCTCTCTTGAGCACCGAAGGACCGTTAGTTGTGTAAGCCTGTTTTATAGGTATTACAATGGTAAGTGTTCGAGGGAGATACATGGCCTGATTCCACCAGGTCGTGTGTTCTCTCGTTCTACTCGGGCATCGAACCAAGCCCACCCCTTCGTAGTCCACTCGGCTCTCAACAGAACCACGCATTTTATCCCTGCGTCTGTTTTTCCCGAAATTTTTGATATTGGCAAATTCAAAACAAATAGTCACCGACACTACCTCATCTTTCCTCCCTTCTTCTAACCCTAATCCTTTCCTACGATCAACACTGTGCTTTGCATAAATAGGGGGCATCACCTGAGTGTTGGTTAATCTGTAAAAAAAAATAAAATAGGAATTTAGATCACAATTTTCGGTCATAAATACCGTCCGTCCCATTGACTGAAATTTTTTTAATTATATAATAAAAATACCACCTACTTATAATATTCATGAACATTATAACAATAAATTGTAATATTTACGATTAAAAGTATAAGTAGAACCGTTCGAATTTTAGTAATTAATATTCAAAAAATGTTTTCGTTAAAAATTAATAATGCAGGGGCTACCCTATATAAATGTACCATACGATTTAAAATCGATGCAGGTAAAACACAATAGGATACTAAATGAAACTCTATTGCCATAACTGCATTGGAATACATCCTATGACTTTTCATTTACTTTACCTCCATAAGATTTCATCTACTGTACAAAAATTTATCCCAACATCGGTTGACATAAAGTTGTTTTCTTCTTTCTTTAATTATTTTTAACATTTTGTTATTGTTTAAAGTAAATTTTCATTTTAAACTTTTTAATTAAATATAAAACAAAAAAAAAATGGCTGGTAATCAGGAACTTCTCCAAAATATTCGTCCAAATGGCCAAGACATTTATAATGATTCAGCATATCTGGATCCGAATGAACTCCGAATGAACGAGGAGAAGAGTTGTTTGCATCCTGGCTATCTGCCAACCAGATTCCAGATGTTCATTGGGACTACGATATTTATTCATCGCTTGACGATCCATTAACAGAAATTCATTTTGATGGTAATGATACTATTTTATATGCAGTGATGGACAATATGGAAGCAGAATTTACTGATGAAGGATTAAAAGAAAATCTGTTTGATGGAAATGATGATTTGTTGAACGAAGCAATGGATTATATGGAAACAATACATCGAACAGAAGAAAAGCGGAAAGAAGAAGAGCGGAAAGAAGAAGCGCGCAGGAGAACTGAAGTTATTGTTTTTATAGAATCTGACGATGATGACGACTGTTATCTGATGGAGGTGATGGATGACTTTGAAAGACAAGTATAAACTAAAAAATTATATATATAGCCGCGGTAGCTCAGTGGTTAGTGCGTTGTACTGCGAGCCGAAAGATCCCCGGTTCAAGCCTGGAGTGGGGCTAACAACATCTTTTCATAGAAACATTTTTCTATACCGCGCTACCTCACCTCTCGTCAGTAAATGGCAAACCTACGAGAGTAAAACCATTGCCTATGAAAAAGCTCTCACCCGCCGTTCGGATTCGGCAATTAACTGTAGGTCCCACCACTTTGAGTACAAATATAACACGCACTGCTCAAAATGGTGAGAGAGCTCGGCCGAAGTTCTATACAGGACTGTAGCGCCAAACTATTATTATATATGCTATTATTATATATGCTATTGGCATCTCCTTCGCACTCATGTGTTTTAATGTGCTGATCTTCCATCTCTTTCTCGCACATTGCATAGTGCGCTGAATGATCTTCCGTCTCTTTCTAACACATTGCTTAGTGCGCTGAATTGTCTTGCGTCTCATTTATTATTGTTGATTGCTTGCACAGTGGAGCAAATTACCTTTTTTTCGTAACAATATATATACATATATATATATATATTTATATATATATATATATATATATATTTATATATATATATATATATATATATATATATATATATATATATATATATATATATATATATATATATATATATATATATTTATATATATATATATATTCTGACATTGGTGTCAGAAGTGGGATTGTGATACAAAATGGTTAAATACGAACAACTTAAAGTCGACCAGCTAAAGAAGGAGCTGGCGATTCATAATCTTCCAACTGTAGGTACAAAAGTAGAGCTACAAAAGCGTCTAATGGAAGAATTAGAGAACCAAGGCATTGACCTCGCAGAGCACGAGTTTGAAGTGGAAGCTGCAACAGCGTCATCGAGAAGTGTGGACACGGAACAAAAAGTACAGTCCCAAAGTTTTGATATGAGCCAACAGAAACTTCTAGAAAATTCAAAACAGATCCAAGAAAATTCCAGCAAAACGGAACAGAAACTTCTTGAAAATTCCAAAAAAATAGAGCAGAAACTTCAAGAAAATTCTGAACAGTTTCAAGAACATTCGAAGCAGCTTCTGGAAGTTTCTAATACACTTTATGGCACGGTAAATGAGCTTGAAGCGCATATGATTGACGTTGATGATAAAATGAAAAAATTGGAAGACAACGCTGATGAAAAATATCAAGGTTTCGACAAAAAGCTACAGAAAATACAAGAAGATTTCAGTTTACTACAGCTAAGTGGATCCTCTATGCATGTTGTCAGTGGTACGAGGCTAAAATCACCGATTTAGGATGGAACCACAGCGTTCAACATTTTCAAACTGCAATTTGAGACCACGGCTGTAAGTAATCGATGGAACAATGAAGGCAGCGTAGCCGCACTTATCGTGGCACTAAAAGGAGGTGCAGCCGAAGTATTGCAGACAGTTCCAGAAAGCGATAGAAACAGTTACACAGCGGTTATGTCTGCACTGCAACGAAAATACGGCAGTGATCACATGAAGCAAATCTACAGATGGAACTAAAGTGCGAATGCAAAGAAATGGTGAAACATTGCAGGCGTATGCAGCGGACGTCGATCGAAGCTTTCGTTGACGGTATACGTGATCCGGAAACAGGACGTGCCACAGTGACAATGCCGAAAGTGATATTTACGGAAACTGTAACCACAGCGATAACACAGGAGACAGCAACTACGTTGTGCCGCCCAGCGCCAAAGGTCCGTAAACTATATGTGGAGAATGAAGACCTACTTCAGGTAATTTGCCAAGCGTTAAAAAGTGGAGCTAATCCAGATTACATTGCTGCCAACCGAGATACCCAATTTAAAGGTAAATGCTACAACTCTGATACATATGGCACGTGATTGTCGTAAAAAAGCAAGCGCTCAATGAATCCATTTGCAAATGAACCCCGACATGAAGATACCCAGGATCATGTCCAAAATAGCGTAAATTTCAATCAAGCTTTAAACTAAAATGAGTCAGATCTGCGGGGCACGATCTGACTACCATAACCGATTGCCCCAGAATCTCCATTTCACAAATTGCTCGAAAGTCGAATAGTTTAACTGTCAAAGGGCTAATTGATTGTGTAGCATATATGGTAACGTTGGATACAGGAGCTTCACACTCAATTATAAGAAGTAACCTTGTTAGGGACGAAATAGAGCCGCTTATCGGAATAAGATTGCAAACAGCGACAGGTGAAGAGGCTCCAATCAGAGGAAAAATTACCAAGGAAATCACTATTGGCACTACGACAGTTAAGTATGATTTTATAGTGGCGGAAATAGTAGACGAAATAATACTTGGCATGGACTTCATGATAAGAAACTGTTTCACACTAGATCTACCAAGAAAAATTTTGAGTTATGCCAACACAGAGATCCATCTAAACAGAGCCCGAAAATTAAACAAGTTATCGCTCATAAAAATAGAAAAAAACCACATAATTCAGAAGCAATTGTGTGGGCGAAATTAAATGGATATTGTGGGATAAGCAAGTTGTGGGTTATAGAAGCGAATGATGAGCAAATGAGCAGAAGTAATATTGTTGTCGGAAGAACATTAGTAGAAGCGACAAAAGACAAAGTTGTTCCAATAAGAGTTCTCAACATGAAAAACTCGTCCAAATTAATTAAAAAGGGAACAATGATAGGCAAGTGTCAAGAGGCATCAGCGATTATAAATTGTGAGTCAAATCCATAAGGGACTACGGTACATCGCAAATAAACAAACAATCTACTCACAGGTTTATAAATGAGTGGACGAAGAATTTGGCTGCCAAAGAAAAGAGTCAAGTGCAAAAGTTAATTGATAAATATCGGTGAATATTTGCTGAAAAGGGCCAAAAGGATGGCAGAACTGCCATTGTAAAACATCGAATAGCCACTGGTGATTCTAACCCAATTCGTCAAGCACCAAGAATGGTACCACTTGCGAAAAGAGACGAAGTATCACATTTGGTTGAAGAAATGCACACAAATGGCGTTGTGAAACCATCTGAGAGTCCATGGAGTTCACCAGTAGTATTGGTGAAAAAGAAGGACGGTAGTACTCGGTTCTGCGTTGATTACCGAAAACTTAATGATGTCACCAAGAAAGACAGTTATCCACTGCCCAGAATCGATGACACCTTGGATACACTATCTAATGCTAAGTGGTTTTCAACGTTGGACTTGCAAAGCGGTTACTGGCAAGTAGAAATCGATAAGAAAGATCGATAGAAGACCGCATTCAGTACTTGAGATGGATTATGGCAATTTTTGGTAATGCCGTTTGGACTTTGCAATGCCCCAGCAACATTCGAGCGGTTAATGGAGCACGTATTAAAAGGTTTACACAGGAAAACATGCCTAGTATACCTTGATGACATAATTGTTATGGGCAAGGATTTCAACGAACATCTAAGAAATCTAGAGGAAGTATTCCCTCGATTGAAAAATGCGGGTGTACAACTTAGCCCAAAGAAATGCTCACTTTTCAAGAAAGTATCTGGGTCATCGAGTTACCACGGAAGGAGTGCATACCGATGAGGATAAAATAGCTGCAGTCAAGGAGTGGCCCAGACCGCAAAATCTACATGACCTTCGAAGTTTCTTGTAGCTATGTACATACTACAGACGATTTGTTCCATGTTTTGCCAATGTTGCAAGCAGTCTTCATGAGTTGACAAGAAAGAACCGCTCATTTCAATGGAGCGATGATCAAGAAAGCGCATTTTTGAAATTAAAAGATCTACTGTGCTCGGCACCAATTCTTGCGTATCCAATTCCAGGTGAGAAATTTATACTTGATACGGATGGAAGTGGATACGGAATAGGCGGAGTTCTCTCTCAAGTGATCAATGGGCAGGAAAAAGTGATCGCATACTACAATAAAACATTGTCCAAGCCCGAGCGAAATTACTGTGTCACCAGAAGGGAGCTTCTTGCTGTAATTGAAAGTGTGAAAATTGTCCATAAGTATCTGTACGGACAACGGTTTCACTTGAGAACCGATCACGCAGCACTACGATGGTTACATCAGTTCAAAGATCCGGAAGGCCAAATTGCGCGTTGGATAGAACGATTACAGAGCTACGATTTCTCAATCGAACATCGTAAAGGAGGAAATCATGGAAATGCAGATGCTCTGTCACGGCGTCCTTGTAAACTTGAATGCAGACATTGTTCAATAGCAGAAGGAAAAGAAAACATAATTGTCATTCGTTTGCTAAATGTTTTGCCCGATGAAAAATGGACTCTGGAACAAATTCAAATGGATCAAAAGAGTGATCCCGACCTCACAAAAATCATGATGTTCAAGGAACAGCAAAGAAAACCATCATGGGAAGATATAGCTGCCGACAGTGCTATAACTAAAGCTTACTGGGCACAGTGGCAGAACTTAAAGCTACAAGATGGTTGCTTATATCGTGTATGGGAAAATGAAGATGGCACATCCGCTCGAAGTTGATTGTTGTTCCCAAGTCTAAAATAAAAGAGATATTAGCGGTATACCATGGTGGATCTAGTGGTGATCATTTGGGCATTAATAAAACGATCGAGAAGGTAAAGAAACGTATATATTGGATTGGGTGCCAAGAGTCAGTCGCCGATTGGATTCGCAGTTGCCCGCAATGTGTACCAGCAAAAGGACCAACAGTCAGAAGTCGCGGCAGGATGCATCAATACAACGTGGGAGCACCATTTGAGCGTATTGCCATGGATGTCGCCGGGTAGTTTCCAATCAGTGATGCGGGTAATAAGCATGTGCTTGTCGTCATTGACTACTTCAGCAAGTGGCCTGAAGTGTATCCCATGCCGAATCAGAAAGCCACAACAGTTGCGGATGCATTAGTTAACAACTGGGTAAGCCGTTTTGGAGTACCGTTGGAATTGTATTCAGATCAAGGAAGATATTTTGAGCCTGCTGTATTTAAAGAAGTATGCAAAGTCCTCAACATACACAAAACACGAACAACGTCTTTGCACCAGCAATCAGACGGCATGGTGGAGAGATTCAATCGGACTTTGGAAGAGTATCTCAGAAAAGTGGCTGATAAAAATCAAAAAGATTGGGATACACACATACCACTATTCCTCATGGCTTATCGAACGGCGGTTCATGATACCACAGCAGCTTCACCATCTAAAATTGTTTTTGGAACAGACTTAAGATTACCTGCGGATTTAAAGTATGGTGCGAGTCCTTCAGCTGGAATTCCTGTACACAATTATGTTTTCAGAAAAAGTGAAGAAATGAACGAAGTGCATCAGTTTGTAAGACAGCGTACACAATTTGCGAGTGATAAGATGAAGGCCAGATACGACTTGCGCACAAATTCAGAGGGATTTACGGAAGGACAACTTGTTTTGCTCTATAACCCACAAAGGAAGAAAGGCTTATCCCCTAAGCTACAAACACACTGGGAAGGACCATACAAGATAATTAAAAGAATTGACGATGTCGTGTATCGGATTCAGAATACTGCAGGCGTTAGACGAAAAGTAGTACATTTAGAAAGGTTGGCGCCGTATAGAGAGAGAGAGGATTAACATCTGTTCGGGACGAACAGATTTAGGTGGAGGGCAGTGTTACGAAAAGAGGTAATTTTCTCCACTGTGCAAGCAATCAACAATAATAAATGAGACGCAGGACAATTCAGCGCACTAAGCAATGTGTTAGAAAGAGACGGAAGATAATTCAGCTCACTATGCAATGTGCGAGAAAGAGATGGAAGATCAGCACATTAAAACACATGAGTGCGAAGGAGATGCTAAAAACATGCGTCATTCACGAAACGAGTAGAAGGTTCTCGAAACAAGTCGAAGCCTGTCGAAACGTGTCGAACTGATGCCTGCAGTATATAAGGCCGCGCATCTGAGGCACTGTACTTCAGTTGTGATTTGATAGTGAACTAGTGCGTCTCGTGAGTGAACATTGTTAAGCTAAATTGTATAAATTCAGCAGTTGATATAAGTGATTATTCTTTAAGTTGTTATTTAAATAAATAAAGTTAATTAATACTAGTTGAAATAATACTAGTTAAAACCAAATATTAGTGTGTTTTTATTTTGTACACAATTCAGCGATACGAACTCGTAGAACAGTTTTCCGTAGACTAAATTTTCGTAACAATATATATATATATATATAAATAAAAATTGTAAGTAAATAAAAATGAAAAATATTTGTGTTATATTTTTCCTTGTTGTATGCCACCCAATGAGAGAATGCTGCTTTTATTGAATTCTTCTTTCTCTTATATACAGACCTTTTTGTAATCAAAAAATATACATTGTCCTCTTTCAGTCATAGCATATTAGCTTTTTTTTTAATGAGAAATTCATATAAAACACTTCCACAAAATAGAACTTTCAGATAGTATTGAATAAACTTCAACCAACAATGTCGCTACTAAATCAATTAAACGAATGTACCAATACTGTGGGTCTCGGATATACAAAAGTGGAATCTCTTAAAATAGGAGTTGAGTATTCCATAACGGGATGTAAAATTAAAGAAACTCAATACGGAGAGAAAATTTCACTTCATTTAATGGATGAAGATGATACGTCATTGTGGATTTTTCTGCCAAAAAGAGTTGGGACAAGTTTTTCAAACGAAAAATCCGTACAAAAAACTAAAAGATAGTGGAATACAAGGAGTCATTTTCAAAGGTCGAGACAAAGCCAAATATAACATGGAAGTATAATTCATAATTAATAATATATAAATAGTATATATAATAAATGAAAAAAAAATTAAAAGGAAAAAAAACATTGTTTTAATTTATTTCAGTTTTTTTTTTTGTTTTTCTTATTTTTGAAGTTTTTCTTATACAATTTTAAAACATTTACATCATTATCACTTATAATTAGTTTTATAAAACAACTTAATAAAATTTTAAAGGCTTTTTTTCTTGCTTTTGAATAAAGCAAATAGTATCCACAAACGTTGGAAAAATCACCTTGAATTCGTTGTATTATAAATAAAATTTTTACTATTTATATTGATAAAGTTTATAAACTCTTGTTTATCAGGTGCATGTCCAGATGAATCAAAATACTCTGCATTATTTTTATTTTTAATATAAAATGCAATCCAATGAGAACCTGGAGCATAAGAAGGATCAGTATTTGCTATTATAATAGATGGTTTCGTTACTGTTTTTGGCAATTGATCTGACGCAAATACCTCCTTGAAATATCGTCTGATAAAAGTATTTTTACTCAGATCATTTCTTATTTGTAAAGTATTCATATTTATAAAGTAACTCGAACGTTTCGATTTCGGTCAATGTCTAGCATAGAGTCATATTCACTATAAACAATGCAAGTTATAGCCTCTTCTAATGGTTTAGCAAATTTTCTTCGATTCTAATGGTTCCTTGATTTAACAAGTTTGCACACATGTGGGTATTAGATTGATCAGCAGTAAGATCAAATTCTAGAATGAAAAATCCATTATCAAACAAGTCCTTAGTTATATGATTTCCTTTGTCGAAATATTTAATGCCATTCCCCTTGAAAAGCAAATTGTATCCTCTTGAGCTTATACCATTCGTGTTATTTTGATAATCAAATTCTAATGGTTGAGAAGGTACTTGGACTCCATTAATTGAAAGATTAAATCATTGTAAATTAAAATGTTTAAATTTAAAAGGATTGAGTTTTCTATCTCCTGTATATGCTTTATATGACACCATACAAAATGATAAATAGTTGGGTAGCTGTCCAATTACCACATTATCAATTGCTGTATGGATATATAGCGTTTTTGTTTTGTAACACCTTATGATGCGCGAGAAGTATTCCTGGATTAATTGTAACATGATTCATAAATAATTGAGCCTCCAAAATTTGAAGTGATGATTCGCCAGTTGTTTCCAGAATATAAAATGCAGACTTCTCTAAATTAAATGTAATTCTCAAATCTACATTGTTCAGCAATAATTTTTTTTGATTGAAAATATCTCCATGCACTTTTCCATATAGTTCAACTTTATTACTTTTTTGGAAAATGATTTTTCGGGTGTCTAATGCAGTGTTACTGGCCGAATCAACAGAACCATCAGTACCACAAGTCGTAAATAAACACTAGACAAATCTCGATATGTTTCCCCATTTCCTAGGCACACAAATTCAATTGTCCAAGCATTATATAAAGATGCAATCAAATTATATGCGACTTCTTCCGTACGCAAAGTACTATTTTGAATTGGAAGAGATTCAAATAAATCAAGTTCACTTTTCATGCACTCCATTTGTATGTTTTTATTTTTATGAGAAATATCGTTTGTTAAGTTTTTTTTTGTTTTACGTAGATATTTACGTATTTTTTTGAAACGTTTGCTGGTGGTTGTTTTTCTAAAATGATGAATCCGCTTAGAATTCTTTCGTTTTATATTATTTTTACTCGATCCCTTTTGAAATTTCTTAGATATTTTATTGACAGTCTTATTTGTGAGATTGACTATTGTCTCTCTACCTTGTTCTTCCAAAATATTTCTAAGTGGCTTCCTTCCAATGCCATTAATAATAGATTTTCCAGATTCAATGGTTGATTTTTTACAGCATTTAAGCCCGAAAGAAATAAAGGTTTTAAATTTCTATACAATCCAGCAAAGAATGATCCAATTCCTCTACCTTGCTGAACTTATCTCGGGGCTATGTACAGTGTTCCAATATGATTTATTCCGGATCCAGATTGATTAAGATAGTACTGAGTATATAGTTGCTCCATGACTTGTTGTTTTAAATATGAGTTAATTATTAGAGTTCATCATCATTTATAGTCTTTTATTTTTTTTCGGAAGTGAAGAGTAAGATATATTAGTACACTGCTTGGTTTACAAAGAGTTTTACGTCCATTTAGATCAGTTATTAGAATAGAAACATCCTTAATTGTTACTTAATATTTCAAGTGGATAGTATTCTAACAATGGAAATCTTAGTAGTTCTAATTCCATTGTAAGCTATCACCTTCAAACATCTTAAATTTGTGTCACCAACACATCTAAGTTTAATTATATCAGTATACACCAGCAAAATGTCTATATGTCGATGATTTACAAATATTTCAGTAAGTCCAACTTCCCAATCTTCGGTTATTTACGTAGAAATATTTATTATGTTGGTGAATGCAGATTGTACATTTTTAGTGTATACACTGATAGAGTTATTACTCATAAGCGTTACAAAAAATTCGCTTAAGTTGTTCATTATGGCGTATATCAACATGTAATAAATCTTTTTACTCAATGTTGTTTTTTATATTCCATAATGTTATCCACTCAACGTCGTTTTCACCATATTGCATCGATTTCATAGTCTGCTTAACTTTATATGGTTGACTCAAAACTCGATATTTTTTATCTTTTTTCTTTAATGTAGCTCTAGTCACTTTCAAAGACTGTTTTTTTCTAGGATTGTCCACAGTACTTTTTTTGGGTTAACCGTTTTACTACTATACATAATTTCTTCATTTTTATTATTTCGGTCCAAATATTTCTGATAATCACTATGTGACAATGGTATCGACTTTATATTATCTGAACTGTGCGGCATAATGATCTCATTACTTGTCTGAGTTCCAATGTCTTTTCTGTTGTTTATTTGTTCACCTTCATTATTTACTTCTAATTGTTTATGAAGTTTTAAATTGCGTCTTAAATGAAAATGCTTAAACATTTATTAAAGTCGGTTACATTTTAATTTGAAAATATTGGTAAACGTTTTCGATTTAAAAATATTGATGCAGAAGAGTCATTTAAAATATATTATATGTATTTGGAAGTATTAATAAAACTTTATTTAATTTCAATTTAGACATTTTCAATTAATTATCCAATTACTCCGAACAGCAGCGAAGAAATAAGCACTGGTAAGAATCCTCCTTTCTGAATAATAACTTTTCGTTTCGAGCTCAGTGATCGCTTTGAGAAGGCCAGACATCTAAGTTCTTTTTTACACTTTTCTAAATATTGTTTATCATTAATTTTTAACTTATTATTTTCTCTGAGGGTATTATGAGAAATTTCTGCTATGGTGTTAATCAGATCAGGAGGTACGTTTTTCAAAAAAGCTTTTCTAAATTTTGTATCAGCATTTTTGATCGTATACAAAATAAGCTTGTTTTCCTTCAATCGCTTTAGATTCTTTTTGTAAACCATTTTCACTTGTATCGCAGTAACAATAACAAAAATCTTTATCAAAAATATTTGTTCGATATCTTAATAGATCATTTACACTTTGAGTAAGATCAATTAGTAAATAGCCATGTTGTTCATCGGTAACCTCTTTATATATCTTCATCAACTCTTTTGAATTTTCTGGACAAATTTGTCTGGCCAAGTGCTGAAATTGTAGTTTATCCCGAAATGTCTTGAGTACGGGAAGATTTATGAAAAATATTTTGAGTTACAACAATTATAGACAAATTTCGATGATGTGATCCTTTTGTAAAAAGTTCACATATTTCTTTATTGAATGCTCCCATCATTAGATCATCCAAAATAATAAGAACTGGTTCATTTAATTCATTTTCGAAATTATCTGGTATTCCTTTAAAATATTCAATATTTTTAAATGACGGCTTTGCATGCTCTTCTCCATAACACCAAATGACTCTATTAATATGCTTGCTAATCAATATATCTCTGTTTTCTAATAAATTCTTCAAAAATGTAGTTTTTCCTGAACCTGATCCTGGTCCGCTAATTAGCATTGTGAATGGATGAAAAAATTAATAAAACATTTTATATGATTGAACTATATAATACGAATAAAAGACATTTTTGATTGTATATATACTCATTTATTTATTTAAATTAATGTGTGTACTAAACCTAATTCTTAAATATAACTTCATAAGTTTTCAATCTCACAGGTATACTTGAAGTATGAACATTCGCAGGTATCTGGTCCGCATGTTGTTTCATTTTTAGACCAAGAACAACATACATAGTGTTTTCCATTAGTTGAATTCACCTTTTCCATATACTGATATAGCTTTTAAGATTCGATGTGATCTACAATTTCCAATTTATGATCCTCAAATAAGACATTTTCAAACTCATTTAAAAAACGTTTAACAGTCAATAGATCCATGTCCGGAATGTAAAATATTTTACGTGTATCTTCGATGAAATTCAAAACTTGACTAAAATAAATCGACTATACATTCAGAACTTAATTATATATATATTATAAAATATGTTCATGCTATTATGTAATGATTTAGACAACAATTTTACAATATTCATTATTGCAAAAGTTGTTTTTTTCCAAGTGCACATAAAATTTTAAAAACATTATTTAGAGCGCATTTTTATCTAAAATCCGTATGTACCTGGCAATTTGTAAAGTAGTTTGGTAAATTAACTAAACTCGTATCATGTTTAACATTAATTATTTTAGATGATACAAATCTCTCTAGGAAATTTTTTTTGTGCTGTCCTACAACAAAAATTGTAGTATATTTCTTGAGCGATTCCAGAATATCTGCAACATTTAAATATTCGATGAATCCCTCTGACCAATCCAGTCCGTTAACATGTCGTTTGCAGAACAAATGTCTCCGTTTCGATGCGATATCTAATTCATTATATCTAATTCATTATATGAATATGATGATTTAAAAAGGTAGTAGATAGGTATTACAGAACCTCCACTCATATACGCCAACTCTTTAATGAATACTTGATTGCCGTTTCCAGTTATATATTGGAAATCTACTAATACAACCTTTCCTTTATCAACTGCGTTCATTTTAAATTTGACGATATTTATTAACCAAAGTATTTTTAAATTTTTGAACTGCTTATATAGCGAGCATGCCTCAAGAAAAAAAATTAGTGTTTCTTAGTTTGTTTTAAAAGATAAATCAACAGACAGAAAACAAAAACATCAATCGTAATGTAAGAAAGAGACAGGAGCATGAAATTATATTTGGATTGGAGCACTATATCAGCGCCAATATTAAAATTAAGTGTGGATTTTCCACTACGCGGAACTTTATACCAATGATATGGCTTGAATGTAACAAGAAGAATTTCATTGGATTAGAGCGAGATGAATGGATACATCTAATTGCCTATAAGGAATACATACAACTAAAACTTGATCATCATAAGTTTCTTTCTCCAGACACTATTAGATCATCCCACATTACATAATTTAAATTGTGACTTTAAATATCGAAAAGGTGATGGAAAATGTACATTTTTTTTAAAGCAAAATTGTCATATTGCTGAAATAGACAATGAAGCCTGGAAGAATATAATACGTATTGGGATTTTTGTGTCATCATTTCTTTCTTGGATTTCAATGCTACAGCATCAAATTTATGTTTTTTATCATAATAACTTTATTCCGAAATGCTTTGAACTTAAAAAATTTGATGTACAGTTAAATGAATTGAATGGTATATATGATAAAGATATAAAAATAGAATTAACTAGATTATGTTTTGAAATTACAAAAAAAATTAAAACAAATAAAAAATGATGTAAAACAATATAAACTAATCATAAAAGCAAAAGAGACAACTCTATAAATACAAATATTATTTCTTTTTATTTTTAATATATAATTTTACATATTTTTTAAAAATGTCCAAAGAAATAGTAGTAAATGAAATTCACAGATCTGCTAGGAAACATTTTCCTAGAAGAAGATGTATACAAAAAGGTATAAATGATACATGGCAAATTGATTTGGTAGAAATGATTCCGTATCATTCCCTAAACAATGGATACAAATACTTACTAACAGTCATCGATATTTTTTCTAAATTTGCATATGCCATACCAGTTAAAACTAAAAATGCCAAAGATGTGTCTACCGCAATGTTAAAAATATTAAATAATTCTAAAGTTCAACCAAAAAATATTCAATCAGATCAGGGAAAAGAGTTTTTTTTAATAAAGACTTTAAAAGTCTAATGAAACAATACGATATTAATCACTATCATACATATACACATATGAAAGCATCTATATGTGAAAGATTTAATCGAACGTTAAAAAGTAAAATGTGGAAAATGTTTAGTATGCAAGGGGATTACGAATGGATTAATTCATTAGATAAATTGATAAATGAATATAATAAAACCTGGCATAGCACTATTAGAATAAAATCCGCTGAAATAACTAAAAGAAATGAATAATTATTGTTAAAAACAATATATAATTTCCCCAAAGTATTTCCTATGCCGAAATATAATGTAGACGATCATGTTCGAATAAGTAAATATAAAGGTATATTTTTTAAGGGATATGAACCACATTGGTCTACAGAAATATTTTCTATTCAGCGGGTGAAAATATGTAAACCAGTGACTTACATTCTATAAGATTATAAGGAAAATATAATCCAAGGGTCTTTTTATGAATTTGAACTTCAAAGAGTGAGAGATAAAGATGCATATCTTATTGAAAAAATTGTACGAAGAAAGGGGGATAAAGTGCTTGTTAAATGATTGGGATTTAATGATGATTATAACACGTGGATTAAAAGAAGTCAATTGCTAAACTAAAAATATATAAACAACTATAAAAAAATTTCTCATAAGATTAACGAATCATATACGTATTAACCTTGTGCAGTGCTTAATGTAAAAATAGAACAAAATAGTTATAACTGTATTTGGACAGGATGGATTGGTTTAATAAAAAAAGGATATCAACGATTATATTATTGCACATATTGTGATGAAAATAATGCTGAAAAATCTAGAAAGAAGAAAAATTATGATCTTAAAAAAGATAAAGAGAATATTAAACCCAAGAGTTCTTAACATATTTATTTTAGAGATTTTCTAAAGAATTCAAATTAATGAAATTTAATAAAGAAATAAAATTTAAAAAAAAATGATTTTTATTTAATTTTTTAATTATATTTTTATTATTTCTATATAATTCACATAATACAGTTTATTTAATTACAATTATTATATATATATATATATATATATATATATTATTTTATTAACTATCTCAGTATAAAGTTGATGGGATCTACTTCTTATAATTCGCTGTTGACCATGAAATATTTTTCTCTCTCTTATACACTCTAGATTATCATTATATGAAATTTTTTTTACAACCGAATTCTTAACTCCTTTAATCTTTTTAAAAACCTTATCGTCAGCCACATCAATATCCTTTTCAACAATATATGCTTATGCCTTGGCCTTTAATCCTGCAAAACTTTTCATTATAAGACCCGCGTTTTCATCCTTCATTAAACCTAAAACAATTTTAGTTTTGTGGTGATATCGAAATCTGATTATTTTCATTATAATCTGATTTGTCAAATTGGGCTGGATTAGTTTTAATAATATTATAAATATCATCCTTAGACGACAGTATAAAACTATCTGTATCCATATAAATAACATCAATATTTTTACTTTTCTTTTTCAATTATAATAAAAATCGTACATCAACCATTTGGATAATTCCAGTACTGTTGTTCCCACATAAATTGGTTTGTCATAAAATATTTCTAAATTGACTAGTTCAACTCCAAACAGAGAGTCACTAAAAATTTCTATACTATGGAAATTAGTTTTAGCTATCAGTGCTCGAAAGCCTTCTGAATTTCTTCGATTATTATAATGAGTTAATAACCTTACGTCTCTTCTTTTTTCAACATTTTCCATCGTTTTACCATATACTGCATTATTCATCAGTTTATAGAAGTTTTTTTCAAAATCATTTTTAGCCTGCTTCCTTTCTTCTGTATTAACAATACTATATGGTTCTAACCATTTGCTTTGTTTAAAGCGCAGAACACGATGTACTTTTTTTACCGTTAAACCATGTTGTAAACATAGTTGCAAGTATTTTAAATGAATTATATACTTGTCTTTTTATGAAGATCGGCTATTAATTTAACTCCTTTTCCACCAATTGGTATTTTGTTTTCAGGACAAAATGGAAGACAATTATGCTCGTTATGAATAGAATCTGGATATTCTAAATCAACCTCAAGAATATATCCAAATACACCATCAGTAGTAATAGTAGAAAAATCTAGAATATTAAACTCAGCCTGTTCTAAAAATTTTAAATCTGAGATTGGAAGATTTTGCGACATTGCCCATCCATACAAATTATTAGCATCCACATATGCTAAATTATTGTCTTCTTTATTTGTATCATATCCAGATTTTAAATACTTGTTGTTGGCTTCAGATATCCTATGAGTACGTTGAGTTAATCCTCCTCTTACGCTAACTTTAAGAAAGTTATGAACATCAGGATCGTTTATAAGTTCTAGATCTGCTTTGGTATACTTAAGCATTGCATCCCAAGATAAAGAAGGGGCAGTTATATAATTTTTGGTCGTCTAGTTGTATTTTGTATGTTGATTCCATTTCCTTTCCGTTTGAGGATTTGATGAGATGATGATGCTCCTGATTGGTTTCCATTTTTCTTAACTCCTCTATGAGATGAGGAGGGGAAGGGTTCAGCTATGATCGGTTCACCATCACAATTCTCTAAATGATTCTCGACATATTGAATACCTTTAATGAGTAAACCGCAGCCACATTGAAAATATTTTTCTTTACAATCATTTAAATGAATTGTCAAATTTTCTACAGATGAGAATGTTGCTGTACAATTTTCACACGTAAGTAGTAAGTAAGTTTAAAATGAAAATTTACTTTAAACAATAACAAAATGTTATAAACAATTAAAGAAAGAAGAAAACAACTTTATGTCAACCGATGTTGGGATAAATTTTTATACTGGGCCAGTAGATGAAATCTACTGGAGGTAAAGTAAATGATTTAATTTTTACATTGCATAAGTATATGATCCCCGAGTCATGCTCTAACTAAATAAGTTTATGGTTCGTGTATTACATCGCATTCAGCGCCATCTAGTGATGTCTATCGACATTTACATCTATCGAGATCCTTGACATCTGGCAGTACTCATCGCCTTCTAATGTTGTCTATTGACATCTGCTTACATCGAGCGATGCATTTAGCGGTGATACAATCCCACGCTAACTATTTACAATAACTGAATTCTAACCTTCATTGTGGCCATCTAGTTGTGTCTATTGACATCTCCCTCTATCGAAATCGCTATTCAGCATTCACAATGAATATTTTTAGTGAGTAACACAATCCCGTCTCACTTTTATCAACTCCACCCACCATTATTAATTATGCTTACTCTGCCCATATCCTTTCTACTCTATTGCATACAATGCTTTTGGTGCGTTGCGTTAGCACGCTACCTGTGTTGGAATATTAATAAGATCAATAAACTCTTCCCACTATTATCATTCACAATGTATATTTATAGTGAGTAACACAACCCCATTCTCACTTTTATCAACTCCACCCACCATTATTAATTATGCTTACTCTGTCCATATCCTTTCTACTCGAATTTTCTGTAATAATTTACTGAACCTAAGAAGGCTTGTACCTGTTTCTTGGTCCTGGGTACCGGAATATTTTTGACACATTCTATTTTATCGGGATATGGCATAAATTTTTATTTTATTGCGTCTGACTCCGTGCATTTGTGCCCTAAATATACTACTTCACGCCTTAAAAATATTGCATTTTTCCGTATTTAATTTCAAATTATTTTCCCTCAATTTTCTAACACCTTACATAGTCTAATTTCGTGCTCCATTATGTTTTTTCCATACAGCACTATATCGTCAAGATATACGAAACAATCATGTCCCTGCAATCCTATTAAAATGTGGTTCATTATTCTTTGAAAAATATCGGTTGCCCCCGTCAATCCAAATGGCATACTATTAAATTCAAAATGTCCCAAGCCCGTGCTGAACGCTGTTTTTTGTCTGTGGCGTTCGTCCACTAGCACTTGGTGATAACCACTTGCAAGATCTAATGTTGAAAAATACCTACTGTGACCTAATTGATCCAAAATTTCATCAATACGAGGTATTGTAAATACTTGTTTAATCGTTGCAGATTCAATTTTCTGAAATCTATTACAAGTCTCCATTTTTTCTGTCCGTCCTTGCCATTCTTTTTAGGCACCAACAATAGTGGTGAATTCCACCATGCTTGGTGAAATAATATCGTTGTCTAATAATTTCTGCACCTGTTTGTTGATTTCCTCTCTGTGAATATGTGGTAATTTATATTGTTTTCGGTTAATCTGAGGTTGGCCGTCTATTGTGGGGATTTCAAGTTTTAAAATTGGTGTATACGATAGCTCATTCAATACATCATGGTATGACGCACATATTTTCCTATGGATGCCTTCTCATCAACATTTGCATTAGGATCCAGTTTCAAAGAGTCAAATAGTTTGCATATTCTGTGTCGTATGTTTGTGCTTTGTACGCTATTCATTGTACCATTCACTGGTTCCATAAATGTATTATAATTTGAAAATTTGAGCTGTATGTTCTTATTCAATATTATATCTTTTTCTGTTGAGTTTAACACTGAAACGTAAACACTATTTTTTCTCACATTTGATATGGTTTCTCCGATATAAACTCCCGGTGCAATTTCCTTTTTTTGAATTATTACTACGGGGATCTTGGTTCATAGTGGTAGTCTGGCGATACCTTCAGATCTTGCTATTATTTTTATTTCTTCACTGTATAATATTTTGTTTATTTCATCTAGTGATCTGAGAGGTAGTGTTACAATTTTATTTCTATTCCCATCTATAAAGGCTAATCCCTTTTCCACTACATTTATGATTGCGTGGTTCTATAGATTATCTTGTTCAAGTATAACGTCTGCCGGAACTCCCTGATCCTGCATTATTGTATGTAACGTCAGACTGAGCCTTCTATGTTTCATATGTTGAATTTCAATTGATCCTCGGGTGGTCACATATCCCCCAAATGCTCCGCTCAGATCTTTTGTGTCTTTTAAATTTCTCTCTAGTTTATTATCTAATTCCCATTTTTTTAATTTTGATATCTGTCTGAATTCCCCATGTCTACTATAAATAATGCGATTTTTCTTTGATTTTGTATATAAACTTAATTTTAATTCCTTAATATTTTCAATATATTTACTAATATTTTTATTTATACTATCAATTCCTGAAGTAATCAGATCATTTAATTTCTTCTTATTTTCTTCTATACATATCCTATTTATTATGAATCATAAAAATTATTTTTTATTGTTAATGCTATTATGCCAAAGACGTCAACGTTAATACAATTAGTGAACAAAAATTATCTACCATTTTCCTACCATTGATAGCGAACGTATCCGCGGCAGTGGATGGCAATTCCTATCTTCGTTGGCCTGATGTCGCAACTTGTCTTGGGTTCCCAGGAAATTGGCCTATTCTGGGCCCCTAACAGTTTCCCTTGTTGCGGGTAGACTCAAAATTTTTCTCCTCGTAACAGTTTTCCAATGTATGCCCGATTCTTGCACACCATTTACATTTATTTAAATCTTTCTTATTATTATTGTTATTGTTGTTATTATTTCCATTTCTCCTATCGTCATTATTATTATTATTTTGACGACTATTACTATTGGTATTACCAGTCTACTCCAACTCATAGTATGAATGGCCAGACCTTCGCTGACCCGGTTGATAAAGCTAATCTCTTGGCAAAATTATTTGCTAATAATTCAACGCTCCCAGATAGTAATCAACCACTGCCTGTCGTCGATTTTCTTTCTGCAATGCCGGAGATACATTTTCGAACTCGGGCAGTTAAAAAAGTTTTAGCAAACCTCAACATTAACAAAGCCTCTGGGCCAGATGGCATATCTGCCCATGTGTTGAAGAAGTGCGCGTCATCGCTGGCTTGTCCGTTGCGTAACCTTTTCAACATTTCCTACACGACAGGAGTTTTTCCATCTTGTTGGAAGGTTGCCAATGTCCAGCCAGTTCCGAAAAAGGGCGAGGCCACGAACACTGCCAATTACCGACCCATTGCAATATGCTCTGCACTCTCCAAGGTAATGGAGAGCGTAATTAACTTCCACATTGTGAACTATCTTGAGCACAACGAATTGCTCAGTGACCCACAATACGGTTTCCGTAGGACCAGATCCACAGGTGACTTGATGGTAGGATCAAAAAGTGAAATAATTGTGTTCATCTTTTCGGGGAGAGCAAGGCTGTTGCTCTCGATATTTCCAAGGCTTTTGATCGAGTGTGGCATAAAGCCCTCGTTTCAAAACTAATTGCATATGGTGTCGGTGAATCTTTTACTCGATGGATATCGAGTTTTCTCCAGGGTCGTTCAATACGAGTTGCGATGGATGGTGATCTTTCGGAACAACATTCCATCAATTCTGCAGTTCCGCAGGGTTTCGTCCTATCCCCGACCCTATTTCTGGTATTTATCAATGACCTTCTGTCATTGACCCAGAACCGAATTCATTCCTTTGCAGATGACAGTAACATTTGTCATTCATATTCGTTCAACAAGCGCCCAAACTCTTTTGAGATGGAGAGTAAACAACGCATTATGAATGACACACTCAACAATGACCTTAAATCAATCTGTTGCAAATAGAGTAGATTTTAATGCAAGCAAGACCCAATGTTGTCTGTTATTTCACAAAAGAATAGATTCACCCCTTCCTCCCCTTAATATGGGTGCTGTGGATAGTGCGAAATCAGCCGCTCTTGACGTTCTGGGCATATCAATTCAATGTGATCTACGTTGGAATGACCACATATTTAATGTGTCGAAAGAAGCTGCCAAACATTCATCGACACTACTCCATCTTTCCCCCCTCCTTTTAACCACAAGTAAGAGCACTGGTGCTTCATGTTCCGGATCGGCTGCGGATGAACTGCCTTCAACATCCACTGGCAGATGTAGGCTAGCAGTATCATATCGTGATGCTGCTCGCAAAGCTCTTCCGGTTGCGATTATTGGCAAATTGGAGAATGAGCAAAAGATGAATGATGCAGAAGTAAAACACGGCACCGATCATCTTTGGCTAGTCAGCACCGGCGGTGTCAGTGCAAACGCAAAAGGCTATGAGACGAGTGATAGCATCATGAAGGTGCTATGCTCGTCTCAAGCCAATTTCGATTGGATTGCCACAGCCGTTGCTAAAATCCCCCCCTTGGGTAAATCGCGCTTCGCTGTTTTCAGCGGAGACGAACCCAAACGCAGGCGAGCAATATGCTGGATACCTGGTCCTATCAGGAATACAGCGGAAGTGTTTGCCTGTCTACGTGCTCAGAACCAGGGCATCAAAACGAACGGATGGAAAATCTATAGCCATAAACCAGAGCGTGGTCCGGGGGACAAGGAGGGCTCAACCCTGGTTGTTGGCTTAGACCAGAAGTCGTTAGATGTCATGCTATCTAAGTACGACAGCCACCTAAACTTATTCTTTGGACGGATCAAATTCCGAATCAATTCCAAATTATGAATAGGCACATGATGAGAAAGGAGTTAATTATCCTGTCATGATATTTACTCAGATCAATCTGCAACATTCTAAAGCTGCTTGTTTACTTGGTAAGCGGCTCTCCATGTTGCATACATTACCTCACATCACAGCTATTCAAGAACCATGGGTGTATAACAAACGCATCTGTGGTCTTAGTGAACTACGTGGTGAAACCATACTATACGATGAGCAAGCCGCAAGGCCTAGAAGCTGTCTTATAGTATCGAAACACTTTGCTGTCACCAAGTTAACCCAATTCTGTGGGCAAGACCTGGTGGCAGCCAAAGTGAGCTATGAAAGCGATAGTGGATGGAAACATCTGATTGTCGCCTCAGGCTACTTCCCCTTTGACTCACTACTGCCTCCTCCGCCAAAGGCAATTACTGAGCTCATAGATTACTGTGATCTTAAGGAGACCGGCCTTATTCTTTGCTGTGACGCTAATGCTCAACACACTGTGTGGGGCAGCAGTAAATGCAACGCACGAGGTACCAGACTCCTTGACTTCATCATGACCTCCAATCTGAACATTCACAACACTGGTAATAAACCCACGTTTGTGACTGCAAGAAGACAGGAAGTGATTGATCTTACTTTGTCTAACTGTAGACTGAGAGAGTCAATCTTTAACTGGAAGGTTCTTAAAGAAGATTCTTTATCGGACCACAGGTACATCGAGTTTCATGCTGACCGAGAGGTGCCGCCCTCTATGACGGTAAAAAACCCTAGAAAAACGAACTGGGCATGAACTCTCTCAATATTCCTGTCAGAATTCGTACCAAAGAAAGTATTGAGACGTCCATTCAAGTTATGAACGATGTCATAAATTCTAGTTTTGTACGAACATGTCCGGTACGAAAAACGTTATCTAGACCTCCCGTTCCTTGGTGGAACGCTTGTCTTGAAACCTTGCGCAAGGATTCCGAAAGCTTCTAAATAGGGCCCTAAGGAGCACCTTAGACTCTGACTGGTTTCTTTATCGAGTTCGTAAATCGAAAAGTGTTTCTTATAAAGACTTCTGCAGTAGCATCGAATCCTGCAGTGAGACTAGCAGATTGGTCAAGTTTCTTAAAAGAGACCGAACTGCTCGACTGGACTCACTGCGGAGACCTGATGGCTCGTATACTGAGTCTAAGACAGAGGCACTCAGTGTCCTAGTTGAGACTCACTTTCCGGGAAATCAAATCCACATAGGGCCACTTTGTAATCCCAGCACTGGGGACTGCAATAACAACTCTAATGTGACAAAACATGACTGGCAAGTTGCCAGATTGGTTGTGTACGATGAAGCTATCCAATACGCAGTGGCCTCTTTTGATGGCTTCAAGTCATCTGGACCGGATGGCATCTATCCAGTCATGCTACAGGAAGGTATAACCCAATTGCTACCATGTCTAAAGAAGATCTTTAGAGCAAGTCTCGCATGGGCATACATTCCGACATCCTGGCGTTTAGTCAAAGTAGCCTTCATTGCTAAAGTTGGAAGAGAAGACTATTCCATAGCCAAGAGCTTCAGTCCCATTAGTATGATGTCCTTCACACTAAAGTGTCTAGAAAGACTAGTTGAGTTGCACATCAGAAAAACATCGCTGTCAAGGTACCCACTATCATCAAGACAACATGCCTACCAACGTGGAAAATCCTGTGAAACAGCATTGCAACATCTTGTTGGCCGGATCGAGCTTGCTTTTCAGAGGAAGATGTACGTGATTGGCATATTTGTTGACATCGAGGGTGCTTTTGATAATGCGACTTTTGATGGAATGTGTGACGCAGCTAGAAGGCATGTAATAAATGAAACATTGGTCAAATGGCTAAGGTCAATGCTAATGTTAGGATCATCACTTCTGAGGCGGAGTGCGGTCTATATATTATGGCAGGGGTGAATATAGGTTGTCCTCAAGGAGGCGTTCTCTCCCCCCTGCTCTGGTGTATGCTGGTTGACTCTCTGCTCAACGATCTTGATGGACCAGGTGTCTATTCCCAGGCCTATGCAGATGATGTTGCCATTCTTTCCACAGGCTTTTCCCTCAATGAGGTCTGTGTTAAAACACAAAACTCATTGAACCGAATTGACAGCTGGTGTACTGCAAACGGACTTTTCGTCAACCCTCACAAATCAGGGATTGTTCTCTTCACTAGGAAAAGAATAATGACAGGATTATCTCTACCAGTACTTAAGGGTGTCACTATTCGTCTGTGTAACGAAGTAAAATATCTCAGCTTAAATCTAGATAGTAAACTACTTTGGATAAAACATGTTGAAAATAAAATTTCGCGAGCATTGAATGCCTTCTGACAATGCAGAGGAATTTTTGGGAAGACATGGGGACTATCGCCGAGCAAAACCTTATGGATTTACACGGCAATGATAGGACCGATGATATCATATGCATCGGTAGTTTGGTGGAACAAGATGTCGCGAAAATGCGTGACAACTAGTCTTGCCAAGATTCAGAGAATCGTGTGTCTGGGTGTTACGGGTGCCTTTCTCACTGCACCTGGTCCAGCACTGAATGCAATCTTAAACCTACCACCACTTGACATCTTCATCAGAGGCGAAGCCATGAAAGGCTGCTGGAGACTAAAACGAGGTGGTTTCTGGTTTAATGTTCCCTGGAATATCTCTGACATTGAACTTGACACTCCAGTAGACACCTGTCTACGCAGACTTCACTTCGCCTTAGGCGACAATGCCACGGTATTTCAAGCCGAAGTCTATGCTATACTTATGGCTATGGACTACATTGCGGATAATAGATGGCAGAACAGGGCTATATCAGTTTGCAGCGATAGTCAGGCTGCTCTTATGGCTTTGAACAACCAGGTCATCACATCCAAAATTGTACGTCAATGCGGATCTGAGGATAATCCATTTGGACCAGAACCTGTGCTTGGACTACCTGCATCTACGGGAAAATTCGTCATCAGCTCTTGGGTCGCCTCTGCACACAAGAGCAGATGGCTGAATGAGACGAAATGCAGATTCTCCAAGCTCATGACACCGACGATAACCAAAAGATCGGCCTCGTTTCTACTTTCCTTAAGTAGAAAGGAGTGCAGAAAACTGACGGGACTTCTAACGGGACACAACACATGTGAAAAACACATGAATGCAATCGGCCTGGCCGAAAGCGCCTTATATTCTGCCTGCCACGAAGAAACTAGCACGACAGAGCACTATCTCTGTGACTGTCCAGCATTTTCTAGAATTAGAAGGCAGATCTTTGGCACGGACGTGATGAGAGAGGATCAGCTTCACTCTCTATCACACAATAGCCTTCTTAGATTCAATAATGAAT
Organism: Dryomyza anilis; assembly: GCA_951804985.1. NCBI lineage: Eukaryota > Metazoa > Arthropoda > Insecta > Diptera > Dryomyzidae > Dryomyza > Dryomyza anilis. The sequence goes on along the minus strand of OX638135.1, from coordinate 77,588,248 downwards.
CTAAGAAGTATCATTAAAAACCAGGGAACTGGGTCACAGCACAATGGACATAACCCTGTCTGAGTGCTGTGGCTCTATTTTTGATCCCACATTATAATAAAAAAAAAAATACTTAAACTAAGTTTCAATGTTACTTTCCCAAACATCTTTTGCTGCACTTCTTTACTTTCACATTTCGCCAGAGTTCTCAACCCTGACCGTGAGAAATAGCGCAACTCATACAAAAATTCATTGACCCATGATAACCTTAAATTAAAGTCATCATGAGTTTCTTTGCATACCAGGTAGTTTCATTGCGTGCATATTTGCTTAAAATTCAACCGCTTAACGCTGCCGCGAATTGGGTTCGCAGTCACTATTGCTGACATTCTAAATTTTCGCCGTAAGTTTTAACAACGAGTGCGTTGTTAACCCACATTGAAAATGTTTTCAATACCAAATGCACAACATATTATTAAAATATGTTAGCAACCAAAATTAATAAACAGCAAGAGATGCTCATTAGGAAAAATGTATTCAAATGACTGACTGTCATCTGACTAAGGAAAAATGTATTCAAAAGACTGACTGTCACTATATTGGCTGACTGACTGTCATGGGTATAGGGTATAAACATAAAATGCGATTATTTTTAGTTAGTAATCAATTGTAATGCTTTCACATGATTTTTTCTGTTCTCAAAATTTATCCATAGATAATTCCATAGAACATATCCATAGAACATTTGTACATAATTTTCTTTAAAAATGTGCAGGCTAATTTTGAAATATTACAAACTGTGCATCATCTTGCGTTTTTAAATTTTCGCCATTTTTTAAATGCATTTTTGAATAGAATTTTGGTCGAAAAAATTTAAATTTTTCGAGTTTTTCTATTGGGTTATCTTAAACCACTCAACCTATTTCAAAATGTTGTAAAAAATGTTTATTGGTTATTTAATTACCTTACATTCGATATAATACTCGAGCATATGAGTTTTACAAAAGTTATAGCCCGAAATATCGTAAACGTATCCACAGAAATTTTTTAAATTCACATTTTAAAATTCTCCAAGTCATTTCAGTAATACAAAAATAATGCAATTTACTGTGGCAACTTTTTTTCTCATTTTGTTGTGCAGTGTAATGTGACGCCTATATGTATATTATATATATATATATATATATATATATATATATATATATATATATATAATATATATATATATATATATATATATAATATATATATCTATATATATATATATATATATATATATATATATATATATATATATATATATATATATATATATATAATATATTTAAATATGTTTTATTAAATGTATTAATTAATTTATAACTATTCAGCCTGTTGTGATCCATATCCCCCAAAAAGGGGGTGTGGTTCGTGACCCCCAAAAGGGTGCCAAAAATCATTTATGACCCAAACATTTTTATTTCAAAAATCGATAACGGGCATAATTTGACGACTAATGGCACAATTTGGAGTGGTCTAAGTCAATGATATGGACTTCAAATCACAGCCGAGATAGTTCTGGACCCGAATCTTGGGGAGAAATTGTGAATACATATCACTTGAATGTTTCTCAGACCCATTTACAGGTGAGTTTAAACATGTTATTTAAGTTATGTAAAACGTTGTCACGCAGACGGGTAGGTTTGCGTGCGATTCGATTTAAAGTAAACGTAGCGATATATATATATATATATATATATATATATATATATATATATATATATATATATATATATATATATATATATCTATATATATATATATATATATATATATATATATATATATATATATATATATATATATATATATATATATATATATATATATATATATATGTATATATAAATATATATATATATATATATATATATATATATATATATATCTATATATATATATATATATATATATATATATATATATATATATATATAAATATATATATATTCGATAAGATAAATAACAAGTTTAAACTCACCTGTCACTACGACAATAAACATAAAAACACGCATGCATCTTGTTCTTAGATTTTTTGCAAGAACAAGGACGAGAACAAGATCGATATATCTTGCAAGAACAAGAGAAAGATAAGAAATGCAAGAACAAGATCATGTGCAAGACTAACACTGCAAGAAATGCAAGAAAAGCAAGACTCTTGCGTTTTTTTATCATTTTAATGTATTTATTATGTATTTAAGGTAATAATGAAATTCAAAGGAATTCGTGATATTACTAAATATCGAAAAACAAGTAACAATGGAGAGCGTGGAAAATATTTATGAATGGGAAAATTGCAGTCCTGATGTGGACCAAAATAAGGTGAAGAATAAATATTGTAAACGATACAACGCATATATACGCTGTATATCTTCCTTCTCACAAATAATGGAGACCCTAAAGCAACAGGTAGAAACTTCTAAGGCAAGAGAAGAAACGACCACAATTCAATTTGCACCCTATATATATATATATATATATATATATATATATATATATATATATATATATATATATATATATATATATATATATATATATATATATATATATATATATATTAATATTCTGGTCGAATTTTCTTGGAGCTGTTTTGAATTTCCTAGAAGTTTCTGTTCCATTTTGCAGGAATTTTCTTGAAGCTGTTGTTGTATTGCTCCGAGCAACTGGCTCATATCAAAACTTTGGGACTGTACTCTTTGCTCCGTGTCCACACTTTTCGATGACGCTGTTGCTGCTTCTACTTCAAACTCGTGCTCTGCGAGGTCAATGCCTTGGTTCTCTAATTCTTCCATTAGACGCTTTTGTAGCTCTACTTTCGTACCAGCAGTGATTACGAATCGACAGCTCCTTCTTTAGCTGGTCGACTTTAAGTTGATCGAATTTAACCATTTTGTACCACAATCCCACTTCTGACGCCAATGTTACGAAAATACAGTCTACGGAAAACGGTTCTACGAGTTCGTATGTATTGTGTACAAAATAAAAACGCACTTATATTTGGTTTTAACTAGTATTATTTCAACTAGTATTAATTAACTTTATTAATTTAAATAGCAACTTAAAGAATAATCACTTATATCAACTGCTGAATTACTACAATTTATCTTTACAATGTTCACTCACGAGACGCACTAGTTCACTATTAAATCACAACTGAAGTACAGTGCCTCAGATGCGCGGCCTTATATACTGCAGGCATCAGTTCGACACGTTTCGACAAGCTTCGACTTGTTTCGAGAACCTTCTATTCGTTTCTTGAATGACGCATGCTATTGGCATCTCATTCGCACTCATGTGTTTTAATGTGCTGATCTTCCATCTCTTTTTCGCACATTGCATAGTGCGCTGAATGATCTTCCGTCTCTTTCCAACAAATTGCTTAGTGCGCTGAATTGTCTTGTGTCTCATTTATTATTGTTGATTGCTTACACATTGGAGCAAATTACCTCTTTTCGTAACAATATTATAAATTGGCTAATAATTGGCAGTATAAGATTGGTCACAACAAATACACCAAAATATTTAAAAGAAAAATTTAATTTCTATTTAGTAAGCTTGTGCAGCAGTGCAGCGATTAAATCAGAAGAATTGGAGTCAAGTTAGTTGTTGTAGTTGTTCAGTGTGAGTGTCTTTAATCTTGTGCCTGAGCGTTCTATTAAAATTTATGTTTTCCATAGTTTGTTCATTGTCCCTGGAGGCGCAAAGTGGCGGATCCATATTGCAGATTCAACTGGCTGAACATTAGAAACCGCATACCAGCAAGGTAAGTACCACTTTACTTACAATATAACCCAGGGGGAAATATATATATATATATATATATATATATATATATATATATATATATATATATATATATATATATATATCTATATATATATATATATATATGTTTATCGTCTGCACATTGTGCTAGACGCAACGCGGGAAAATATTAAATAGACGCCTCACATACCCGAGGGCTCAGCCACCATTTTGGCTTAAGATTGGCACCAATTTTGGCCATTTTAAAAATAAATTTTAATCGTTTTTATAATTTTCGTTTAAATGTATAATAAACGCGGCGTACATTGGCACGTCCGCGCAGCGAGTGACCAATGCCCCAGTACTTTAGTTTCTGTTGTATTGTCTTAGTTTTAATATTTTCATAAATGATAAAAAAATGATAAAAAAAAAACGCAAGAGTCTTGCTTTTCTTGCATTTCTTGCAGTGTTAGTCTTGCACATGATCTTGTTCTTGAATTTCTTATCTTGCTCTTGTTCTTGCAAGACATCTCGATCTTGTTCTCGTCCTTTTAATAATAATAATAATAATATAATAGTTTGGCGCTACAGTCCTGTACAGAACTTCGGCCGAGCTCTCTCACCATTTTTGAGCTGTGCGTGTTATATTTGTACTCAAAGTGGTGGGACCTACAGTTTATTGCCGAATCCGAACGGCGGGTGAGAGCTTTTCATAGGCAATGGTTTTACTCTCGTAAGTTTGCCATTTACTGACGAGAGGTAGCGCGGTATAGAAATGATGTTGTTAGCCCCAGATGTTGTTAGCCCCAGTCCAGACTTGAACCGGGGACCTTTCGACTCGCAGTCCAACGCACTAACCACTGAGCTACCGCGGATCGTCCTTGTTCTTGCAAAAAATCAAAGAACAAGATGCATGCGTGTTTTTATGTTTATTGGCGTAGTGACAGGTGAGTTTAAACTTGTTATTTAACGTATGTAATATATATAGATATATATATATATATATATATATATATATATATATATATATATATATATATATATAAATATAAAATTTCCCATGTGATCTAACCTTCCCAACTGGTTTCTATTTACTCTGCAACATATAACGACAATTGACGAACAATAACCACTCATTTGTAGCTAATTTTTTTATTTTATAATAAACGCCTAAGTGGTAGGCCACTTTGAACAATTAATTTCCGGTCGTATCTGTCATTTTTGGCATTAGAGCTTATTTTTTTGACATCATCTTTCATGATCTGAACATCATCTTTCATGATCTGAACAGTCCAGTTCCTTTAATTTATGAACTCAGAAATAATTTATTTCCTGCATTTTTTTCTTAAAGAAAACTGTCACGCAACATTGGCAATTGGGCGGATTTACATAGTGATTATCATTTGCAAGAACAAGGCAAGAAATGATAATCTTGTTCTTGTACGCTAACTCTTGTTCTTGCATAGGAACCTATGATCTTGTTCTTGGTCTTCTTCTTGCAATACCTTTCTTGCTAAATTTTACTTTTTAAAATTTAAATAAATGATCTACGACAACTATCTTAACTGCATTTGCATTAATTATAAGTTATTATTATAATTATTATAATTAATTCTGAAAACGATAAGAATTTGAATACTAATTGTATTACTTATTTTCCATATTTTCAATGAATTATTTTATTATTTTAACATGTATTAACTAATAATAAATAATATATATATGTATCTATAAATATATATATATATATATATATATATATATATATATATATATATATATATATTATATATATATATATATATATATATATATATATATATATATATATATATATATATATATATATATATATATATATATATATATATTTATATATATATATATATATATATATATATAAAGATGATGTCAAAACATGGAACTTAATTATTTGCCCCTGGGGTATATTGTAAGTAAATTGGTACTTATCTTGCTGGTATGCGGTTTCTAATGTTCAGCCAGTTGAATCTGCAATATGGATCCGCCACTTTGCGCCTCCAGGGACAACTACAACACCTAACTTGACTCCAATTCTTCTGATTTAATCGCTGCACTGCTGCACAAGCTTACTAAATAGAAATTAAATTTTACTTTTAAATATTTTAGTGTATTTGTTGTGACCAATCTGCCAATTATTAGCCAATTTATAATATTTTTGGTATTGGCTTTTTCGCGTCGCCACGAATTTTTATTTAATTTCTCAAACACTTTTTTCTTTAAAAATTTTGCGACCGTCGCTTTAAAGTAAAATTTTCTGAATGTTCCCGCAGTTTTTTCACTCTGCTGTTTCAGCCGAAGATATGTTGCAATTTTAAATACATTAAATCAGTAAAAATTAGAATAAAGAGACGAACAGTAGACGCTACCAACATTTATACGATTTTACGACAATATACATTTTTTCTATTTACTCTGCAACATGTAACGACAATTGACGAACAATAACCACTCATTGGTAGCTAATTTGTTTATTTTATAATAAACGCCTCAAAGTATGGTAGGCCACTTTGAACAATTAATTTCCGGTCGTACCTGTCATTTTTGGCATTAGAGCTTATTTTTTTGACATCATCTTTCATGATCTGAACGTAGCCAGTCGATATTGCAGTCCAGTTCCTTTAATTTATGAACTCAGAAATAATTTATAGGAACCTATGATCTTGTTCTTGGTCTAGTACTTGCATTACCTTTCTTGCTCTTGCTTGCAAGAATCTTGCTAAATTTTACTTTTTAAATTTTAAATAAATGATCTACTACAAATATCTTAAACTGCATATTAATATGCATTAATTAATTATAAGTTAGTATTATAATTATTGTAATTAATTATGAAAACGTTAAGAATTTGAATACTAATTGTATTACTTATTTTCCATATTTTCAATGAATTATTTTAACATGAATTACCTAATAAAAATAATTATAAAAATCAAGTGATGTTGACGAGACAATTCAGAATGTAAAGTCCATAATAAAATGAACATATACAATGTATATGCGTGCGTGTCTATTTCAACTTTTCTGATCGTATGGTGAGCGATTTCGTGGGAAAATAAAAATTCGATCCAATTTTGAATCTCCCTAATATACATTCATAATAAATAAAAGGAATATTTCGTGTAGGCTTATTTCTGTTTTCGTCAGAGATTAAAAAAAACCGTATGCTACACGTACCGTATGTCAAGAGAACACAAATAATATCCTGCAGAGTAACATTTATCTTTGCGAACACAAACTTAAACGCTACATAGCGAACACTAACAGAAAGAAGAGAATACAACAATAACATGCGTATTCACACACCTTAACAACGACAACTCTTCGTTGCTATCCTGTATCATCGCATGGCAACAAACCAACGCATGACAACAGACAGTCGCATGGCACCACACTACATGTATGTATTAGTAAAGCTATCTAGTTGGCAACAACAACGAGTTTTCTTTGTGGAACAAAAAATTTCCCGGCAAAATTCTATCAATAGGTTGGATGCTGCTTTATTCGAATTTTTGTTGTTGATGCACTTTCAAACGAATAAGCGGATTTGTGAAAAAAAAAAAACAAAAACACAAATAGGAGTATCAGCTACATTGTGAAATTGTTCATATATTATTTTTGTTGAAATGAAATAAAGCACATATAACTTAACTTAAGAAAAACTTCATGATTTTACAATTAACAACAAAAAAACTATGTATAAAATAAAACATAAGTATATATATATATATATATATATATATATATATATATATATATATATATATATATATATATATATATATATATATCGCCCCCATATTGCGGGCGATTATCACAAGGCAACGTGTCTGAGTGCTTCAACATGGCGAAGCCAGCGCAATCCTTGTCGGTGTCGTCTCAAGTCAACTCACTGGTCACCAGAATTGATAAAATTGTCAAATGGTGACACCTCCACTTCGGTGGAAGTCCTCCTCGTGGAAGTCCCTGGAAACGGCGCTCTACACCACCCGGTGTAGAAGTCGGCTAAAGTGAGTGGCGAGCATCTCCCTCAGAGTGAGGGTTCGTGCGTTGGGTTTGGGTCCCACCACGGAAAAAACCTATGCGCCCAATGAAAACAAAAAAGAAGCCTCGGATAACGACCGATTACAACGATGACGACCCACGCAAACGTTTTAAGGACCATGATTTACGGATATGCACCTGGAATGTCCGGACCCTTTATAGGGAAGGTGCCTCTATCCAGCTGGCAGATGTCCTCGAAAAATATAAGGCTGACATCACCGCTATCCAGGAGATGCGATGGACGGGATAGGGCTGTTCGAAACAAGCGTCCTGTGATATCTACTACAGCTGCCATGCGGAGAGACACGAATTTGGATGTGGATTTGTGGTCGGCAAGAGACTCCGCCACCTTGTCTCTAGGTTCACGCCCGTGGACGAAAGGCTGGCAACAATCCGCATCAAGGCTAAATATTTCCATATCAGCCTAATTTGTGAACACGCTCCGACGAACGAGAAAGATGACGAGACAAAAGAGTGCTTCTACGAGCGCCTAGAAAACGCATACGAGCGCTGCCCCCGCCACGATATCAAAATCGTGCTAGGCGATTTTAACGCCAAGGTGGGCAGAGAAGCCATCTTTTGTCCCACAATCGGAAAATTTAGCCTCCATGCCAACACTTCCGATAACGGAACGAGGCTAATCGACTTCGCCGCAGCACGAAACATGGTAGTTAGTAGCACTAGATTCGAACATTTCGATATCTACAAGGCCACATGGTTGTCGCCCGATCAAAAAACTCGAAATCAAATTGATCACGTTGTGATTGACGGAAGGCACGCTTCAAGCGTGATGGACGTACGCACTATCCGAGGTGCCAATATGGACTCGGATCATTACCTTGTAGCAGCCAAGGTCCGCACACGCTTAAGCGCTGCGAAGAACGTACGGAACCAAACGCAGAGAAAGCTAGACGTCGGAAAGCTGCAATCACAACAGACAACGCAAGCCTTTTCCACTCGACTCTCACACCTGCTTAGACAAAGCACTCCTCCTCTCGATGATATAAGCGCGCAGTGGAATCATATCTCCTGCTCTATGCGTACGGCTGCCGAAGAGGTGCTTGGATTCCAACGCCCCCTGAGGAATCAGTGGTATGACCAAGAGTGTCGCGCGGCCACTGCAGAGAAAGACGCTGCGTACAAATCCACCCTGCAGTCAGTAGCTACGCGAGCTGCGAAGGAGCGATACAAAGAGAAGAGGAGGGAAGAGAGACGTCTTTTCAGGCGTAAAAAAAGAGAGGCAGAAAGACGTGAGTGTGAGGAGATAGATGCATGGGGACAGGAATGAGGCTCGAAAATTCTTCGAGAAAATAAGACGCCTAGCCGGAGGTTCGAAATCCGGAGCCTCTTCCTGTAAAGATGAGAACGGAAATCTAGTGACAGATATCCAGAGCACACTGAAAATATGGAGGGATCACTTCTCTAAACTGCTGACCGGTGATGATGACCTCAATTCCACCGATAGAGAAGCAAACCCGGCAACCCCAGTACTTGATGACGACGTTGAGATTCCGCCACCCGACCATGACGAGGTCAGAACAGCCATTGCTCGGCTGAAAAACAACAAAGCCGCAGGTGCTGATGGCCTGCCTGCTGAATTGTTTAAGACCGGAGGCGAAGAGCTAATAGAGAGCATGCACGAGCTCGTAAGCAGAATATGGTCGGATGAAAGCATGCCAAGTGACTGGAACCTCAGTGTACTCTGCCCAATCCTTAAGAAAGGGGATCCCACTATCTGCGCCAACTACCGTGGGATCAGCCTACTCAATATCGCATACAAGGTTCTATCGAGCGTATTATGTGAAAGACTGAAGCCCATCGTCAACAGACTGATTGGACCTTATCAGTGCGGCTTCAGACCTGGAAAGTCCACCATAGACCAGATTTTCACATTGCGCCTAATCCAGGAAAAGACCCTAGAAAAACAGATCGACACCTACCACCTATTAGTCGACTATAAAGCCGCCTTCGACACTCCGATAAGGGAACGATTATACGCCGCAATGTCTGAGTTCGGTATACCTGCGAAACTTATAAGGCTTTGCAGGATGACCCTGAGCAACACACGTTGCTCAGTGAGAATAGGAAAAGACCTCTACGAGCCATTTCATACCGAACGAGGTTTCAGACAGGGTGACTCCCTATCGTGCGACTTTTTTAACTTATTGATGGAGAAAATAGTTCGAGCTGCCGAACTCCGTCAAAGCGGCACTATCCTCAACAAAAGTGTCATGCTGCTCGCATATGCCGACGATATTGATATCATTGGCAGGAGCACACGAGCAGTCAGCGGAGCATTCTCCAGATTGGAGAAAGAGTCGCGTCGAATGGGTCTAGCGGTGAACGAGGACAAGACGAAGTTCCTTGTGTCAACAAGCAAAAAAGAGTCAGTGCGTCTTGGACAAAAAGCTGATTTTGACACCCACAAGACACCCACAGCAACAACGACGTCAGCCTGGAGATCAAACGGAGAATAACTCTTGCCAACAGGTGCTACTTTGGGCTCAGTAGGCAATTGAGAAGCAGAGCCCTCTCTCGCCGGACAAAAATAACGCTCTACAAGTCACTCATCATGCCCGTCCTACTTTATGGTGCAGAAACATGGACGCTGGCCACCACCGATGAGAGAGTACTGGGAGCGTTCGAGAGAAAGATTCTCCGTAAAATATTTGGCCCTATCTGCTTTGCTAACGAGTATCGAATCAGGATGAACCACGAGCTGTATGAGTTATTCGACGACATTGACATAGTCAAGCGCATCAAGATCCGGCGGCTTCGCTGGCTAGGTCATGTCGAACGAATGGATGAAAACACTCCAGCCAAGAAGGTGCTTGAATCGAAACTCGAAGGTGGACAGCGTAGAAGAGGGCGTCCAAATATGCGTTGGAAAGACCAAGTTGAGGACAACCTGGCAACGCTTGGTATTTCAGAAATAGATAGGTGACGTTATGAAATGCATTTTTAGATTCACAAAATATTTTTTTTGGAAAATATTGCTTTGGGGGGACCTGGACCACTCCAAAGGGGTACCAATAGGCGTCAAATGTTGTCCGTTATCTCCAAAGGGTACTATTAGTCTTCTAATAAGGTTCCCTATCCATTTCCGCAATACAAAAATTTGGGACTAAAAGTGGGGTCATGGACTATCGAGAGTGGTACCATGCATTCAATTTCCCACGATGCTTGCTACCGAAGTCTGCAATACATTTTTTTCGGTCTTTTTATCACTTTCCGTCCACCCACTTTTGTCCACCCACATTTTTCCACATACATTTTTCCAACCACTTCCGCCCAACTCCCACATCAAGCAAACGAATGGACAGGCAAATTAGTATGCGATCAAATGTCAATCGAACAAACGAACGAGCTGGCAGGGTAGTTCGAACAAACGAGCTACAAACGAAATACTCGAATAATTCGAACAGCGAACGAGCAAACTACCTGGGTTGTGCGAACTACCCGGGTAGCTCGAATAGTTATTACCTGGGTTTTACGGGTATTTGATTTATCTGGGTACAACCCGAGTATAAGTGACTATAATTTGGCATAGTTGCATTAATCAAACTTAAATAGCAATTATATATTTTTCTACAACATATCCACGATCTGCCGACAAAATTGATTTTTTTTTAGTTTTCATTTTTCTCTTCACTTTGACATATAACGGCGTGAGGAATGCGATTTTTCCAAGGTCAATGAATGTTTAACACAACAAAATAAAAATCATGCATAAACATGAACGCGTATATTCACGACAAACCCTATTTGCTGATGCCATATGGCATCATTGGCAGGAATTGTGTTAAAATATAAGTGAGCTTCATAATTTTGTTAGATAAATAAGAAATAAATACTCTAATAAAACCATATTATTATATAAAATTCAATATAAAGTTACAAAAACTTTTAGCAACCTTAACAAAAGTTAATACGCACCTTTTTATATAAAATTCAACCTTAAGTAACACCTGTTGGCAAGAGTTATTCTTCGGCTAATCTCCAGGCTGACATTGTTTTCCTTGTTGATGCTGGTACCTAGGTAGACGAAGTCCTTCACAACTTCGAAGTTGAGGTTGTCAATAGTGACGTATTGTCCAAGACGCCGGGACTCTTTGTTTGTTGACACCAGGTACTTCGTCTAGTCATCATTTACCGTAAGACCCGACGCGATTTCTTCTCTAAAGTGGAGAATGCTGCACTGACTGCTCGAACGCTCTGCCCAATGATGTCAATATCATCAGCGTAGGAACTCTTGTGCTATTGTGATTGAGTTGTGCAGCTCTTACAACGGTATTAATCGTATCGGAGAGGTTGTTCCCAATTCTCACTGAGCAACATGTGTCGCTCAGGGTTATCCTGCAAAGCCCTATAAGTTTTGCAGGTATACCGAACTCAGACATGGTGGCGTATAGGCACTCCTGATCGGACTGTCGAAGTCAGCTTTGTAGTCGACGAAAAGGTGGTGGGTGTCGATCTGCCTCTCTTTGGTCTTTTCCAGGACCCCTATTTTGTAAACAGGGTTGTATTGAGACTTGAACAGTGTTGCAATGAGCTCTGACTTACATTATAATATCCCGGAAACATTTTAATGTTGCCCCATAAAATTCAGAATGTTCTAATGGAAACATAATAATTACTACATACAAATAAAATAAGTATTTGAACCGAAACATAAATATTTTCAAAATAAAACATGATTTTGAACGACCTGAACATAAATATGTTTCCAGTGAAACATATTGTTGTTTCAGTTCAAAAAGTAGTATGTTTGCATAGAAACATATTTAAATATTTTTGGAAAGAAATCCTGAAAATAAAATGTTGTTTTTTTATTAATTTTTATTAAAAATCTCTAAACATGCACAGTGGGAATTTATAATAATTGAATTCATATACAAATTTTTAAATGCATAAATAAATAATACGTTTAAAACTGCAAGTACAAGTGACAGCATCAATGAATGCACAATTACACCAGCAGAAGCTAAACCAGACTCGCTTTATATTTGGTACAGTTACAGTTGATCTCAGTACAGCACATAGCGTAGGCAAGAAATTCACGGAGGATTTTGAAACAAAAACATGCCAAATTCTGCTTGAAAATCGAAACACAGATTATTTTTTGTAGTTTTTTCACATTAGTTTCAGAAATTATATACTGCAAGTTATTATACACTTGTATTTGTACTTTTTATAACACAATTTATATATTTATTTCATTTACAAATAACAAAATCATTACCGACGCGAACACGTTTTCTCAACGAACAACAAAAGACACGTATACCGATGACCGAGTGCTCAACGAGTGCCAACTTCGTATACAACTTATTTACTTATTTAAATCCAATTTATTCTTTTGTTGGTTTTTAAACAACAATATGTTCAAACGATGGCAAAAGATAACGTAGGTAGAAAATGCTGCACAACGTTGCCAACTTCGTCAGTCGATAAATTATCGAATTAAGACGAGCGTTGCGAAAATACGTTGTATTTAAATTTGATTAGCATTTTCGGTGTTTTGAAACATAGTTTTAACCAAGTAAATTGCCAAGAAATAGTTAATTCAAATGCAATTAAAATTTTATGTTGGTATTGTAACATATTTATGGTAAATTTGACAGGTTCTGCTGGACAATATAATAATGTTTACAAGTGAACAAAAATAAATTCAATTTCGATTATAATTTAATTACACTTTATTCCTAATACAGGTATGGTAATTTCGTATTACTTTATAATTACATTCAAACATATTCAAACAAATCTTTTCTATCCGTGTAGGAGAGGCTATGGTAACTAACATAAGTCGTTTACTAGATTGTGCATGCACTACTCCATGCTGAACCCCAAATCATGTTACTAAAAACAGCATACTTAACAAAAATCAATACGCACTTTAGTGTTTAAGCCTCGCAATTTGAACATGTCTAAATGTTACCCTTGATGAGGGATTCTACGACGTGGCTCTCAACCAAGAATCCTGGGTTGATGCTACTGGCGCAATCAAAGAACTGGAGTCACGACATTACAACACAATCTACTCGTATACAGAAGGTAAGAAGCGTTCGGCAATCATGGCCAAAAAGAGACTCAATATCATTCTGAAGTCCAATTTCAGCTCAAACGATCTAACAACGGTCATAAGAAAGGACATGAAAGGAAACACGATGCTTATCGCCTCATCCTACATGGTCCACAGTAATGAGTATCCACCAACTGACCTGCAAAACCTTGTGAAGGAAGCAATAGTCAACAATTGTAACCTCATCATAGGAAGTGATGCTAACGCACACAATTACCTATGGGGCAGCAAAGATACAAACGAAAGAGGTGAGTCACTTCTAAATTTTATTAAATCATCTAATCTAAGTATCGGGAATCGCGGAAGTGAACCTATATTTGTAGGCCCCGCGAGCGAAAATTTTCTCGACATCACTCTATATACTGAAACGAATACTCTGCGTTTGACTAACTGGCACATCCCCACGTGGTGGTTACCTTGACGTGGTGTGGGGGCCTACGTTACAATGACTCAATAAGGCTAAGCTGACGGAAACTTTTTAAAGTGGAAGCTAAACTTCCATTGAAGACCGGACCCGGATCTCTGAATACGGAGGTCAGGTTGTCCGATGCCCAGGTGAGTAGGAGCAGGAATAATAAAGCGAAAGATCGCAAAGAGGCTGAAAAGGCTGAAAAGGCTAAAGGCGACGCAGGAGCTTTCTATTCGCCAGCTACCACAGCAAAACGCGATAGATCGGTGGAGGTTATTCCGACTCAAGCCGGACCATCCGCTGCTGTGGTGGCTGCCAATGCACCTGAGAAGCACAATGGCAAGAAGTTTAAAACCTTCACTGCTACTGGGAAGCTCCGTAACTCCCAGCACTCGACAGTTTCCAGTGATATTGCTTCCACAAGAAAGAGCACTGGCGCTTCATGTTCCGGATCGGCTGCGATGAGAAACGAGTTAATTATCCTGTCATAATATTTACTCAGATCAATCTACAAACATTCTAAAGCTGCTACCGCTTTACTTGCTAAACGGCTCTCCATGTTGCATACTTTACTTCACATCACAGCTATTCAAGAACCATGGGTGTATAACAAACGTATCTGTGGTCTTAGTGAACTACGTGGTGAAACCATACTATACGATGAGCAAGCCGCAAGGCCTAGAAGCTGTCTTATAGTATCGAAACACTTTGCTGTCACCAAGTTAACCCAATTCTGTAGGCAAGACCTGGTGGCAGCCAAAGTGAGCTATGAAAGCGATAGTGGATGTAAACATCTGATTGTCGCCTCAGGCTACTTCCCCTATGACTCACTACTGCCTCCTCCGCCAAAGGCAATTGTTGAGCTCATAGATTACTGTGATCTTAAGGAGACCGGCCATATTCTTTGCTGTGACGCCAATGCTCAACACACTGTGTGGGGCAGCAGTAAATGCAACGCACGAGGTACCAGACTCCTTGACTTCATCATGACCTCCAATCTGAACATTCACAACACTGGTAATAAAACCCACTTTTGTGACTGCTAGAAGACAGGAAGTGATTGACCTTACTATGTTTAACTGTAGACTGAGAGAGTCAATCTTTAACTGGAAGGTTCTTAAAGAAGATTCTTTATCGGACCACAGGTATATCGAGCGAGAGGTGCTGCCCTCTATGACGGTAAAAAACCCTAGAAAAACGAACTGGGCATGAACTTGAGAATTCCCTCAATATTCCTGTCAGAATTCGTACCAAAGAAAGTATCGAGACGTCCGTTCAAGTTATGAACGATGTCATAAATTCTAGTTTTGTACGAACATGTCCGGTACGAAAAACGTTATCTAGACCTCCCGTTCCTTGGTGGAACGCTTGTCTTGAAACCTTGGCCCTAAGGAGCACCTTAGACTCTGACTGGTTTCTTTATCGAGCTAAGCAGAAAGAGTATAAGAAACGAATTCGTAAATCGAAAAGTGTTTCTTATAAAGACTTCTGCAGTAGCATCGAATCCTGCAGTGAGACTAGCAGATTGGTCAAGTTTCTTAAAAGATACCGAACTGCTCGACTGGACTCACTGCGGAGACCTGATGGCTCGTATACTGAGTCTAAGACAGAGGCACTCAGTGTCCTAGTTGAGACTCACTTTCCGGGAAATCAAATCCACATAGGGCCACTTTGTAATCCCAGCACTGGGGACTGCAATAACAACTCTAATGTGACAAAACATGACTGGCAGGTTGCCAGATTGGTTGTGTACGATGAAGCTATCCAATACGCAGTGGCCTCTTTTGATGGCTTCAAGTCATCTGGACCGGATGGCATCTACCCAGTCATGCTACAGGAAGGTATAACCCAATTGCTACCATGTCTAAAGAAGATCTTTAGAGCAAGTCTCGCATGGGCATACATTCCGACATCCAGGCGTTTAGTCAAAGTAGCCTTCATTGCTAAAGTTGGAAGAGAAGACTATTCCATAGCCAAGAGCTTCAGACCCATTAGTATGATGTCCTTCACACTAAAGTGTCTAGAAAGACTAGTTGAGTTGCACATCAGAAAAACATCGCTGTCAAGGTACCCACTATCATCAAGACAACATGCCTACCAACGTGGAAAATCCTGTGAAACAGCATTGCAACATCTTGTTGGCCGGATCGAGCTTGCTTTTTAGAGGAAGATGTACGTGATTGGCATATTTGACATCGAGGGTGCTTTTGATAATGCGACTTTTGATGGAATGTGTGACGCAGCTAGAAGGCATGTAATAAATGAAACATTGGTCAAATGGCTAAGGTCAATGCTAATGTTAGGATCATCACTTCTGAGGCGGAGTGCGGTCTATATATTATGGCAGGGGTGAATATAGGTTGTCCTCAAGGAGGCGTTCTCTCCCCCCTGCTCTGGTGTATGCTGGTTGACTCTCTGCTCAACGATCTTGATGGACCAGGTGTCTATTCCCAGGCCAATGCAGACGCTGTTGCCATTCTTGCCACAGGCTTTTCCTTCAATGAGGTCTGTGTTAAAACACAAAACTCATTGAACCGAATTGACAGCTGGTGTACTGCAAACGGACATTTCGTCAACCCTCACAAAACAGGGATTGTTCTCTTCACTAGAAAAAGATTAATGACAGGATTGTCTCTACCAGTACTTAAGGGTGTCACTATTCCTCTGTGTAACGAAGTAAAATATGTGGACTAAACTCTAGATAGTAAACACCTTTGGACAAAACATGTTGAAAATGAAATTTAGCGAGCATTGAATGCCTTCGGGCAATGCAGAGGAATTTTTGGGATGACATGGGGACTATCGCGAAGTAAAACCTTATGGATATACACGGCACTGATAATACCGATGATATCATATGCATCGGTAGTCTGGTGGAACAAGCTGTCGCGAAAGTGCGTAACAACTAGTCTTGCCAAGATTCAGTGAACCGTGTGTCTGGGTGTTACGAGTGCCTTTCCCACTATACCTGGTCCAGCACTGAATGCAATCTTAAACCTACCACCATTTGACATCTTTATCGGAGGCGAAGTCATGAAAGGCTGCTGGAGACTAAAACGACGTGGTTTCTGGTTTAATGTTCCTTGGCATATCTCTGACATTTCACTTGACACTCCATTAGATACCTTTCTACTGGAGATGCCCTCCGATGCAATGAGAACTGAAATATTACCAAGACGAAATTTTGAGGTTTGCCAACCTGTCATTCAAGACTGGCTAACGCCTGACTGTGAGCCAGGTAGAGGGTCACACCGCATTTTCACCGACGGCTCCAGAACCGATCAGGGATCTGGTGCTGGAGTGTTTATGAAACCGGATGACCGCAGACTTCACTTCGCCTTAGGCGGCAATGCCTCGGTATTTCAAGCCGAAGTTTATGCTATACTTATGGCTATGGACTACATTGCAGATAATAGATGGCAGAACAGAGCTATATCAGTTTGCAGCGATAGTCAGGCTGCTCTGATGGCTTTGAACAACCCGGTCATCACATCCAAAATTGTACGTCAATGCAGATCACGTCTCAATTGAGTTGGTAAATACAATACACTAAAACTGATTTGGGTGCCGGGCCATAAAGGAGTTTCGGGCAATGAAACATCTGACGAACTAGCACGCGCTGGATCTGAGGATAATCCATTTGGACCAGAGCCTGTGCTTGGACTACATGCATCTACGGGAAAATCCGTCTGCTCTTGGGTCGCCTCTGCACACAAGAGCAGTTGACTGAATGAGACGAAATGCAGATTCTCCAAGCTCATGACACCGACGATAACCAAAAGATCGGCCTCGTTTCTACTTTCCTTAAGTAGAAAGGTGTGCAGAAAAGTAACGGGACTTCTAACGCGACACAACGCATGTGAAAAACACATGAACGCAATCGGCCTGGCCGAAAGCGCCTTATGTTCTGCCTGCTACGAAGGAACTGGCACCACAGAGCACTATCTCTGTGACTGTCCAACATTTTCTAGAATTAGAAGGCAGATCTTTGGCACAGACGAGATGAGAGAGGATCAGCTTCACTTTTATCACACAATAGCCTTCTTAGATTCAATAATGAAACATAAAGAAGTATTGAGACGTCCGTTCAAGTAATGAACGATGTTATAAATTCAGTAATGCACGAACATGTCCGGTACGAAAAACGTTATCTAGACCTCCCGTTCCTTGGTGGAACGCTTGTCTTGAAACCTTGCGCAAGGATTCCGAAAGCTTCTAAATAGGGCCCTAAGGAGCAACTTAGACTCTGACTGGTTTCTTTATCGAGCTAAGCAGAAAGACTATAAGAAACGAATTCGTAAATCGAAAAGTGTTTCTTATAAAGACTTCTGCAGTAGCATCGAATCCTGCAGTGAGACTAGCAGATTGGTCAAGTTTCTTAAAAGAGACCGAACTGCTCGACTGGACTCACTGCGGAGACCTGATGGCTCGTATACTGAGTCTAAGACAGAGGCACTCAGTGTCCTAGTTGAGACTCACTTTCCGGGAAATTAAATCCACATAGGGCCACTTTGTAATCCCAGCACTGGGGACTGCAATAACAACTCTAATGTGACAAAACATGACTGGCAGGTTGCCAGATTGGTTGTGTACGATGAAGCTATCCAATACGCAGTGGCCTCTTTTGATGGCTTCAATTCACCTGAATCGGATGGCATCTACTCAGTCATGCTACAGGAAGGTATAACCCAATTGCTACCATGCCTAAAGAAGATCTTTAGAGCAAGTCTCGCATGGGCATACATTCCGACATCCTGGCGTTTAGTTAAAGTAGCCTTCATTCCTAAAGTTGGAAGAGAAGACTATTCCATAGCCAAGAGCTTCAGACCCATTAGTATGATGTCCTTCATACTAAAGTGTCTAGAAAGACTAGTTGAGTTGCACATCAGAAAAATATCGCTGTGAAGGTACCCACTATCATCAAGACAACATGCCTACCAACGTGGAAAATCCTGTGAAACAGCATTGCAACATCTTGTTGGCCGCTTGTAATAAATGAAACATTGGTCAAATGGCTAAGGTCAATGCTAATGTTAGGATCATCACTTCTGAGGCGGAGTGCGGTCTATATATTATGGCAGGGGTGAATATAGGTTGTCCTCAAGGAGGCGTTCTCTCCCCCCTGCTCTGGTGTATGCTGGTTGACTCTCTGTTCAACGATCTCGGACCAGGTGTCTATTCCCAGGCCTATGCAGATGATGTTGCCATTCTTGCCACAGGCTTTTCTCTCAATGAGGTCTGTGTTAAAACACAAAACTCATTGAACCGAATTGACAGCTGGTGTACTGCAAACGGACTTTCCGTCAACCCTCACAAAACAGGGATTGTTCTCTTCACTAGGAAAAGAATAATGACAGGATTGTCTCTACCAGTACATAAGGGTGTTACTGTTCTAACGAAGTAAAATATATCAGCTTAACTCTAGATAGTAAACTACTTTGGACAAAACATGTTGAAAATAACATTTCGCAAGCATCGAATGCCTTCTGGAAATGCAGATGAATTTTTGGGAAGACATGGGGACTATCGCCGAGCAAAACCTTATAGATTTACACGGCAATTATAATACCGATGATATCATATGCATCGGTAGTCTGGTGGAACAAGCTGTCGCGAAAGTGCGTGACAACTAGTCTTGCCAAGATTCAGAGAACCGTGTGTCTGGGTTTTACGGGTGCCTTTCTTAAACCTACCACCACTTGACATCTTCATCAGAGGCGAAGCCATGAAAGGCTGCTGGAGACTAAAATGATGTGGTTTCTGGTTAAATGTTCCTTGGAATATCTCTGACATTTCACGTGACACTCCATTAGACACCTGTCTACTGGAGATGCCCTCCGATGCAATGATAACTGAAATATTACCAAGACGAAATTTTGAGGTTTGCAGCGATAGTCAAGCTGCTCTTATGTTTTTGAACAACCCGGTCAACACATCCAAAATTGTACTTCTCAATTGTGTTGGTAAATACAAGACACTGAGACTGATTTGGGTGCCGGGCCATAAAGGGAGTTTCGGGCAATGAAACACCTGACGAACTAGCACGTGCTGGATCTAAGGATAATCCATATGGACCAGAACCTGTGCTTGGACCACCTGCATCTACGGGAAAACTCGCCTGGGTCGAAAAAACTGGAAAAACTGGGTCGCCTCCGCAGACAAGAGCAGATGGCTGAACGAGACCAAATGCAGATTCTCCATGCTCATCACACCGACTATAACCAAAAGATCGGCCTCGTTTCTACTTTCCTTAAGTAGAAAGGAGTGCAGATAACTGACGGAACTTCTAACGGGACACAACGCATGAGAAAAACACAAGAAAGCAATCGGCCTGGCCGAAAGCGCCTTATGTTCTGCCTGCTACGAAGAAACTGCCACCACAGAGCACTATCTCTGTGACTGTCCAGCATTTTCTAGAATTGAAAGGCAGATCTTTGGCACAGAGGTGATGAGAGAGGATCAGCTTCACTCTTTATCACACAATAAAAATCAGGGAACTGGGTCACAGCACAATGGATATAACCCCCCCTTTTTATCCCACAAAAAAAAATTGCCACATCATAGATAGAGCCACTTTTTCGACCATAAGTATAACATTTTAACGATAGTTTGGATATGCACACAGAAAGCAAAGACATTCGTAATGCGAAAAAATCGAACTCGTTCATTTTTATTAACATAGTCGACAGAAAATTAAAAAATACGAACTCAACAATACTAAACAATTTCGAACAGGTGGAAAACTGCAATGAAATGCTTTCTGCAACCTTGCTAAACGCTTATCATATCGCCTGTCCGGTGCGGAAAACAAAGCCAAAAATAAAACATCCTTGATGGAGCAGAGACAAGACGTAAGATACAATCGCGACGTAAGATAAAATCGCTTAATGCGAAAGATTACAGGCTGATTAGGTTTACATCGTTGCTATTAAAAACCTTAGAAATGATCACAGATTCTAATATAAGAGAGAATCTACGACCAAATGTTCTCTCTATTTCTCAACACGCATAGCAAAAAAGGTAATCTGTAAAAACGCCCTACATTCAGAAATGGAAACAATAGAAACGTCACATAATTTCAAAGAATTTGCACTAGCTGCGTTCTTAGATACCCCTACAGCACAAATATTGCTGCAATCTTGCGGCAATATTGCTACATTGCATGTACATTATATTTCAAACGATATATTGCTGCAACATTGCAGCAGTATTGCATAGCAATATTTCACGGCAGTGTTCCAGCAATGTTCCAGCAATATACAAAAGATATTTTATAGCAATATTGCACAGACATATTTTAGCAAACATTGTGCAAGATATTTTTCAACTGTTGTTCTGCCTATATTGAACATTTATTTTACTTAATATCGTTATCATACTTCAGATCATTGCAAATTAAAAAGAATTTTTATTTTCTGTATTATATTTAATTTACAAAAATTATTTATTAAAGTATTTATTTTTTTCACAATTTTATCGTATACAAACAACAAATATTATTTAACAACAAATATTATTTAACAACAAATGACGTTTGCAAAAAAATATTTATATATTTTCGATTAGAAACTATAGTGTGATGTACATAAGTTATTGTACATAGTTACGTAACTTATATTATTGAGAGATCATGTATCCAGATCTGTTCATATAAATGTATAAATAAATTAATTAAAACTTATCATTGATAACGGATTTATGAATTAAGATATTCGTTCTGCTTTACGTTCTGATTTTTTGTTTTTATTTTAAGTACACTCTACGTCGAGCTTGAATAGATGCAGACTTTAATAATTAATAATGACATGATGAACATCGTAGTGCTAATTCAAATAAGATCATACCCACATTTTTAAAATCGGAGTTTCTGACCAAAATACAAATCGTCACCTGAGAAGTTATTTGGCTCTAACTCCATTGAGACAATTTCGAGAAAACGATAAAAAAGATTTGCATTTGTGTTAAAATAGCAGCAAATTTTCGATTTTGATCAAAGTCGATGCTGAATATCTCATATTTGGTACGAGATATCAAAAAACGGATAACAAAGTTAGAAGGAGAATATATACCTCATATATATCCAACTCCTAACTCCATTCACCCAAAATGGCGTTTGTGCAAAATAAAATTTCAGGTGACGAAATGTTTTCGGTAAAATCAAAACCGAATTTTCGGCGATTTGGTAAATAAAGTGTTTCTAAATTAGGATACCGGTATTTAAATTGGTTTGGTAAGTAATGTTCTACCTAAACATATGCACATAACAAGTATCTTACTTATAAAAAGGTTGACAATCAGTTAGAATAGATATTTTATGATATAGATATGCGTTTTTGTTCATACACTCATAAAAAAAACCAATTAATAATAGTTATTTACTATTAAAATTAGTCAATAGGATAAATTATTATTTTAATCGGTAAATACCATTAAATACAACAAAGTACTATGTAAGTTATATTGAGTTTATATGAGAAAATATTTATTATTTGTATACTATTAAATAAATAATTATTCTATTGTAATTATATAGAATAATTATTTATAACATTATATATCAGTATAAAAAACATTATATATTACATACATGTATGTATTATTGGTACTACACAATATTTTGAATTTGAAAGTTCAAATTTAAACATTTTTCTCATAATCATTGATACTTGCCATCGAGACAAAGATTCGTTTTCAATATGTACTTCATAAATATCTAAAAGTCCCGAAGAACATGGTTTATCGTATAGTTTTCGAATGACTTTACATGTTCTTCCTTCAATATATATATTATTTGTTGATTGCAATATATTTAATACAATGATTACTGTATTATCTTTCAACAAGACACAATTATTTCGATTATCATCGCAATTCAAATAAAATTTACTGGTCTTTAATTCTTTATACTGAACTAGATTGTTATATTGAGAGTTGAATGTTAATTGACGATCATAATGTGGTTTTTGACAAACAATCCCATCTGAAATTAGTTGATGTTTTAACGGAATGGACATTATCTGCTCACCATATCTACGAGCCATTTGTTGAAGTGGTTTTTCCGGTTTTCTAACGTATGTTTTTATTTTAGATAAAAAATTTTCAAATGGAAATGCACTGAAAACATCTAAAGAACCAAATCTTCTAACGTCGTTAGATATGTGAATTAAATTGTGTATATTATGAGATACATATTGTTTTCCGTAAATGATTTCGAATTGTTTTACAAAGTATTTTAATAAATCTTCAGCGTATTTTATGTTATACTCATGTTTAACTAATTCTGAATTTACCAATATTGAAACTGCAACGTGAAGAGTTAAAAAATGAACATACAATTCAGTTTTTAGAGAATCTTTTAAAACACTCGGTCCCGTATACAGTAGAAACTGTCTAAATTCTGTAGCTTTCCAGTTGCACATTTCTGATAACCCTCTCGGCCTTCGTGAAAATTCACATGGTATCATGTTACGCATAGAATTTAGCTTTTTCGAAATATTATTGATTTGGTTGTTACCCATTCTAACTGATAGTGGCCCTTTTTGCCAAAGAATCAAAAGTTTTTTTACAGTACCTAAACATATTAAGTGCATATAATCAAGTACAACATTACTTACCAAACCAATATTTGGTATTTCTATTAAAATTGTGTGGCCACGATGATATTCTTCATCTAATTTTAGTTTAAAGTCTTCATCTGTTCGTGCTCGACTTGGCTCTTCTTCATAAGGAAAACAAGTAGTTTTATTGATCGATGTGCCGTAAATTGTACACTTTGAACAACTTGAAAATCCATTATGACCTTTGGTGTTTAGGATAAAGGATTTTGCAGGAGCATCACACACAATAGCTGAAACAGAAATCCTAATTATTCTACCATGATACATAAAACCATTATCAATGACGTGTTTCAATTCATCTACAAATTTTCTTAAATATATGTTGGCCGATAAAGGTTTTTTTTCGCCATAGTATACACCAACCATTTGAACAGATCTGGATACATTATCTAAAACCAGGATAGGCCAGAAAGAACTGGACGATGATCTTGATAATGGTAGTCCATCAATATTAAATGATATTACAATATCAGTAACATCAGACTTATATTCACCAATGAACGATAGAAGTGCTGTTTCTAATCCAAAATGTAAATATTCACCTCCAGCTATATTCAAAATATTAGTAACACGAGGTGTTCCAAGTATTGTCCTCGGATCTTTTGGCAATGAACAGTTTGGAATACAATTGTTAAGTATAAGCAAAAGGCCATATATAGCATTGTGGCGAATATTGAACGTTTTGGCCCATTTTGCAAATTGTGGCAAAAATTCTGTTTCTTCGTTTTCATTATTTGAGTCGTTATAATCCACGTCTCCATCGATTTTATCGATTTCCTGATTCATATTCCATGATTCATATTCATCTTGCAAAAAGTGTCTTGATAAATTCAAATTTTGATTTTCTTCTTCATCCAAAAACTCTCGCGATAAATTGTCATTTTCGTCACAGTCGAAACTGATGGAATTATCTCTCTGTTGGTTAGATGCCTTACTTAATTGAGTACGATGTACTATATTTTGAAGAACAGCTTCTTCTTGAATTATTCGTCTTTTGTGCCGAGACGAGTATGCATGAAACTCTTTTCTTCTCCGTTTAGTATCTAAAAGTATTAAAATTTAATTCATTGAACATCTAATATTATATGATACCATCAAACAAAAGCCAGAAGGAATTACTCTGTGCGGCACTTAGAACTCACTTGCCTCACATTGTTGTCCAAATTTACAATTAATTGCAGTTAAAATAGTTACAATAGTTTTGCATAGAAGTCGAAAATTAATGTTTTACAATTATATTGTATTTGATTGTTGCATTTAAGAGATGGACGCGTGCTTGATTTTGGAAGCACCAGCATCAACTACCACGCACGAAGATTTTTCACAAACTCAAATATTCTTACGTTAAACGAAAAATCACGTCACGCGCTCTTCTCTAGTTGCATATACAATATGATTCATTTGCAAATTATTTGCATTGTAGTAAAATTACTTTTTAATAGTAAATTCTGACGACAGATCATAAAGTGATAGGAGCATCACGCCACTATTCGGTTTCATTCCTTGGCCATGTTCCTCTTACATATATTAAAAATATATTTACAATTTTCGATGACATGTTCTTCTTCTGGATTATTGTTAATATATTTTCTTAACATTTGTTTAATTTGTTTAATTTGTTTATATGTTTCATTTAACAATAAAATTTATTTGAAATTAAAAAAAGTGACATTGAATTTTTAGAAAAATTATGATTATTATTGAAATTACTGAATACATTGAGAAGTCTGTCATTAATTGTTTCAAATTGTTTCAAGAAAAAATTATATAAAATAAAATGAAAAAATTTGCAATCGCGGAATTTGAAGATGGCCTTCAAATCGTGCCCACATTGTGGATGCAAGGCGATCGGAAGTGTTGGTGGCCTACAAATATAAAATCCAAACTTGCCATTAACCGCCTTGTGATCCGCGGAAATGAACCCACGGACAAGCAAAATTGGCAGTTATTGAATATAAAAAAAATGTTTGGTATGGCTGGTAAGTTAAATAATATTCCATGAGGACATTTTTACATCAGTTTTTTTTACAGACACATGGTCGAGTGCCCTCGACAAGGTAGTCCAAGCGGAGGAAACGTCCAACTTGGACGACACGGATGCCGACGACACTAATGCCGACCGCGTGGCAATCAAAAGGCGGCGCGAAAGAGCCCGAGTATTGTTTAGCGATGACGAGGATGACGATGACCAAGGTAAAATTCTTTAAATAATTTATTTTAAATTACTTTTTATAATTAAATAAACGTAGAATTAAGTACTGTGCCGCCACACGCTACCTTTTTAAAGAAGACACGCCTTGAAAATACAGTAACACCGCCACACACTACCTCTACTCGTGGGATATCTGCGCCGCCAAAAGGTAACGCATCGAGAGGAGCAAACTTAGAAGAAGCATCGACATCATCAGGATATTACAGTGGTTCTACATTGGATACTCCATCAATGTACAATGGTAAGCTGATTGTTTTGGCATACGGTCATAACGGCCGAATGCATAACACTTAAATTGAAAATGTCATAACGCCCAAGTGGTTTTTTTTTGGGCATTATGACATTCAGTTTTGGCTTTATGACATTTTTTGTCATAACGCTTAACGCCCATTATCATAACACTCAAATTCGAAAATGTCATAAAGCCCAAAAAAAAAAAATGAATTTATGCTTTATGACATTGCATTTCGCCGATATGACATTTTGGTTTTCTGTTTTTGTACAATATAACCATATTTGGGCTTATGACATTTCGTGATTAGGGCATTTTACATTTGGGCGTTGTGACGTACGCCGATTATTTTATAACAACTTTCAGTGTGGCGAACCTATTTTATTACACACCATTGTATATAGTTTTTGCATCCCATATTTCCGATTATAAACTTTCAGATTTTCATTGGACCGACACGCCAAAAGCCACTGCTGAATCTAACAATGGTAATAATTGATATTATTTTTGTATTGATATATAGTATTTTTTAACTTCATATTGTATACACCAATTATAATAATGTTATATTAAATGTCAAACTAAATCTTCATATTTAGATGTCGATGATAACCATAAACGGTTCGTTACGCAAAAATTGATTGAAATGTCATATCGGCTGCGTGTAATCGAGGCAGCAGTTGAAAAGCTATCGAGTGTTAGAGTTGCAGAAAGCGAGAACACTGACATGGATGAAGGAATGGAGTTACCACTCAAGAGTGCCGCGCAGTTACTCGATTTTGAGAAATTTTTATATCGAAGTGAATTTAAAAATAAAATGGTAAGAACAACAAAAAACCAGTTGGGAAGGTTATATCACATGGGAAATTTTAAAGTAGATGTAATTATGATAGTTAGGATTATCAAAATTATAGTCGGTCTAAGCCGACTATAAATACCCTACACATATGTGTGGTTACCATTCATAGTGGTATATAGGTCACCAGGGTATACGAATCCTGAAAATAACTACAAACATTCAATCGCAGAAGAATTTTCATTCATTTGATACCCATATATACAAATGGGTAGGTGTACCGAATTTCGATTTTTTTTTGTGAACCACAAGTCTTTTCGCCGGAAAACATTATTATCATGTATTTGAGCATGATGTCAATATATATTTGACCAAAAAAGTTTACCTAAGCTCGTATACATTAAAATTGATCTGTA
This sequence comes from Dryomyza anilis, assembly GCA_951804985.1. Taxonomy (NCBI): domain Eukaryota; kingdom Metazoa; phylum Arthropoda; class Insecta; order Diptera; family Dryomyzidae; genus Dryomyza; species Dryomyza anilis. Next base: position 77,560,633 of record OX638135.1, on the reverse strand, counting down.
TATGTAAATTTTATATGAGGTATTTGAACATAAGTGTTCGGATCATAGGTCACAATGGACCGATCTCGCCAATTTTTTCGCACATACAGCGTAGGTAAATTAGTAATCTAAGTTATGAGTTTTAGATAAATATATTTCTTTACAGTTTTTACTTTATACATATAAGAATGTAATCTTTTTTGCAGGGGCGCATTCTTCGTAGAGTTGGGGGCAAGGATGTGAACACCGTAGCCTGTAGAATGATGAGGCAACTCATGACAGACGACGTTTCAGAGCTTTATAGCTGGGATGGCAGAAAGTCAAAACTGCAATTTAAAGATCTGGAGACTGCTAAGCTGCTGAAAAGTGAGTTATTTAATATAATTTAAACATTTTAACATTGAAAATTTAAACGTTAGGAGAAATACACACGTTGTGCGGACCACATAGTACTGACGACGAAATAAAAACCAGTGTTTCTCGCTGGTTGGCGCAGGCCAAAACAAGGCGTACTCGGAAAGAAGGGAAGGAGAACGTAAATGTTAATCAATGAATTGATTTGATTTTTGATTTTTTAAATCTTATATGTTTTTGTTTTTAATTATTATATTTTACATGATAATTACAAATTATGTTTGCCTTAAATTTACATATGAAAAATATTGTTATAAAAAAATTGTACGAATTAAATTTTATAAAAAAAAATTCAATATTGGTTATGATTTATGTAAGTGCTATAATCATTATTAAATATATTGCCACAACATTGCCATTAAATTGCTGGATCATTGCATAAAATATTGCTGAAATATTGCTGCAATTTTTCTGCAATATTCCAGGAGGCGGACATAGATAGATTGCTGGAACGTTGCTGCAATATTTCTGGCAATATTGCAATCTTGCTGTGCAATGTCTCAGCAACGTTGCTGCAATATTTTCGTGCTGTAGGGGTATAGAAGGGGCGTTCAACAACATAACGAAAAATGCCATAATATCACCGATTAAAAGAGCTCAGATCAACTCGCACTTATGTAGTTGGATTGAGCATATGTTTAGTGGTCGAACTATATTAGAAAATTGGGGACACACTAAAACTAAAAAGTATGCGACTAGGGGTACCCCACAAGGGGTTCGTCGCCCTTGTTATGGATCCTGGCAGTAGACACAATATTAGACACGCTACTTAATAAAGGCATGAAAACAGTGGCCTACGCTGTTGATGTAGTAATTATAGTAACTGGAAAATTCTGAGACGTAATGACGGATCTACTGAGAGCGCTTTGAAAGACATGAGCAACTGGGCGTCTAGCAAAGGGCTCAATATAAATCCGCAAAAAAACAGTAACAGTACTCTTTACTAGGAAGTATAATGTTCCTCAAGTAAAAGACATAAAAATAAACAACACAGCAATACCTCTATCTAAACAGGTCAAGTTCTTAGGAACTATTCTCGACAAATTGTCCTGGAAACCAAACCTAGAAGAATACATAAAAAATGCGTATAATGCCTAATATGCGAGTTAAAAAATGTTCAGTAGAACGTGGAGTCTAGAACCTAAAGTGACTTACAGTATTTACACTTCTAAGACCTATCTTACTTTATGGAGTGTTGGTCTGGTGGAGAGCTCTAGATACAATGGTCAATACTAAGAAACTGGAAAAACTCCAATAAGTCTTGTGTGTGGGCATTACTGGAGCCCTCAGAACTACATCAGCAGTGTCACTAAATGTGATACTACATCTGATACCAACACATATCTTCTGGGAATCATCACTGGACACTGCCTCTTAGGATATCACGCGCACAGAATGCGTATATTCACGACAAAACCCCATTTGCTGGTGCCATATGTCATCACTGGCAGGGATTGGGTTAAAATCAAGGATTGAAACCTAAACGAATAACGGTTTCGATTTCGGTTTTTTCCGCGTTTCGGTTTCGGTTACCGTTTCGGTTTTAGGTTTTTATTACGAAACGGTTTCGGTATACCGGTTCCAAGTTACGGTTTCGGTTTTGATTTTCGGTATAAAATTTCTTTTTTTTTTCCATAATTTTCAAATAATTTAGCATTGTTTATATTGTGTTAAGTTATGTTCAAATTGTTATATTGGGGTAAAGTGGAAAACGTAATTTAACAATGTTTGTTGTTATTTTAGTGAAAATATTGTGTTATATGAATTATTTAATTGATTTCGCCAAGAAAAAAAATCAATCGTGACCACCTTAAATAAAAGCAAGAATACATCGGTAAATGTTCTTAAACTTCATGAAAAGAAGAGAATTATGTACAATTTCCATCCATAGAACCAAAGAAATTAAATTTCAACAATTCAGTGAACTGCAATATCTGCAAATAAATATCTTCCTTTCGAACTTGCACTTTATTTCCCGTATTAGTTACCAATTTTTTCTTGTATCACCATTGTTTTTTTCTTACCTTATTATAATCCTTAATCAGCCTTATCGTGAAGACTTGGGGAATATTCTATTCCCTCGGAATTTTTTGTTCCCAGGTAACATTTTTTGGCATCGTCAATCTCCCAGGAACAGCAATTCCTCCGGAATTTTGATCGAAATTCGAATGCAGTTTTACAATATGGCCAGATTTTTTTTTAATGCGTTTTTTTTTGGTTATCTTTATCATTTCAGATAATAAAGTTGTAAAATAATAGTTCAGATATAAAATATGTTTACAGATCTTTATTATTTACAGTTATCTATACTTTAATGCACAAATTTCAATTTTCAACTCAATAAAAGTTTAATTTGCAATTAGTACTGAACATCAAGCAACGCTAAATCAGCTGTTTTTCCAAATGTCAAACAGTGTTGTTGGATAAAATTGCGTTGTGTTGTGAAAAAAAATATTGAAGTTAAAATTATGTTAACTTGCAATTAAAAGTATATTGTTACGAAATGATGTAATTTGCCCCATAGTGCAAGCAATCAACAATAATTAATGAGACGCAAGACAATTCAGCGCACTAAGCATGTGTTAGAAAGATACGGAAGATCATTCAGCGCACTGAGGCAGTGTGCGAGAAAGAGATGGAAGATCAGCGCATTAAAACACATGAGTGCGAATGAGATGCCAATAGCAAACGTCATTCACGAAACGAGTAGAAGGTTCTCGAAACAAGTCGAAGCTTGTCAAATCGTGTCGAACTGATGCATGCAGTATATAAGGGAGCCGCATCTGAGGTACTTCACTTCAGTTGTGATTTGATAGTGAACTAGTGCGTCTCGTGAGTGAACTAAGCTAAATTGTATAAATTCAGCAGTTGATATAAGTGATTATTCTTTAAGTTGTTATTTAAATAAATAAAGTTAATGAATACTAGTTGAAATAATACTAGTTAAAATCAAATATTAGTGTGTTTTCATTTTGTACACAATCCCGCGATACGAACTCGTAGAACAGTTTTCCGTAGACTGAATTTTCGTAACATTGGTGTCAGAAGTGGGATTGTGATACAAAATGGTTAAATTCGATCAACTTAAAGTCGACCAGCTAATAAGGAGCTGTCGATTCGTAATCTTGCAACTGCTGGTACGAAAGAAGAGCTGGCATTCTTCTCGCGGAGCACGAATTTGAAATTGAAGCTGCAGCATCGTCATCGAAAAATCTGGACACAGAGGAGAAAGTACAGACCCAAGTTTTTGATATGAGCCAGTTGATCGGAGCTATGCAGCAACAGTTTCAGATAATGGCTCAAGAAAATTCCAAACAGCTTCGAGAAAATTCCAATCAACTTAAAACAGAACTTCAAGAAAATTCCAACAAAATGGAACAGAAACTTGCAGAAAATTCCAACAAAATGGAACAGAAACTTGTAGAAAATTCCAACAAAATGGACAGAAACTTCTAGAAAATTCCAACAAAATGGAACAGAAACTTCTAGAAAATTCCAATCAGCTCAAATTACACATGAAGCATGAACTTGTTGAAAATTCTAACAAAATAGAACAGAAACTTCAAGAAAATTCTGAACAGCTTCAAGAACAATCTAAGAAACTTCTGGAAGTTTCTCATACTATACATAGCAAAGTAAATGAACTTGAAGCGCATATAAATGATGTTGATAATAAAATTCAAAGATTAGAAAATGGTATAGACAAAGAAATCCAGGAAATAAAAAAAGATTTGCACGTGTTGCAGATAAATGGACCTACACAGCATGTTGTTAGTGGTACGTGGCTAAAATCGCCGATTTACAATGGAACCACAGCGTTCAACATTTTCAAGCTGCAGTTTGAGACCACGGCTGTAAGTAATCGATGGAATAATGAGGCCAGCGTAGCCGCACTTATAGTGGCGCTAACAGGAGGCGCAGCCGAAGTATTGCAGACTGTTCCAGAAAGTGATCGAAACAGTTATTCAGCGGTTATGCAGCGAAAATATGGCAGTGATCACATGAAACAGATATACCGAATGGAGTTGAAGGGCAGAATGCAACGAAATGGCGAAACTTTGCAGGCGTATGCAGCGGACGTCGAGAGGCTTGCGTGATTTCATAGAAAAGTGCAAGATTGCAGCGTTTGTTGATGGTATACGCGATCAGGAGACAAAACGTGCAACAGTAATTGCGCCTAAGGTAACATTTACGGAAACGGTTACCATCGCACTACATAAAATTATAAATAAATTAAATTATTAATAAATAAAATCTATTCAATTTATATTGATTTGCACAAAAATCTTTTCAATGTAAATGAAATACTTTACTGTATAAGCTTTAAATTGTCATTCCAGATACACCTTCCGGTACATCTACTATGTTATGACTTATCTTACCTTAGTAATAAGAGCGACGGGCGATGTGAACATATTTTAGAGCTAAAATCAAATTATTAAGACAGCAAATGCGATGTGCCGATCGGGTCGAAAGGCGCGTAGAATTGATGTGGAGAACGATGATTTATTTCAAGTAGTGTGCCAAGCAGTTAAAGCAGGCGTTAAAACCGAACACACATTAGCCAACAAGGACACCCAATTCAAAGGTAAATGTTACAACTGTGATACATATGGGCATATGGCACGTGACTGTCGTAAAAAACGCAAGCGCTCAATAAATCAATCTGCAGATGAACCCAGACATGAAGAAAGACGGGATCATGTCCAAAATAGCGTAAATTTTAATCAAGCTTTAAACTAAAACGAGTCAGATCTGCTGGGCACGATAACCGACTGCCCCAGAATCTCCATTTCACAAATTGCTCGAAAGTCGAATAGTTTAACTGTCAAGGGACTAATTGATTGTGTAGCATATATGGTAACGTTGGATACAGGAGCTTCACACTCAATTATAAGAAGTAACCTTGTTAGGGACGAAATAGAGCCGCTTATCGGAATAAGATTGCAAACAGCGACAGGTGAAGAGGCTCCAATCAGAGGAAAAATTACCAAGGAAATCACTATTGGCACTACGACAGTTAAGCATGATTTTATAGTGGCGGAAATAGTAGACGAAATAATACTTGGCATGGACTTCATGATAAGAAACGGTTTCACACTAGATCTACCAAGAAAAATTTTGAGTTATGCCAACACAGAGATCCATCTAAACATTGATTGTGACCAGAGCCCGAAAATTAAAGAAGTTATCGCTCATAAAAATAGAAAAATACCACATAATTCAGAAGCAATTGTGTGGGCGAAATTAAATGGAGATTGTGGGATAAGCAAGTTGTGGGTTATAGAAGCGAATGATGAGCAAATGAGCAGAAGTGATATTGTTGTCGGAAGAACAATAGTAGAAGCGACAAAAGACAAAGTTGTTCCAATAAGAGTTCTCAACATGGAAAACTCGTCCAAATTAATTAAAAAGGGAACAGTGATAGGCCAGTGTCAAGAGGCGTCAGCGATTATAAATTGTGAGTCAAATCCATAAGGGACTACGGCACATCGCAAATAAACAAACAATCTACTCACAGGTTTATAAATGAGTGGACGAAGGATTTGGCTGCCAAAGAAAAGAGTCAAATGCAAAAGTTAATTGATAAATATCGGTGTATATTTGCTGAAAAGGGCCAAAAGGATCGCAGAACTGCCATTGTAAAACATCGAATAACCACTGGTGATTCTAACCCAATTCGTCAAGCACCAAGAAGGGTATCACTTGCGAAAAGAGACGAAGTATCACATTTGGTTGAAGAAATGCACACAAATGGCGTTGTGGAACCATCTGAGAGTCCATGGAGTTCACCAGTAGTATTGGTGAAAAAGAAGGACGGTAGTACTCGGTTCTGCGTTGATTACCGAAAACTTAATGATGTCACCAAGAAAGACAGTTATCCACTGCCCAGAATCGATGACACCTTGGATACACTATCTAATGCTAAGTGGTTTTCAACGTTGGACTTGCAAAGCGGTTACTGGCAAGTAGAAATCGATAAGAAAGATCGATAGAAGACCGCATTCAGTACTTGAGATGGATTATGGCAATTTTTGGTAATGCCGTTTGGACTTTGCAATGCCCCAGCAACATTCGAGCGGTTAATGGAGCACGTATTAAAAGGTTTACACTGGAAAACATGCCTAGTATACCTTGATGACATAATTGTTATGGGCAAGGATTTCAACGAACATCTGAGAAATCTAGAGGAAGTATTCCTTCGATTGAAAAATGCGGGTCTACAACTTAGCCCAAAGAAATGCTCACTTTTCAAGAAAGAAGTCAAGTATCTGGGTCATCGAGTTACCACGGAAGGAGTGCATACCGATGAGGATAAAATAGCTGCAGTCAAGGAGTGGCCCAGACCGCAAAATCTACATGACCTTCGAAGTTTCTTGTAGCTATGTACATACTACAGACGATTTGTTCCATGTTTTGCCAATGTTGCAAGCAGTCTTCATGAGTTGTCAAGAAAGAACCGCTCATTTCAATGGAGCGATGATCAAGAAAGCGCATTTTTGAAATTAAAAGATCTACTGTGCTCGGCACCAATTCTTGCGTATCCAATTCCAGGTGAGAAATTTTTACTTGATACGGATGGAAGTGGATACGGAATAGGCGGAGTTCTCTCTCAAGTGATCAATGGGCAGGAAAAAGTGATCGCATACTACAGTAAAACATTGTCCAAGACCGAGCGAAATTACTGTGTCACCAGGAGGGAGCTTCTTGCTGTAATTGAAAGTGTGAAAATTTTCCATAAGTATCTGTACGGACAACAGTTTCACTTAAGAACCGATCACGCAGCACTACGATGGTTACTTCAGTTCAAAGATCCGGAAGGTCAAATTGCGCGTTCGATAGAGCGATTGCAGAGCTACGATTTCTCAATCGAACATCGTAAAGGAGGAAATCATGGAAATGCAGATGCTCTGTCACGACGCCCATGTAAACTAGAAAGCAGACATTGTTCAAGAGCGGAAGGAAAAGAAAACATAATTGACATTCGTTTGGTAAATGTTTTGCCCGATGAAAAATGGACTCCGAAACAAATTCAAATTGATCAAAAGAGTGATCCCGACCTCACAAAAATTATGATGTTCAAGGAACAGCAAAGAAAACCATCATGGGAAGATATAGCTGCCGACAGTGCTATAACTAAAGCTTACTGGGCACAGTGGCAGAGCTTAAAGCTACAAGATGGTTGCTTATATCGTGTATGGGAAAATGAAGATGGCACATCCGCTCGAAGTTGATTGTTGTACCCAAGTCTAAAATAAAAGAGATATTAGCGGTATGCCATGGTGGATCTAGTGGTGGTCATTTGGGCATTAATAAAACGGTCGAGAAGGTAAAGAAACGTTTTTATTGGATTGGATGGCAAGAGTCAGTCGCCGATTGGATTCGCAGTTGCCCGCAATGTGTACCAGCAAAAGGACCAAGAGTCAGAAGTCGCGGCAGGATGCATCAGTACAACGTGGGAGCACCATTTGAACGTATCGCCATGGATGTCGCCGGACCATTTCCAATCAGTGATGCGGGTAATAAGTATGTGCTTGTCGTCATTGACTATTTCAGCAAATGGCCTGAAGTGTATCCCATGCCAAATCAAGAAGCCACAACAATTGCGGATGCATTAGTTAACAACTGGTAAGCCGTTTTGGAGTACCGTTGGAATTGCATTCAGATCAAGGAAGAAATTTTGAGTCTGCTGTATTTAAAGAAGTATGCAAAGTCCTCAACATACACAAAACACGAACAACGCCATTGCACCCGCAATCATGGTAGAGAGATTCAATCGGACATTGGAAGAGTATCTCAGAAAAGTGGTTGATAAAAATCAAAAAGATTGGGATACACACATACCATTATTCTACATGGCTTATCGGACGGAAGTTCATGATACCACAGCAGCTTCACCATCTAAAATTGTTTTTGGAACAAACTTAAGATTACCTGCGGATTTAAAGTTTGGAGCGAGTCCTTCAGCTGGAATTCCTATTCACGATTATGTTTCCAGGAAAAGTGAAGAAATGAACGAAGTGCATCAATTTGTAAGACAGCGTACACAATTTGCGAGTGATAAGATGAAGGCCAGATACGACTTGCGCACAAATTCAGAGGGATTTACGGAAGGAGAGCTTGTTTTGCTCTATAACCCACGAAGGAAGAAAGGCTTATCCCCTAAGCTACCAACACACTGGGAAGGGCCATATAAGATAATTAAAAGAATTAACGATGTCGTGTATCGGATTCAGAATACTGCAGGCGTTAGACGAAAAGTAGTACATTTAGAAAGGTTGGCGCCATTCAGAGAGAGAAAGGATTAACATCTGTTCGGGACGAACAGATTTAGGTAGAGGGCAGTGTTACGAAATGATGTAATTTGCCCCATAGTGCAAGCAATCAACAATAATTAATGAGACGCAAGACAATTCAGCGCACTAAGCATGTGTTAGAAAGAGACGGAAGATTATTCAGCGCACTGAGGCAGTTTGCGAGAAAAATATGGAAGATCAGCGCATTAAAACACATGAGTGCGAATGAGATGCCAATAGCATACGTCATTCACGAAACGAGTAAAAGGTTCTCGAAACAAGTCGAAGCTTGTCGAAACGTGTCGAACTGATGCATGCAGTATATAAGGGAGCCGCATCTGAGGTACTTCATTTCAGTTGTGATTTGATAGTGAACTAGTGCGACTCGTAGAATAGTTTTCCGTAGACTGAATTTGCGTAACAATATAAAATGACTCTTATTTGTAGTTTTTAATTTATGAAAATGTTGTGATTAGATTGCGTTCATTTTTCAAGAGTTAAAAAAAAATTAAGATATATCCCAGCCGGTAAAGTTTTTGCAGTGGTTGAATATATCTGTAATTTTTTTGTGCAGAAATATGTAAATAACTTTTATTTTAATAATTTTGGTGCTATCCATAGATATATGTTAACATATTATAAATAAATAAATAAGTTAATTAAAGTGTGTTTTGTTTTTAATTAATTCTTTTCCCCGATGAAAAAGTGGCGGAATTTTTTCGGCGAAACAGGAGTAATTTTTCCTCCAAAATGTTGTTAATGATACGTAGTTTTTTTAGGGAAACATTTTTTCCCTTTTCGAGAATTGTTCACGATACCTATTTTCCACCAAGGGTAAAAATTCACTGAGAAATTTTATTCACGATAAGGCTGTATATATATGTCCGAAATTTAGGTGATTTGAAAAAATCAATCAAACTCAGACTTATAAATGGTATTCTATTGACGATGTTCCGACAAAATTGATTTGTTTTTGTTTTTATTTTTCTGTTCACTTTGACAAATTATCTCTCCAAAAGTGTTCACACTAATGATGTGAGTGATGCGGCATTTCCTAATTGAATGAATTGTTTAAGCTACGCAATTTGAAAATTTTTAAACTCTTCGAAATACCACCAAAGTGTCACTTTTTAATGAATATTTATAAATTAATAGCAAGAGTTTTTGAATTGAAATCTTAATTTTACAGAAAAGATGAATTTTTGATATTCAAAAATATATATTTTGACAATATAATTTTTTGTTATTCCCTGACGTGTATTTACATAGTATGTTTAACGTTTACATTACAGTAACATATACATTAACATTATGTGAATGGTTGTCGCTCCTATTCAGAGCACGGGGCTTTCGTATTTTTCAGTTTTAAAAAAAAATAAGGCGGAATTGGGTACTAGGGCGGAATTAGGGTGTTTCACGTTTATGACCAAGAAAGTTCCCTTAACCTAGTAGTAATTTTGGTAGAGCCATGTCCATGAGCTGATCATGTCATTATTTGAAATGTTCGGGCAATGGTGTTGTAAAAGTAAGGTTGATTATTTTAGAGATTCGAGATGTTCCTTCTCGATATTAGTGGAGAACTTTTAAATATTATTTAATTAAAAACCATTTTTAGTTTAAAATCCGAAAACACTTTTATTACTAAATTACCTCCACTTAAGGTTATTTAAACTACACTAATTTAAATTGCAACGAAAGGTCTTAACAACATCTTCATTGCAAGGTTTACTTAAATTCTATTTTCACTATGTTCTAGTGAGTTTTCACTTTCACTCCATTTTGGTGTACGTGACTTTTAAAGAAAGTCCGACTTGCAGTTTTTGGTTGACACCAATTGAGAAATAGCAGAATTGTTGGAAAACGCTGCTTTGCTTATTTGAACATAGCCCTCTAAAAATGCAATGAAAAATTATATTTCAAGCCTCTGTTAAGTGTGCAAGGTAACATGAAAGAGATGTGGTCTAGCAAAGCTTTAACGCTTCGCCAAATTATTATCATTGTTGCCAACGTGAAGCGTTATGGTTGGCAAAAATCCTCATTCCAAACCCTCCACGTGGTTGCCAACTGAAAATAACCGCCCCAGTGTCCTATTAAAGGATGGAGTTAGCCAAGGTAAGGAAGAATGAATGTCAGTTGACGCCCATCTCATGCTCTCTGACTGTAGGTCTGAGGTTCTCTCATCCTTCCTTTCCTCATCCTAACTTTCCCTTCCACCTCCACTATACCCTGGGCTGGATTAAGGTACCCGTGCTGAGAATCTAACCTGGCAGTGGGTCCAGTTTTAAAACTTAGCGGAGGTATCGGATACCTGGCGACCTCCGAACTTTGCTAGCTCCACCCGAATATAGCGGATCTCTGTGCGGGTGGTACTGTACGTCTCCGCAATTCGTGGGACCTAAAATGAACGACAGCAACAACAAACAACAACAAATCGCCAAAATTGGTGAACTTTGGAAGGGGTAAAGTGATCTCTAGATCCGCGCTACTACTTCGCCTTCAGTATAGGCTATGGATTCCTCCTCCTGCTAAAATATGAGGATACATCCATAGTCAAACTGTTGGCGGCGCAAAACAGGGACGTTCCGATAGGCGGTTGGACGCTACTAAACGCACGGCAAAGCCATAACAACGGAGGGAAGGTGTTTCTTATCGTTGTTGACAGGCATTCAGCGCTGGAGAGAATTCTTGACCAAAACATTAGACTAAATCTAAATGATAACAACCTATGCAGCTATCAACACGCCTACCTTAAGGGGAAATCCGTTGAAACAGCACTGCAGTAGCATATGCAGACGATGTAGTAATTATGGTAAGCGGAAAATACCTTCCTACTATTAGCAGCATTATGGAAACTGCAGTGAAAGAACTCTCAATGTGGGCAGGACAAAACGGCCTAGGAGTAAACGCCTCCAAGACTGAACTCGTACTATTCACAAATAAAAGGAAAATTGGAAACTTTGAGCTTCTAAAACTTGATGGCTGCACACTCGCTCTGTCTAGTGAAGCGAAATATCTCGGAACTATACTAGACAGTAAGCTTCGATGGAAACGCAACACAGAAGAAAGAGTGAAAAAAGCACTATGCGCTTTCTACTCATGCAAGAAAACTGTCGGTAAACGATGGGGCATGAGATCAAGTATAATCTACTGGATGTACACAGCGATCGTCAGACCCATATTAACGTACGGTTCTACTGTATGGTGGGTAGCGAAAAAGAAGACTACATTTCTTAGGGAAATGAAAAAAGTACAAAGACTGGCATGCACTAGTATTACAGGCGCAATGAAATCGACCCCACAAATAGGGATGGAGATCATGCTTAATCTTCTGCCAGTAGACGACTTCATTAGGAGTACAGCAGCAAAGAACGCGATTCGACTTAGAGAATCAGTATTCCCGAAGCAACTCTCATATGGACACACGTCTATCCTCGAAGTTTTCAGCATGATCGAACTCCCAAAAACAGACTATATAACACCACAGATGGAAATAAATCCAAACTACTCCATCGTAAAGGGTTCCTAAAAAGGCATATTGACCTTAAAACGACGGAAAAAACAAACGCAAACTGGTCATTCAGAGACGACTGCATTATCCCACGTCGTCTCTGGCCACACACCAATGAAAAAATAACAAAAAGCCTGAAAAATAACAGTAAAGAAGCTACCCGCATCCTCAACGGCGTCCTGACAGGACATTGTGCAATCGGCACAATGGCGCACAGACTGGGCATCCCCGCGCCCGACCACTGCAGGAGCTGCAAAGATATTGAGGAAGTAGAATCAATCGTACATCTACTATGCGACTGCCCAATCTCCAAACGCGTCGACTCCAGTACATGGGGAACAGGTTCTTTGGGGACGTATGTGAAGTTAACAACTCCGTTTCAACAACGAAACGGGTGGAATCAACATTTGCCACCAAAAGTAGGCAGATCTGAATTTGACTCCGTTTCCGCTTTTTTCTATTAAATTTCAAACGTCAGTGCGCAGAGTTGCCAGATTAATAATCTTGATTTTGCCATTGTAATAATCGATAAAGATACGATTATTTCATTATTATTTAATGCTTTTGTAATACGAATATGCGCATTGCTGTGAAAATCCTTAAAATGAAAAATCCTCTATAGTTGTTGAGGAATTTATTAATATCTCTTGGGAATTTATTAATATCAAAAATTGGGATAAACAAGAAGATTCCATTAACTGTGGTATTTTCCTATAACAATACTTAAGCAGATCTCTAAAAAATGAATTATTTATAAAATTAAAAAATTGTGCTAAATATAGAATTTTTTTAAAACAAATGTTAAAAAAATATGCGAATAAAATTATTATGTGTTTGTATTGTTCTATGGAATTAAATTTGAATAAAATTAAATGTATGACTTGTGAGAATTATATGTGTATAAAATGTAATATAAATATTTATAATAAGGAACTGAAATGTATAATGTGTTTAAATAAAATTAAATATAGGTAATATAAAGATTCTCATTGTTTCATTTTATTTTTAAACATATCGTTTTCTTAAGGTTTCACAGAATTAATCAAATGTAGATTCCACCAAAAAATATAACATGGCATAGAAATATAACATTTCATTTTATATAAAAAAGAAATTTCTTTGAGCATCATTAATATTTATTGGTTCATTATAAACCTAAAAACCTAAATGTGGAAATTTTAAATAAAAAATATTTGTTAATATACAACATTTTTTAAAACGTAAGATTTAAAATCAAAATATTAAAAACAAAATAAAATTTTGACATGGTGCAATAAAAGATGCAGCATAAGATACATATTGAATACATTTGTGGCTCTGATTCCGAGAATGGCATTAGATTTGTCAGATTGATTTTTGAAATATAGCCTTCATTAAGAATAGAATTGTATCTTCAGAGTTCCTGCAATTTAAAAAATATACAAAACATTTATCAAGATAAATAAAAACTGTTGCAATACAATTATTTTAAAATCTCTGAAAAATATTTTTATAGATTTTAAAATTGAAGAACTCCAGGGGAACCTCTTGTAGCACATAGTCAACGGGTTTTGAATCGTTCAGTTTTCCCAGCGGTAAATCAACCTCTGCCAAATCCGTATCCGAGTGTATGGTGGACATGAAGTCGGTGCGCCTGTATGATGTTGTCACTTGCTGTTGCATTTGCAGTTGAAGCACTCTTTTTTTCAGATGTTGTTTAAAAATCTTTGACTTCAATCAACGAGCAAGAAAAAACTCTTGTCTGTCCAAGACTTAGAATTTTTTTTCATTTTGACATCCACAAGTTCGATATTAAAAAGGACTTGTCTATCTTGTATACATCATGAACACCTGAAGATTTAACTAATAGGTGTTACTTTGGGTTCAGAGAAATTCTCCGTAAAATCTTTGGCCCTATTTGCTATGCAAACAAATATTTAATTAGAATAAACCATCAGTATGCGCTATTCGACGACATAGTCAAGCTTCGCTGTCTAGATCATGTCGAAAGAATGCATGAAAACGTTTCAGTCAAGAAGTTGCTTGAAACAAGACTTGAACGTGAAAAGCGCAGGATAGGGTATCCAAATCTGCTTTGGAAAACACCAAGTTAATGACAACTGGTAAAGCTTGCTATTTCCAACTGGCATCGCACAACAGAAACGATCAATACCGACACAGCGTTGTAAGTGCCCTCTAAATTAGAAATATTTTTATATTGAAACCTACCTGAGCCCAGAGCAAAAAAACTTCTTTGGCTGGAATGTCAACTGTGCGTAGTTTATAAACGGCTGATCAGTGCCTGCTGGACCCGTTGTGTAGCTTATTTGCTTAGCGGCCACTTCGTCGTTTCTAGTTCCTGACGCAACATTTGAATCCAGCGAAGTAGTATTTGGAAACTGTTCATCAGAATTTCCCTAAAAATGATATTTAAAAAACACATACTTAGCACAAACCAATAACCGATCAATGTTAAACCAACCATGTCTAATTCCTCACAATCCTTGACGGGATTCTGATTACACAACAAATCAAAGAGTATTAACGACCTGCAAAAGAGACACAACCATTAAATTCCGGATGACTCTCACGATATTTCATATAGACGGTGTTCATTGAGTCAACTGCTTGAATTCCGTGTCTGGAAGTAAGAATGATCAAGTGAACGTTGTAATTTCTTTAGTGAATTGCTCACTCACCATAACTAAGATCGTTATTATCGCCCTCACATAAGAACAAATGCTTATTTACCCAATTATTTTGACAGCCGTTGTTAAAAATAATCGGAACGAAGCGGAATCAACTTAAGAACTAAGAGAACGAAGTGGAATTCAGATCTGCCTACTTTTGGTGGCAGATGTTGATTCCATCCGTACCGTTGTTGAAGCGGTGTTGTTAACTTCACGCATATTCTTTGGGGAACTGGAATAAATAGTTGAAATTCCAATTAAAAATCTACTAGGGTTCGTAAGAAGATCAGGTTGGTTTCGAAGAAACTAGCCCATCGTTGTCAACAAAAGATAAAAAGGGAACACAATGGACCACTAGGCCCCCGTGAGTGTTTGCTGATTAGATTTCAGCACCACCACTAGATTTCAGCATCGCCCTTCAATGCGCAAAATTAAAAAAAAAATATGATATAATTTTTTTTTTTTTTTATAAATATATATGTACATAGAATATATTGTACATTGAATATATTGCATATGTGTACGTATATATTATTTTAAATTTTTCCAAAAATTTATTGAATTAAATCTATTATTTTTTTTTTGATTAAGTTTATTTTTTTTTTATGTTTCCGTTGAATGATTTAATATAACGTAGAATGTTAGGAAAAACAAAATTAAAAGTTTTACCCCTCATTTTTTTCTATCCTTGTTTTGTTTTAAATTTTAATTCCTTTTTTTCACATATTTTTTTTATCTATTTTTATTTTTTTTTCTAAAAATACATTTTTTAATGTCCCCTTTTTTTTATTTTTTTTTATATCTCTTCTTTTTTTTCTCTAAAAATTTATTTTTTCCTTCTCTTTTTTTATGTATATATATTTTTTATAATATTATTTTTTTTAATTCCCCTTTTTTTTGATTTTTTTATATCTTTTTTTATTTTTTAAAAATTTAATATTTAATTTTTTTTTTCTCTTTAAAAATTTAATATTGAATACCTCTTTTTTTAATCTCTTTAAAAATATAACATTAATACCTGTTTATTTTTAAATATTTTTTTTAAATATTTATCCTATATTTTTTTTTATGTATGTTAAAAATTTAATATTTAATTTTTAAAACTTTTTTTTTTTAATTTTTACTCCAGTAAATATTTCAACGTAGCCGCGGTAGCTCAGTGGTTAGTGCGTTGGACTGCGAGCCGAAAGGTCCCCGGTTCAAGCCTGGACTGGGGCTAACAACATCTTTTCATAGAAACAATTTTCTATACCGCGCTACCTCTCGGCAGTAAATGGCAAACCTACGATAGTAAAACAATGCCTATGAAAAGCTCTCACCCGCCGTTTGGATTCGGTGTAATTAAATTATATTCGAGATTGAATTTATTTTTGCTCACGTGTAAACATTATTATATTGTCCAGCAGAATCTGTCAAATTTACCATATGTTACATATAATTACCATATGTTACATATAATATGTTACAATACCAACATAAAATTTTAATTGCATTTTAATAAACTATTTCTTGGCAATTTACTTGGTTAAAACTATATTTCGAAACACACAAAATGCTAATCAAATCTAAATACAACGTATGTTCGCCATGTTGGTGACGTTGTGCAGCATTTTTACCTACGCCATATTTTGCCATCGTTTGAACATATTGATGTTATAAACAAACAAAAAAAGAAATAGGATTTAAATGAATGTATTTAAATCATTCTTCAAAATTCTTCTTGTATACGAAGTTGGCACTCGTTGAGCAGAATTTTCTACATACGTCTCTTTTGTCGTCGTTTGAAGTATGTATAGGGTCATTTTAAACATACTCATGTTTGAAAACAAACATAAAACCAGTGGGGAAGGTTAGATCACATGGTAAATTTTAAAGTAGGTGTAATTATGATAGTTAGGATTATCAAAATTATAGTCGGTCTAAGCCGACTATAAATACCCTACACATATGTGTGGTTACCATTCAAATTGATATATAGGTCACCAGGGTATACGAATCCTGAAAATAACTACATACATTCAATCGCTGAAGAATTTCCATTCATTTGATACCCATATTTACAAATGGGTAGGTGTACCGAATTTCGATTTTTTTTTTGTGAACCACAAGTCTTTTCGCCGGAAAACATTATTATCATGTATTTGAGCATGATATCAATATATATTTGACCAAAAAAGTATGCACGTATACATAAAAATTGATCTTTATATGTACATTTTATATGAGGTATTTGAACATAAGTGGTCGGATCATAGGTCACAATGGACCGATCTCGCCAATTTTTTCGCACATACAGCGTAGGTATATTAGTAATGTAAGTAGGGATTTCAACAGACAGACGAACAGACGGACAGACAGACAGACAGACAGACAGACAGACGGACAGACGGGCATCGCTAAATCGACTCAGGAGGTCATGCTGATCAAGAATATATATACTTTTCCATACCGGAGATGCTTCCTTCTGGGTGTTACAAACGGCGTACCAAACTGAATATACCCTTTCACTCTTAGTGTAGGGTATAAAAATGAATTCTTCTGTATAAAGTTGACACTCGTTGAGAAAACGTGTTCGCGTCGGTAATAATTTTTGTATTTGTAAATTAAATAATTATATAAATTGTGTTATAAAAAGTACTAATAGTAACAGAGTATAATATAGTGCAGTATATAATTTCTGAAACTAAAGTGAAAAAACAATAAATAAAAATCGGTGTTTCGATTTTCAAACAGAATTTGGCATGTTTTTTACAAAAGCCTCCGTGAATTCCTTGCCTACGCAATGTGCTGTACTGAGACCAACTGTAACTGTACCAAATATAAAGCGAGCCTGGATCGTCTGGTTTAGCGTCTGCTGATGCAATTGTGCATTCATTGATGCTGTCACAGTTTTAAACGAATTATTTATGCATTTAAAAATTTGTATATGAATTCAATTATTATAAATTCCCACAAAAACAAAAAACAACATTTTATTTTCAGGATTTCTTTCAAAAATGATTTATCAGTCAAATATTTATTATGTTTACATAATATTCCAAACATACATGTTAATGCCTGCAAAATTATGTCTGGGATAGCCCTTTTTTTGCAGCGTGTTGTCATCTTCGTAAGCCTTGAACTCTTGTTTACCTGGCATTTTGAACAAT
Organism: Dryomyza anilis; assembly: GCA_951804985.1. Taxonomy (NCBI): domain Eukaryota; kingdom Metazoa; phylum Arthropoda; class Insecta; order Diptera; family Dryomyzidae; genus Dryomyza; species Dryomyza anilis. Next base: position 77,542,617 of record OX638135.1, on the reverse strand, counting down.
TTTTCACAAAATCTTTTATTTGCTTCTGCATACCCTTCCATCGGTACTGTTGCCGAATTCTTAAAATTGTTTTTACACCGCATTGGTGACCAGCTAAGGGTGAATCGTGAAAATCTTTAATTATCGTCTCTATGTCGCGCGGTTCAGTGAGAATTATTATATTGTCATTTTTCTTTGTCAACAAATCGTCAGAATCACATTCTGACTGTTTCTTATCGTCTTCCTTGTCTTTTTCCATGGATTTCGAACGTGTTTGTACTACAACTTCTACTTCTGTGTAATTCGGTATGCGGCTAAGCGCATCCGAGTTTAAATTGCTTATTCCAGGTTTGTAAAGAATTTCGAAATCATACTCCGATAATTTGTGTCGGAAACGCGCAATGCGTTTGCAATACCTTTTAGGGGCTGATGATCTGTATAAATTTTAAATGGCCTTCTAAAAGATATGCCCTAAAATTTTTTGTTGCCCATACAATTGCCAAAAATTCTTTCTCTATAGTAGAATATCGTGTTTCCGCATCGTTAAGAGTCCTACTGGCAAACGCGATCGGACGGTCACTTCCAACTTCACCTTGCGGTAGAACCGCGCCAACTGCTTTGTTACTGGCGTATGTCGTGAGCAAAAAGGGTTCGTTAAAGAACGGATACGCTAGTATGGGTGGTGACATAATTGCTTCTTTGAGTTTGAAAAACTAATTTTGACAACTGTCATTCTATATGAACTTAGCGTCCTTTTTTAGCAAACAGTTTATTGACAACATCGCCATACCTTCTATAAATTTCCGGTAATAATTAATTAAGCTCGAAACTGGAATATTTTTAACACACTCTACTTTGGCTGGGTCTGGTAGTGCACCTAACTCAGAACACTTATGGCCTAAATATATACACTCAGAAGAAAATGTACCATTAAGTACTTTATGGTACGACCATTAACCTTATGGTTCATGTATTAATAGTTTTTTCTTTTTAAATCAAAAGTTTTCTAATTATTTCATTAGTATTTGAAAAATTCACTACCATAAATTTAAATATTTCAATTTTATTATTTTAAATAGAATAAATACTGTTGTTTTAATGGTTTCCTCCTATAATAATAAACGTGGTCTAAAAAACGTAAAACGAATACAAACATGTTCGTTTTGTACGTCATTCTGCGTGTTTACTCAAAATGGTCGCATGTATTTTTTTGTAATAATCCACATTATTAAACGCGACATTGATAAGGACAAAATGTATTTAATGTAAATAAATTATATTTATATATTTATTTATATTTATGTTTATGTTTTTATTTAGTACAGAAAATAAATAATACATAGATCTTTCTTATTGTAATTATACAATTTATGGTACAACCACACATTGTATTAACAGTTTCAATATTACTGAACTAATGAGACGCATCCTATTGACCAATTTTAATGGTATAAATAATTGTATTTCTATTGAAATACTATCAATTTACCATGATTTTTTTCTGGGTGTAACCTCGCGTCGTAAAAACTGACATTTCTCTGTATTTAATTTCAAATTATGTTCTCGTGTTCTGCAAAATTATTTCCATATACCACTATGTCATCCAAATAAACGAAACAGTCAACACCCTGTAAACCTGTTAGTATGTGGTTCATCATTCTTTGAAAAGTGGCCGGTGCCCCCGTTAAACCGAATGGCATTCTGTTAAATTCGAAATGACCATGACCTGTACTGAAAGCAGTTTTTTCTTTGTCATTATTTTCCACTAAAAACTGATGGTAACCACTTGCTAAATCTAGTGTTAATAAATACCGACTATGACCTAGCTGGTGTAAAATCTGATCTATTCGTGGTATAGGAAACGCCTGTTTGATGGTAACGTCATTTAATTTTCGGAAATCTATAACTAGTCTCCATTTCTTATTGCCATCGCTCTTTTAAGGTAATAATGGGGAATTCCAAGGCGACATGCTTGGTGAAATAATTCCATCGGCTAACATCTTTGATACTTGTCTATTAATCTCATTTCGATGCGCATGGGGAAGTTCATACTGTTTCTGATTTATTGGTGGCTGATTCCACTGTGTGGGTATTTCATGTTTTAATATCGGAGTGAATGTTAATTCATCCTCTTCCAAAAGAAAAAGTTTTTATTTAATGATTCGTCGATCTTTACATTCCCTAATAATCTATCAATTCTATTATTTCATCTATTTTTATTTTTCTCTAAAAATTTATTTTTTTCTCTTTTTATATATGTATATATATTTTTTATATTAATCCATACATTTTTTTTAATGCCCCTTTTTTTTAATTTTTTTTATATCTTTTTTACTTTGTGTCTCTAAAATTTTTTTTATAATTTTATTTTTTCAATACCCCTTTTTTTGATTTTTTTTGTTTATATCTTTTCTACTTTTTTAGTTTTTAAAAATTTAATATTTATTTTTTTTTTCTCTTTAATAATTTAATACCTCTTCTTTTCATCTCTTTAAAAATAATACCTGTTTTTAATATTTATCCCTATTTTTTTATGTATGTTAAAAATTTAATATTTAATTTTTAATTTTTTTTTTTAATTTTTACTCCAGTAAATATTTCAACGTATAAATCCCTTTTTTTAATTTTAAATTCTTTGTTTTTGTTTTTATATCTGTTAAAAATTTAATAATTAATACATGTTTTTTTTTCATTTAATTTATTCTACTAACTTTTTTTAATTTTAACTCTACTAAATATTTATATATCGCTCTTTTTTTTATTTTGAATACTAACTGATATTTTCCTTCTTCTTTAAGTAATTTAAATTATTATAAGTTAGTACTTCAAATTCATTTAAAATGTATTTGTTATATTTAAACTTATTCAAAATGAATTATATTAATGTACAAAAGTACCTATGATTTCTCTGCATGTAAATAAATATAATTAGAGTTGCGATTTATTTTCTAAACATGTTTAATATTTTATTATATTATTTTCGTGTACTTATATAAAAAAAAGCACAAACATATTTAAAAACTGGATCTAACTTTGAAATCGTCAGAGTCGAATTTGTGTTACGAAATACAAATTTTATTCTACTTGACTTGAAATTTTATTAGTCTTAGCCGATGTATGCCATATTCTGAAAATGGCGCAGACAAGGACGTTACCTTGTTACACGTTTTAGTGTGTGCTAAACGACATTTTTACATGTAAAGTGTGTAAACATCACAGACAACATTATGTTTATTTTCAAAACACTGCAGAATCTGTAAAGTTACCGTTTTAAATGTGTGATTATCCCGTGAGAAATACCTTTCTTTTGAGTATAATATTGGGACAAAATAAGAATATTTTTGAAGTACCCCATTTGAAATACCCCATATGAAATAATTATGTTGATAAAAATCAAAATATAGTTGTATATGGGTTTAAGTTAATTTAAGCACTCCGTTATGCCAGTAATGGTAATAAACGCAACAGTGATTTGTCTTTCGAAAGCAACTACCCGTCTATGGACCAGCTTATATATATGTATATGTATATGTATATATATATATATATATATATATATATATATATATATATATATATATATATATATATATATATATATATATATATATATATATATATATATATATATTTATTGTTACGAAAAGAGGTAATTTGCCCCACTGTGCAAGCATTCAACAATAATAAATGAAACGCTAGACAATTCAGCGCACTAAGCAATGTGTTAGAAAGAGACGGAAGATCATTCAGCGTACTGAGCAATGTGCGATAAAGAGATGGAAGATCAGCACATTAAAACACATGAGTGCGAATGAGTTGCCAATAGCATGCGTCATTCACGAAACGAGTAGAATGTTCTCGAAACAAGTCGAAGCTTGTCGAAACGTGGCGAACTCATGCATGCAGTATATAAGGGAACCGCATCTGAGGTAGTGATTGTAAAGTAGTGATTGTAAAGTGGTCGAGGGCATCTCGTGTGGTAATTGTCGAGTTAAATTGTGGACATGCAGCAGTTGTTAGAATTTGTTATTAGTAAAGTTGTTTATTGAAGTGAATTAATAAAGTTAATTGTTATAATTTAAACCAAACATAAGAATGTTTTTATTTTGTACACAATCCAGCGATACGAACTCGTAGAACAGTTTTCCGTAGACTGAATTTTCGTAACAATATTATAAATATAAGTATAGTTAATTAAAGTGTGTTTTGTTTTTAATTAATTCTTTTCCCCGATGAAAACGTGGTGGAATTTTGGATCACTTTGCAAAACTATGTTGAATACCGATTAAACTATCAAAAAAATTATACTATATAGAAGTTTTTAATTGTTATATAAATTAAACAAATTACTTGCATTTTCATTCATCATGTATCCTAGGGTCCCCAATCGTAGCACAATTTATATATATTTGATCACACTTGGCTCTGTCACGGCGTGCTTGTAAACTTGAATGCAGACATTGGCTAAGAGCAGAAGGAAAAGCAAACTTAATTGATATTCGTTTGCTGAATGTTTTACCCGATGAAAAATGGACTCCGGACCAAATTCAAATTGATCAAAAGAGTGATCCTGATCTTAGAAAAATCATGATGTTCAAGGAACAGCAAAGAAAACCATCATGGGAAGATATAGCCGCCGACAGTGCAATAACTAAAGCTTACTGTGCGCAGTGGCAAAGCCTGAAGCTACAAAATGGTTGTTTGTACCGTGTGTGGGAGGGTGAAAATGGCAGACCTGCACGAAATTTTATTGTTGTTCCCAAGTCAAAAATAAAAGCCATAGTACTGAAATGCCATTGTGGAACCAATGGATGTCACTTGAGCATTAATAAAACGGTTGAAGAAGTCAGAAAACGTTTCTATTGGGTCGGATATCAGAATTCAGCCGCCTACTGGAATTCACAGATGTAAGCAATGTGTATCCGCAAAAAGAACAGCCGTCAGGATTTGGGGTAAGACGAATCAATACAACATAGGAGGACATTGCGAACGTACTGCCATGGATGTGAAAAATCCGATTTCAAAAAGTGTTTTGGGCAGGAAGAAAAGTGAAGACCAAGACGAGTTGCTTCAGTCTTTAAGGCAGAGTATACAAATTGCAAGTGATAAGATGAAGTCCCGATACGACTTGAGAGCAAACTCTGAGGGATTAAAGGAAGGAGATCTGGTCACACTTTGTAGCCCGCCACGAGTGAAATTGACAAATCCAAAACTACAAACACACCGGGAAGGACCGTACAGGATAATTAAAAGGATAAATGACATTGTGTATCGGATTCAGAATACTACAGGCGTCAGACGAAAAATGAAAGTAGTACATTTAGAAAGGTTGGTGCCGTATACAGAGAGAGAGAGGATTAACATCTGTTCGGGACGAGCATTCAACAATAATAAATGAGACGCAAGACAATTCAGCGCACTAAGCAATGTGTTAGAAAGAGACGGAAGATCATTCAGCGTACTGAGCAATGTGCGAGAAAGAGATGGAAGATCAGCACATTAAAACACATGAGTGCGAATGAGATGCCAATAGCATGCGTCATTCACGAAACGAGTAGAAGGTTCTCGAAACAAGTCGAAGCTTGTCGAAACGTGTCGAACTGATGCATGCAGTATATAAGGGAACCGCATCTGAGGTACAGCACTTCAGTAGTGATTGTAAATATATATATATATATATATATATATATATATATATATATATATATATATATATTATATACTATATATATATACATATAAATTCTGAAACGTATAACTAATTTTCCATCTTTCCGCAAAAAAAATATTTTAATATCTCTATTGGTCTAGCAGCTATGTGAAAAAGTACTTGAAATATCGATACAAAAATAGTTTTGTGTTCGCTTTCACATAACTATTTTAAAATACGTATAGCAATATCTAATATTTTGTTAATTCAAAATCAATTATGTGTTCTATCAATGGATATGCAAAGTGTATTGCTATGCCCAAAGCTTCTTGTATCTGAACAATATTATAAAAAGAAACTAGCAGTGCCTAATTTTTCAATCTACAGAAAAAATACAAAAGTAGTCCATTTATTAATTTGGCATGAAGGCGATGGCGGAGTTACAGCTAATAATATAACAAGCTGCATTATCCACTATATCAAAGAACATTGCAGTACATTGCATATCCAAATAAAAATAAAGTTCTGTGTAGTTGTTTGGCAAATTTATCTGTGGAAATGAACAAAGAAATTGAACAATTAATACTCGAAAAAGAACACGATATAATGGAAGTTAGCTATTAATGGACGCTATGTTCATTCATTCTACCATAGAAAAGTAATTCAATCCATCTATTTATTGTCGCACTGACTACATAAGTCGTAGGAGACAGGCAAGGTCTATAATAAATCAAAATTATGAAAATGTTCCTAACATAAGACCAGCTATACCAATGACGAAGTCAATTAGTCTATACTACTTCAGAGGAACTTTTATGTTATATTATATTTGTGTACTCAAGCTCTTGTAAAATATATATTGTAATATTATATCCCGTTAATTTTAGTGTTATATGAGGTGTATATACAAAAGTGATCGGATCGCAGATCGTAACGGACTGCTTATAAAAATGTTCAATACCAGACAGTGCAGATACAAAAGTAATCAAAGTTCTGGCTCTCATAAAACCGGTGCCGGTATTAAGTGCAAAAAGTATACACGAAAATCAATAAATGCTTCGCATAATTCAAGAAAATGATGGAACTGTCTTCATCTGATAAAATTCTACATGTGAGAAAGTGTCTAATGTCGGGGATGGAATTTTTGTGTTAATGGCTACCAATGAATATCTTGAGGACTTATTTTACGGGGAAATCCAATTGTTTTGAAATCAGTTAAAATCAAATATTACGAAATCAGATATAATAAACCCACTGAATATCCATTCTTTCTTTTGTTTATTTCAAACTGATGTCCAAATTGAATATAACTTTTTAATTTTAGTCCTGTTTAGAACTTAGGACGAGCTCTCTCACCATTTGAGCTGTGCGTGTTATATTTGTACTCAAAGAGGTGTTACCTACAGTTTAATACCGAATCCGAACTGCGGGCGAGAGCTTTTTCATAGGCAAAGATTACTATCGTAGGTTTGCCATTGACTGCCAAGAAGTAGCGTCGCATATAAATGTTTTCTATGAAAAATATGTTGACAGTAGATAACCAGGGGCCCTATTCTCGAGTTCATGCGAGAATTCTCACTTTCGAGAATTCTCGCTGGTTCAGTGTCGAACGATAACCAAATAAGAAATTCTTGAGAGAAATTTCATGCGAGATTGAATTCGATAGAAAATTTTCGTTCGACAAATTTCAATAGCGTTGCCGGAGTTGAGTATTCAATTTCTATAGAAAACGTATCTACTGTGAATTGAACAAAGAAAAAATTAAAATGTTGACATTTTTAAATTTGGAAACAAAACAAAAATCGTTGTTTGTTTCAAATTTAAAAATTTCAATAAACTATTATCAACAACAAACAAAATATGAGTGCCACGCAAAAGGTATATGGGCCATTCCACACCAAATCGACCAAAAAAAGTCAAATTTGAGATTTTACCTTTTCGATCTTAATGAACTTTTGGCAACTGATAAAGGGTATCGAGACATGTATTAAACAATTTTTTTTATTTTTTCCGACCACTACTTCCAGAGATACAGTGGCTCAAAGTTGGAAAAAAAGTGACAAAATTCACTTTTGTACTGTTGTTCATATTTAAATATCTCTTGAACTAGAAATGCTAGAAACTCCGTTAATGGCTCGTTTTAAAGCTAATAGAACAAGCTTTTAGAAAAATTAAGTTGTAATTTCCAAACGGTAACATGTGGCCCGTGGTCATTATCCTTGCACTTCAAAATTTTGGTCCTTAAAAAGGACCCTTTTTAAAATTCTGATAAAAATCCTAAGTTTTCGTCAATTTATTATAAATTTATATATATTTATTTATTATTATAAATTATATATATATAAATTTATATATTATTATAAATTATACAAAATTTCAAGATGGTATTTTGATGGCATCATATTTTAAAAAATTATTTTCAAATAACACTACCCAACACGATTTTTGCCCTGGACATCACTGGTTTTGACTGCATACTCAGTTGTTTACATTAAGAAAATTGTAGTCGTAATTAAAAGCAGTGAATGTATATATTCCAATACTTTTTAAGATAATTGATGTTAAACTGAACAAAATATGATTCTTTTAGATAATTTATTATACATTTTTTTTTTTGGCATTTCGGATCTAATGATTAACAAGAAAATTATTTATGGTTATCCAGACCATAGTCTAAAATAACTATCAAAATTACTAACTTTTTTCTATATATATTCTGCATTTAAAAATATTCCCTGAGAACCTAATTTTGGTACTATTTTTTTATAAACAATGTTCAATACAAATGCTTATAACTCTTATCTGAAAATATATTTACTTCATATATAAAGTATGCATTCTTATTGCATACTCAGTTTATTTCTAAACGTTGCCAATCTGAAAAAATTGTTGTAAAAATGTCTCTTTTTGACGAAAACTGTTGATAGGACATATTTAAAAAATAAGAACCTGATGAAAATAAGTTAGTAATTTTGATCGATAATTTAAAATATGCTCTACAAAATCATAAATTACTTTATTATTTATCATTATATCCAAAATGCAAAAAATAACCACCCAAAAGTAGTTATAAAAAAGCAAAAAATGTTCAGTTTGGATTCGAATACTTAAAAACATATCGAAATATTAGTATTAGTATTATTTAATTAGTCTTGACAATTTAAAGAAAAATTGCGTTTACAATTTTTTGGAAAACTAGTTCTGCAAGGGACTGTATTTCTTGATTCCATAAAGTGGATTAGAAATGTTACGTAAACCAGCGTCAATTAAAACCAGCGTCAGCGAATAATATAGAATTGGTGTATAAAATGTCCATCTTTAAAAAATTATTTTATCGTTTTGTTGACTACCCTCACGCAGTCAGAAATGTCGAGGTCACAACAATTTTCATGGTTTTGTTTATGAGTTTCTAAATATTTTTTAATTTTGATAGTTATTTTGATTTTGCCACTCCCGCAAACACAAAATTTAGTTTAAAAAAACATGTTTTTGTACCAAGTGAACTTGAGGTCACTTTTTTTTAAGATCATATTTCAGGTCGCCGGAAATTATATTTTATTGCTTTTGCTTCGCCCATCTTCTTATAATCCAAAATCATCTGTGACTTGATTTTTGGTCGGGTAAAGGAAAGCGAATGAAATTTTTCGTGTTTTGTCACTCTCTGCCCATTTGAAAGAGCGTGAATATTTTTTTTTAAGTGTAAAGTAAACTTCTACCAAAAAATTGATTCGCGTCTTTAAATAAAAAAAAAACATAATTTTAAAAATATATTATAGTTGGATGATGGTGTTTTCATGATGACGTGTAAAGCTCCGTTTCTTGTTTGAGGTGGTAAATTTATTTAAATTTTTGTATTATTAAAATACACTTCAAACCCTTGCTATGACCACCTCGTTTTTGTTTTTGTTGGGTTCTTGGAAAGTGCGGAGACAAATCAATTTACTTATATGTATCTTATATTTATTTTATAATAGGGACGGGGTGTGTTAAACTGCAGTTCTACTCTTATAACTTCGTTAAAATTGTTACTTAAAGTACGTGTTTCAGAATTTTACAGATGCATCTAGTAGCGGTCAGTTAGCAGAACATGTAACGTTAGAGCCGGTCGAAGTCGAGTTTATAGACGAATTGGATACAACGATTATGGGCCATTTTGAAAAAGAGTGTCGATACTGCAAACAAAGATGCGCCAACTAGAGCACCGCCATCAAAAAAAGCTCGTATGTCTACTAAAAGACTAAATTCGTCGTTGCAAATTGCTGAGCAGCTTGTTCAGACAAATAAGCAATTTACAGCGACGAAAATGGATATGGAGAAAGCGAAACTGGATCTATACAAAATTGAAGTAGCAGCAAAAGAACGCATGGCCAATGCCATGGAACTTTCTGCAACAGCAATGGAGAATTTGACTACAGCAATAACAGATATTGCAGAAGTTGTTAAATCATTTGTAACCACTAGTTGATTTTTTTTTTCATATAAAAATTAAAAAACATTTATTTTTTGCGTTATTTTTATTTAAAAAATATGGTGATGGTTCCAAAGTGCTGATATTAATTTTCTTTGTGTCCTGCGGCCTGCTGAAAGTTCATGATTCACTCTTCTTCCTTCGTTTTCAGAAATATTTTCGACACTATCCTCGTACATACCTAAATCGCCGCTATGCTCTTCTTCTGGATCCAGGTCTACAACGTTGTTTTTTACGCACATATTATGTAGAACTGCACATGTATTTATAATGTTTGATGCCGTTTCTGGATGATAATGCAGCACTCTATGTTTAAGCAAACACCTGAAACGCATTTTTAAAATTCCATTTACCTTCTCTATAATTGACCGTATAGACTTCTGAAGGTTGGTATAATATTCTTCTTGAGTTCCGGGCTGTGTGTGAAGAAGAGGCGTCATCATCCACGGACGCAAAGCATATCCGGAATCACCTATTTTACGAATTGTAGTTTTATAATTTACTGAAATTTATTTAAAAAATTACCGAGGAGAAACATATTATAGTTTCTGTTGTGTAACTCTCTTAAAACCGGCAGCACGTTGCAAGTGTTCTAAATATAGCTATCGTGCGTGCTTCCAGGAAATTTGGCATTGACATGCATAATACCACAGTCTGAGTCGCATATCTATAATTTTGAAAAAAGTAAGTAGTATATTTAAAAAAAAATGCGAAAATATTTACCAATTGTGCATTAATGGAGTGATAACTCTTTATATTAACGTAAATATGCTCAGGGTAAATCGGGGCATTTTTTGGTGGAGGAAAAATCGCGACATGGGTGCAGTCAATACATCCAAGTACTCCCAGAAAATGATATTTATCCCAAAACCTGCAAATATTTTAAATCATAAGGCTCAGAATCAGATTGCATTGACATCATTTACCTATTTTGAATTGACTTTATTTCGTCAATATCGCGTGGGAATCGTAACCACCTATTGAAAACTTCCGGCTTATTTAGTACTTCAATGACGTGGTGGACGCATCTACTGACAGATGACTGACTGATGGCTGAGTGGGCGACATCTAGATGATAACTGCCACGCGAAAAGAAATCTAACGCCATTAAAACCTTGATTTAAAATTGTATTATACAATGTTTAGTGGAATATATCCTAAATGTAATAAGAAAAATTACTTACGAAAGTTCTAGAGTCTAACGCTGAAGATCGGTTGGGTTGACACGTATAGTCCTCCACAATATCCACCAGTTCAGCCGTCGTTCGTTTGTCCAAACGGTATATCTTGACAAACATTCGTTCAGACAACTCGAATGGATCAACTAGCTCATAAAATTGTCTCGAACCGTTGGTTTGATGAAGTTCATCTACTAATTTTAAGACTCTTGAAGGCAAAAATAGCTCTTCCAAATTTTCCATCGTTTCTCTAGAGAAGAAATTAAATATTATAATGTAATATTTATGTAAATACGTGTTACTTACAATTGTTTACAATTTTATATCTGGAAATGCTGACAGTTTTCCTTAATTTTATTTTTTTTGTTCTACTTTTTCATGCGAGATTTAAATCTCACCAGAAGAAGACCACTCGTTGCAAATTCGACAATTTCATTCGACACTTGTCGCATTCGAGATTTGTCATAAATTCAAGAATAACTAATTTGCGTTTCATGCGAGAATTTGGGCAAATTTTGAGAATTTTCGCACGAAAATATCTCGAACGAACTCAATAATAGGACCCCAGACGAGCTACCGACTCTACACACAAAATTATTAAATATTATTTGTTAATTGTAAAATCATATAATAATAGCTACGATTGCGTATGTTGCATAGAGTTGAGTATTTAAATTTCTTACTCAAAAGACGCAGATACGCAAAATACGAGACTTACGCAGGTTGAAATGTGTACCCCTAGTCTGTTTTTCATTTTTTATTCAATCTAGATATACGAACTTGTATATCAGTAAACCGTAAACCGAATTTTGGTAACAATATAAACATTGCAACAGTGAATCTAAATTTGACTTACATTGATTTTAGTGTTTTTGTATATTTTGTTTTGCAGATCTACTATATACAGGAAAGGTGATGACAGCACCCAAAACTTGTGATCGATTTTTTTTCGGGACATTTTTTGTACAACAAACAAAGTTCGTGAGTGTTGTGCAAGAAGTTTTTGATGCCAGCTGGATGGCTGTAATAGAATACTGTGTCATGCTTCAGTTTGTTGTCATGTGATGTATGGCTTTAGTTTTGTGACAGGCACGCATATGTACCTTTAAAATACAAGAGACCTGCAACATTTTTATTTAATACAAAAACCGAAATCAGAACCGCAAACTGCAAAAATGAAAAAATGTTTTAGAAAAAATTAAAATTATCTGAAAATATAAAATTAACTTTCATATATTTATCAGTTTGAATATTCGCATATCGGCAGGATTGTCTTGTTATCAACAATTTCCAAAGGCAAATATTATAGAAAAATACTAACAATTTATATCCAGAAACAAAATAATTTCATAAGTAGAATGCTTTTAAAAACTAAATAATCGGAATAATTCAGGCAAATCAATAACGAAACACGTTCGGAATGACTAATATATTGATACTATGAGCATGTCTTTCTCGAACTATAGCTATTTTAAAATTTTGTAGTCATGCGGTTTGTTAACATTTGGACTCGCATGATCACATGATCGTCCAATGGATAGAAACCACGTCCTTCTGATGACAATAGCAGTCCGCAATCCTGCAATATCAATACATCGCTTGATACGAAATATATTTTGTTAGATTGAAAAAGTGTACTTCACATTTGTAACATTCAAAATGAAAACTGCGATCTAGAGCAACTATGCGTACAGTTTCTTCTTGGCCAGGTTCCGGCATAACTGGTTGCTTACAAACACAACAACGTGGTGCAAATTTCCTTAAAAAATCAATATATTTTTTTTTATTACAAACATTTTGAAAGTCACGTACTTGTGGAAATCAGCAAGGCAATAGTTCTAATTTGTTGCATCAACAGTAAAAGATATGCCATCCAGACTATCGCCACACATGACACACGTAAAACATTGTCGATGGTACGATTTGTCGGCGGCTCTTAGTATGCACTCCAATATAGGTTTCATATAAACGGATGGAAACACTCCCAAGAACATGCTTGAATCGAGACTCGAAGTCGGACAGAGTAGAAGAGGGCGTCCAATTCTGCGTTGGACAGACCAAGTTGAGGACAACCTGGTATCGCTTGGTATTTCTAACTGACGTCAGCGCGCCCAAAGCAGAAGCGACTGGTGTGGCTGCATTGCAGCGGCCAATACCGAAACAGTTGTAAGTAAGTAAGCAACGGTAAGTAAGCAACACGCAGAAATAATTCCCTCAAATCCCATTAAAATTGATCAATAGGACAATTCTTGATTTAATACTATACAAAAAAATAAATCTTTAAATATAAACTCAATGGCAATGTCATGGTATTTTCTAGTATTTAATGGTGTTTTCCGATTAAATTAATAATGTATCCAACTGACTATTTTTAATAGTAAAAAAACTATTACTTACATAGTATTTTTTCCTGGGTGTATATTATCTGTTGTCTAGAGGACAACTTTCAGATGATGGCTTTTAATGGTTGACTTAAACATAACTTTTCAGTTATCTTTTCGAGAGCTAAAAGTCAATAAACAGACGAACATTTCAGATACCTTTTTGATCACATTTACGCAACATTCAGATATTGTCAACTTTTAAAAGTTAGAATAAAGTTATATTTTGGGCATCGTTTGTCTGGTTGGGTACATACAGACAAATTTTCGGAAGTCGAAAACAATAGAAAATTCATTTATTATGTAATTTTGCGAAATAAATACACACAAAATAATAACAAAAAAATAGTAAAACCCGATAAAATCCTTAATAATGTATCCTGGCAAAAATGATTCGGGAGAATTGCCAAATAAAAATGTCAGCCCTTCATAGATGCCAACTCTGTCAGATAAATCAACTTTGTTTAATTGTCAGTAAATAACAGATCAGATAGTTTAATACTTCCTTACGCCCTCCGGAATAACTAGCCTTACCCGCATATACGGATTCTCCGATACTCGTGGGACCACCCTAAAGGTATATCACCAGGACAAGAGTTGCACCAATCCGCATAATTCTGGTCTCCAAATACACTCTTGTTACAAGCAGAACAGAGAGAGATCTGACTGCAAGATATGTACTTTTTCTCGACGAGGACTCATTGTTTACGGATACGGACGATGAGGTCGACGTACAATGATTGGGAGTCGGCTGCAGCAATGCTCCGAGTCCTACAGATTAACCTTCATCAACCGGCATCAGCTGGCCTCATCCTTATTCAAGAGCTGGACTTAAAGACACAAAATAATAATATTATCTATGTAAGAGACAAAGGTAAACTCAGGTCCTGTATCCATATCTAATTACAGTGACGCGGATATAGTCGTAACCAATCTGGAGTTAGGCACTACTTCATATTGTGTTATCTCGGCGTATCTCGCATATGATCGGCAAGGAACCTTCCCGCCTGATAACCTGCAGAAAGCCATCAGTTATGCAGAACTAAACCATAATGAGGTATTTGTTGGCAGTGACGCCAACGCTCATCACACTATCTGGGGTAGCACTGATATCAACAATAGAGGTGAGGTACTTTTTGATTACTTAATGAGTACTAATTTTACAATATGTAACACCGGAACGGAACCAACCTTTATCACAAAAAAACAGGAGAGAAGTCTTAGATATTATACTATTCTCTGACCTAACATAAAAAGTCACAGACTGTAGTGTTAAATGAGCACTCCTTTTTTGACCATCGTTATATTCAGTTTAGTATTAACGATCAGTCATCCATCCCTCTCCCTGAGTTATAGGAAAACTGGATACGATACAATGATATCGTGACAGCTAACATCTCGACCATGAAACCCAAAACTTCATCGGGAGCAGCGGACCTAGACTTACTAGTGAACACACTCGAAAGCATGCCCAAACGGGGTCATAGGGAAAACATGACTAAATGGTGGTCACCATACATCAGAACTCTACGTAGTAATAGCAGGGTGCTTTTCAATAAAGCTAAGTACACTAGACTCTCACAGGACTGGAATGATACAAAGTCACTCTTCGGACATATAAATCGGACATATAAATCTCAGAAGGGCCAAGCAGGACTCATGGGAACTTTTCTGTGGACAAATTAGCGAAGAATTGCGAATAAGGAAAATCCTCTCCACCATTTCAAGTTATCTTACTTATTCTGATGGCACTTGGACAACCTCCTGCACTGAATCCATTGAACTTCTTATGGACACTCACTTCCCTGGCAGTACTAATCACATCTCCGGTCAAGCACTCCCTCCCAGTACAAGTCCTAGCAGATCAGAGTTACTAGACCCGAAGAAGGTAGTTACAAGCGACAAACTCAACTGGGCCAACAGTAGTTTCAAAACTTACAAATCTTAGGATCTGACAGGATATTCCAGCGAAGTTACAGTATACACTACATTTTATTGCACCATGGCTTATTGTAATTTTGAAGGGATGTATAGACCTAACATATATTCCCATGAAGTGGTGAGATGTGAAAGTAGTATTCATTCCAAAGCAGAAAAAGGTTCGCAACGCGGGTTATTAATTTTAAACTAGTAGAGGCACTCCTCAAGGAAGAGATATCTCCCCTTCTATGGAACATTGTAGTAAATGATCTACTATTCAAACTAGAGGAAGGAGGCTGAAATGTAATTGGTTACGCGGATGAAGTTGTATTAATGTCCCTTTCCATGGAACATTGTAGTAAATGATCTACTGTTCTAACTAGAGGAAGAAGGCTGAAATGTAATTGCTTACGCGGATGACGTTGTCACCGGATAACACCTTCCTACTCTAAGAGATCTGACGCAGTTTGGTCTAAGACAACTATCTAACTGGTTCAAAACCTGGTTGGGGGTAAACCCATCAAAACAGAACTAGTGCTATTTACCAGGAAATATTAGATTCTTTATTTCGACCCACTAGTCCTAAATGGAGTAATTTTTGAATTCAAAGACTCCGCAAAATACCTAGGCTTGATCCAGGACAGTAAACTTTCTTGGAAACCAAACATTCAAGAAAGAATCAAAAAGGCCACAGTAGCCTTATATACATGCATGAAAGCTGTAGGAAGAAAGTGGGGCCAAAACTCACATATAATGCATTGGCTATACGTCACGGTAGTCGGACCCATACTCTTGTATGGAGTCCCTAGTCTGGTGGACAATAATAGAGAAGACATCATATCTCACCAATCTCAGCAGAGTACAAAGAAATGCCTCATTATGCATCAGTGGTGCGCTTAGAATCACATCATCTGACGCACTAAACATGTTTTTACATCTCATTCCAATAGACACCATAGGAAAACAAATGGCAACAGCAATTCGCATTACTGCTAAGAACCAGGGGCGAAACACGCATATGGGACACATACAATTACATCACGTGTACCTAAAAATACGGATTATATGCTTCCAACTCGCCTTTAACAGAGGCTTTAAGGCAACTATACCCTACAGAGAAGACTGGGAATTGGCACACTTACAACGGGAAACTCTCTTGAATTCTATACCGACGGCTCTAAGCTGGACGGTAAGGTAGGATGTGGGGTTTTCTGTGAACAACTTAACATAGGTATAGCCTTCCGTCTGCCGGACCACTGTAGTGTATTTCAAGCAGAAGTCATGGCTATAAAAGAGGTTCTTACCTGGCTAAGATGGAATGTAGTATCCATAAATGATATTAGTATTTCCATCGACAGTCAAGCCGCTATCAAATCCGTAATATCCGAGTCCCTAACGTCAAAAGTTGCCTACGACTGCCGCTCATCTCTGATGGAGATCTAAATTAGACTCATTAGACTCAAGGAGATCTAAACAACTCCTGATGATAAACAGGAAACCAATTAGTACAATGGTTGGAGTTATTACTGGCCTCTGTATAATAGGCGGACATGCAGTTAGATTGGGGGTAATATATACTGACTTTTGTAGCTGTATGCTCGAGGAGGGAGAGGAAATTACTCTACATCTCCTCTGTACATGCCCAGCCCTTTCGCACAAAAGGATCAAATGTTTCGGCTATCACTCCTAGGAAACCTGAACGATATTTCCAACATCGACATAAAAAATATATTTAGCTTTATCAAAAGCTCCAATTGGTTCAATATGGATTCACCCGAGCTTCTTAACTATATTAGTTTTAACCATAATCGTAGAAGTAGCAGACATCGTGATGTTCTTTTTTATGTACCTTATAGTAGAACTAATTATGTTGCTGCTTCACCCTTCAATCGAATGTGTAATTTAGTTAATAATTGTCCACAGTATAATATAAATCTGTCAAAAAATCAACTCAAATGTAGACTAAAACTATAATGTAACAAATGCATGTGTTGTTCACGAGCCCAACTAATTTAGTGGGTAAGTATTTTCCAGCATTATACTGTGAAAGTGCAAGCTAGCTGTATTAGCTAAAACTCGATTAATTAAAAAAAAGACACGCAACTCCAAAAAAAAAAACGACAAAAATGTGTTGTTTCTGTTGCTACGCTAGTGTCGTTTGTGAAGCATGCTATATTTAATATTTTTTGTTATGAGACGCAAGACGATTCAGCGCATCTAACACACAGCACTTCAGTTGTGATTTGATAGTGAACTAGTACATCTCGTGAGCGAACGTTGTAAAGATAAATTGTAGTAATATAACAATTGTTATAAGTGATTGTTATTAAGTTCCTATATAAATAAAAAATAATTAATACTATTATAATACTATTTAAAACCAAACATTAGTGTGTTATTCATTTTGTATACAATCCAGATATACGAACTTGTAGATCAGTTTTCCGTAAACCGCATTTTCGTAACAATTGTTTCGCATATCTACTGCTTGCAACAATACAAAATGTGATGACAGCATCCAAAACTTGGGATCGATTTTAAGTCGGGACATTTTTTGTACAACAAACAAAATTCGTGAGTGTTGTGCAAGAAGTTTTTGATGCCAGCTGGATGGCTGTACTATGTACTAGAATACAGGAATGTAGTGTGTGTCATGCGATGTATAGCTTTAGTTTTGTGACAGGCATGCATATGTACCTTTAAAATATAAGAGAACTGCAATATTTTTATTAAATACAAAATCCGAAATCAGAACCGGTATAACGATTCGTTATAAAAACTTAAAAGCGAAATGAGGAAGAAAACCGAAATCGAAACCGTTATTCGTTTAGGTTTCAATCCTTGGTTCTAAACTTGTCCTATACAGATAGACAGGAAAGCTAAAGTTTCGATGCAAAAATGAAAAAGTGTTTTCGAAAAAATTAAAATTATCTGAAAATATAAAATTAACTATCATATATTCATCAGTTTGAATATTGGCATATCGGCAGGATTGTCTTGTTATCAACAATTTCCAAATGCAAATATTGTAGAAAAATATTTACAATTTCTATCCGGAAACAAAATAATATCAAAAGTAGAATACTTTTAAAAATTAAAAAATCGGAGTCATTCAAGCAAATCAATAACGAAATACGTTCGGAATGATTAATATTGATACTATGAGCATGTCTTTATCGAACTGTAACTATTTTACAATTCTGTAGTCATGCGGTTTGTTAACATTTGGACTCGCTTTGCATTGCAGCTCTTGCACAACACATGATCGTCCAATGGATAGCAGCCACGTCCTTCAGCTTCCGATGACAATAGCAGTCCACAATCCTGCAATATCAATACATGGCTTGATACGAAATATATTTTGTTAGATTGAAAAAGTTTACTTCACATTTGTAACATTCAAAATGAAAACTGCGATCTAGAGCCACTACGCGTACTGTTTCTTCTTGGCCAGGTTCTGGCATAATTGGTTGCTTACAAACACAACAACGTGGTGCAAATTTCCTTAAAAAAAATCAGTATTTATTTTTATTACAAACATTTTGAAAGTCACGTACTTATGGAAATCAGCAATGCAATAGTTCTGATTTGTTGCATCAACAGTAAAAGGTATGCCATCCAGACTATTGCCACACATGACACACGTAAAACATTGTGGATGGTACGGTTTGCCGGTGGCTCTTAGTATGCGCTCCAATATGGGTTTCATACAAACGGAGCATTTCTCTAAAGTCTGCAGATAATCATACTCACAATACGGATTACTTTCTAAAGAATAAAATGGTTTTCCCTGTAGGTTTACTTGACACTGTGAGCAAGTAAAGCAAGTTATATGATATATTTTATCCATTGCTGTACATCCAGAGTTTTCGCCAGCAACGCGTTCGTTACATTTGACGCAAACACCTATATAACAATTTAAATTTAAACCGAATTTTTATGTTTGCGTAAAGGACTACTACCATAACTGTCGACATCGTTTTCAGCGTCCATTGAATGCACCAAAAAATTAGTTAATGACTCCACTTTTACTTCTTTTGGATTGTGATGTTTATCGGCTAAATCAGTCGATTCTGCTCTATTTCCCGAATTGGTATTTTCTATGCTGCCAGCACAATCAGCAGCTTGCGGAGCATTGACATACATCAAATAATTGGAACGTGTTGAAAGCTGACTAGAAGGACGCGGATTAATTGGTTCATATATAGATTCATATGTCGAAGATCCCTAAATAAATAAAACAAAAAAGTAAATATTTAAAAAATAATATTAAACAATAACTAATTTGACAAGTACCTGTGAAAAACTTCCATAACCGTAAAAGTCTGAAGATCGTTGGCTGAGACTCTGTATTAAAAAAAAGTAAATATATAAATATTCAATGCACATAATTCTTATTGTGTTTATTGGAGAAGGAAAACTTAGGCGACTTGAAATGTAGAATCTGCAGAGAAAGATCGCTGATTAAGGGGCTTGGCTGCCTCTGAAACAGCTGTACGATCAACTATAAAAGCCATTAAAATTTATTTTTTAACCCTTTCAGGACCAAGAATTTTCTAACAGGGTTTTCAATATTTTTTTTTTGATTCGTATTCAGAATTGTGATATTTCTATACAAAACTTTTATCAGATTCCCGAAATTCCGCCTCCTTCTGTTATAAAAATCATGGGACAAATATGTCCCGTTCGTCGTCATGGGTAAAAAAAATGTACTCAAAAAATAAACGTTGCAATATTTAAATAAAAAATATTGGTCAAGTTTTCATTGCATTTTCCCGTTAAAAGTTTTTTTTTGCTTTATGGTTTTATTATTTTACAATTATTTAGTCAGTGTGTTGCTGATTTACGAAGTGATTAGTTCAAGAAAGTGAAAAAAAAAAAAAATGAATAGAAGAATTCGCACTTTTGTGAAAACCGAGGATGAAATCATCCAAATATTGTGTGCATCGGATAGTGAGGAAGATGATGGAGGAGACAAACTGTAGCTAGATGATGAAGACATACATTTTTTGGAAGATATTGAAAATGAAGAGGCTGGTGGTGAAGTAGTTATCGAAGATGTGATGGCTGTGGAGGAACCATCTTCATCTGGGATTAATATCAAAAACAAAACTATGAGTGAAACTGTTCAGTTTAAATGGAAACAAATCACTGAAAATTATGTCCCGCCCAACTATAATGAGGACGCAGAATACCAATTTGGAAAAGTGTTACGTCCTGAAGTTAATCCGTTTGATGACCCACCATCAATTTTGGATGTGTTCACTACTGTTTGTGACTTCGAAGAACTGCTCACATATATTATTGAGCAAATAAATGTCTATTTTGAGCAAAAAGGCGTTGTATTTACTATAGAAAAAGATGAACTCCGAGCCTTTTTTGGAATGATTATAGCAATGAGCATCCATAGGTTGCCTGATATGCGACTTTATTGGTCTACGCTGGAAATATATTCAGTTCCTTTCATTGCAAAAGTAATGCCACGAGCTCGCTTCGAAAAAATACTCTCTCTCTTACATTTCGCCAATAATGAAGATCAAGTCAGCCGAGATCATCCATCCCACGACAGAGCTTTCAAAATTCGTCCAATTATAAATCATTTCAATTCAGCTTTTGGAAAAAGTATGTCAGAGAGCAAGCGCCAATCCATCGATGAGCATATGATCAAATTTAAAGGACGCAATGTTATGAAACAGTACATGAAAGATAAACCTATTAGATGGGGATTTAAATTATGGTGTCGTTGTGATTCAAGTACCGGATATCTATATAAGGTGGACATATATACTGGCCGAAAGGCTCAAAGAGAGGTTGGCTTAGGAGAGTCTGTTGTTATGGACATGGCAGAAGGTCTGGAAAATAAATGAATTGAACTATATTTCGATAACTTTTTCAACAGTCCTATATTATTGCATAAACTAATGGAAAAAGGTATAAAACCTTGTGGAACTGTACGCAAAAATCGTGCACAAATGCCTAAATTTAAGCCTGATAAGTCATTCAACAGAGGCGATTCCCAAATTTTTGAATCCAATGGCGTTGTAATGACGAAATGGTTCGATAATAGAGCCGTTCATGTGGGATCGAACTTTATACATCCAAATGATAGCATATTTGTCAAGCGGCGCCAGTCTGGATCAGCAAATAAGATTTTAATAAAGTGTCCAAAACAAATTTCGCTGTATAATTCCGGCATGGGTGGTGTTGATCTGATGGATCAAAAGAAGGTAATAAATATAATATGATATATGTATATCTATAAATTTTTTAAAAATTAATGTTCTTTTCAGTCGTATTATGAACATGATCGAAAGTCAAAGGTTAAGTTTTATCTGCGCCTTTTCTTCGACTTCATTGACTTGGGAATTCAAAACTCAATTATAGTATATGAGAAAATTTTAAGTAATAATTCTGCTATAAATATCTCACACTTGGAATATCGAGCACAATTAGCAGAACTTCTGATAAAGAGTTACTCTTGCCGAAAAATGGAGGTGTATTCTTCACCACGACTCACTAATAAAAGATTTAAATTGCAGTCCAAACCGGTGTGCAATCAACATTATATTGTCAAGACTGAAGCAAGAAAGCGAAGTTTGCGCTAAATATGGAAAAGAAAATCGTACTAATTCAATCTGTGCTGGTTGTAACAAACCGATGTGCCTTACAAATCAAAGGAACTATTTTGAGATTTACCATACTTTGTCATAATTTACCTATAATTCTAAACAAATATTTTTTCTTCATAAACTTAAAGTTGAATACTGTTTAAGCATTATAATTTTGTCTATTTTCAATAAAAATTAAAATAAACAATGTTTTCTAATGCAAAAATTTGTTTCCCTAATTTTTACCTTTTACGACCAATGGGACATATATGTCCCATAACATTTTCGATCGTTATGAAAAAAGTTCAAAAGCAAATGAACTTATGTTGATTAATTTGAATTAATGACACTTTATTACACATTATTACACATAATTTTTTAGTTATTTCGCCTATCCGTTTCATAGAGAGAGCCAAAGGAATTTATGGATTTTTTTTCTCGAAATTTTGACTTTGAGCGTCAATACAGTCCATACCAAAACTTTTGCTCCAAAAATGTTATTAAATCCTTATAGCTCAAATATTTCTGAATACAAAAAGCCATCACTTTCTAAAATCCTCCAGAAAATATGGATTTGACAGTAAAAAAATAAAATGGGACATATATGTCCCGTTGGTCGTCAAAGGGTTAAAAAGTTTAATATGTCCACTTATTTTGCGTTTTTCTTAAGTTTAAGTCATATAACCATCCTACAAAATTTCATTCAAATCACCCATATATATATACACGCTGCAAAAAAAATGGCTCTCCCAAAACATAATTTTGCAGGCATTAACATGTATGTTTAGAATTTTATGTAAACATAATATATAATTGCCTGATAAATTATTTGTAAACAAGGTTGTCTTGAGACTTGAATAGTGTTGTAATGAGCTCTGATTTACATTATGATATCACGGAAACATTTTGATGTTGACCCTTAAAATGGTGTATGTTCTAATAGAAACATAATAATTACTACATCCAAACAAAATAAATATTTGAACCGAAACATAAATATGTTTAAAATATAACATGATTTGGAACGACCTGAATATAAATATGTTTCCAGAGAAACATATCAGTTGTTTCAGTTCAAAAAGTAGTATGTGCATAAAAACATATCTAAATATTTTTGGGAAGGAATCCTGAAAATAAAATATTGTTTGTTTTTATTAATTCTAATTAAAAATCATTAAACATGCATATATATAAATAAATAATTGAATTAAAACTGCAAGTACAAGTCTCAGTACAGCACATAGCGTTGGCAAGGAATTCGCGGAGCCTGTTGTAAAAAACCATGCCGAATTCTGTTTCAAAATAGACGCACTGATTTTTCAGTTGTGGATTTTTTGATGAAAATCCGTGTCGGCTTTTCACAATATTTTTAGAAAAACATTCAGGAACAATTAAATTATATACTGCACTATTAAATGATATTATTTGTTACTATTTGCACTTTTTGTACCACAATTTGTATACTTTTAAAATTTAGAAATGACATCGTATTACCGATACGAATACGTTTTCTCAACAAACATCAAAAGACACATATGCAGAAAAAGGCGGTCACCGAGTGTAAACTTCGTATACAAGAGGAATATTGCAAGAATACTTTTTATTTACATCTAATTTCATTTTTTTTGTTTCTTTTCAAACATCAGTATGTTTAAAAGGACCAATACATACTTCAATACAGGACCAATACAAAAGAGACGTAGATAGATAATTGTGCTCAACGAGTGCCAACTTCGTATACAAGAAGAAATTTAGAAGAATACATTTATTTAAATCTAATTTCTTTTTTTGTTTGTTTTTAAACATCAATATGTTCAAACGATGGCAATAGATGGCGTAGGTAGAAAATGATGCGCAACGTTGCCAAATTCGTCTGTCGACAACTAATCGAATGAAGACGAGCGTTGCGAACATACGTTATAAGTAGATGGTGATTTCGTATTATTTTTAATTATATATATATATATATATATATATATATATATATATATATATATATATATATATATATATATATATATATATATATATATATATATATATATATATATATATATATGTAGCCGCGATAGCTCAGTGGTTAGTGCGTTGGACTGCGAGCCGAAAGGTCCCCGGTTCAAGCCTGGACTGGGGCTAACAACATATTTTCATAGAAACATTTTTCTATACCGCGCTACCTCTCGGCAGTAAATGGCAAACCTACGAGAGTAAAACATTGCCTATGAAAAAGTTCTCGCCCGCCGTTCGGATTCGGCAATAAACTGTAGGTCCCACCACACGCACAGCTCAAAATGGTGAGAGAGCTCGGCCTAAGTCCTTATAGGACTGTAGTGCCAAACTATTATTATTATTATTATATATATATATATATATATATATATATATCTATATATATATATATATATATATATATATATATATATATATATATATATATATATATATATACAGGGTGGTCCGCTTTGGGGTGCAAATCTTTTAAGGACTGATCCCTTAGTTCATTTCATGAAAAAAATTCGTTCTAGAGTTTGGGTCTATTTGGAATACCCAATGATATACAGGGTGTTTTCAAAATTTACTTTACAAAAATGTCTACAACTTTTACTATGTATAGCCCAGAGCAAAAATATTAAATTCATTTTAAAGATAATCGATCATAGTTTCTAGGAACATTTTAATATTGGCATTTTATGAGGTGCGCTAGGAGATTTTTCTCATCAAAGTAAAAAAAATATTTTTTTTTAAAACTGTTTTTTATAAAACTCTGTTTTTCTCGAAATTTTTATCTATTATTTTGTTTATCTTTTTTTAATATTTGAATGTATCATAGTGTAGTAAACAATTTTTTCAAACACTATTTTTATCTCACACTTACCGTTTTCCTTGCGGAGCACATATTGTAAGTAAGTATTCTCTCTCTGGAGTAAAGTTGTCCACGAATAAAGGATATATATATATATATATATATCTCTGGAGTAAAGTTGTCCACGAATAAAGGATATATATATATATATATACATATATATATATATATATATATATATATATATATATATATATATATATATATATATATATATATATATATATATATATATCCTTTATTCGTGGACAACTTTACTCCAGAGATATATATATATATATATATATATATATATATATATATATATATATATATATATATATATATATATCCTTTATTCGTGGACAACTTTACTCCAGAGATATATATATATATATATATATATATATATATATATATATCTCTGGAGTAAAGTTGTCCACGAATAAAGGATATATATATATATATATATATATATATATATATATATACATATATATATATATATATATATATATCCTTTATTCGTGGACAACTTTACTCCAGAGATATATATATATATATATATATATATATATATATATATATATATATATATATATATATATATATATATATAGAACTACAGTAGAATATAACAAAGTAAGTATTCTCTCTCTGGAGTAAAGTTGTCCAAGGATAAAGCATTTTTGGGAATTTCCTGCACTGAATGTGGTGAGTAATCATTCGCAACGTTACGTGTTGCCGGTATAATGGAACGGCGCACAGAGCAACGTCCTCATACGCGGACAAAAATAGAAATAATGATCGCAGAAGTTTGAAATTTTGCTCATTTCCTTTTTTCAATAACTGAAAATTATGGTCAAAAAATTGGAAATATCGGTTGTTGTTCACGCCCACCTCTCATATTAATCTAAAACATAAACGATTATTCCTCGGACCTTTAAAGAGATGTAGTACCCAAATCAATATTTGGATATTTTATTACATTATATATTAATATTTTTCAAATGGGCGAAATTGTACAAGAGACCCGCCCACCTCCCATAGTAACGCATTGTTACATTTATCATTAGTTAGGCATTTAACTAGAATAACAAAAAAAATAAAATTGAAATATAAAAAAAAAACAATTTTTCATACAAAATTTTCACCATTCTATAACATTTTTATACATAACTTCTGAACCCGTGATTTTACCACTCTAATTCAATAAATAAAAATTAAATAATAGATAAAAAGTGAACCTTCAGCATATATTCATTTAAATTTTTTTTTTGCTTTTTGAGATATATTCTTTTAAAATATACTTTGTTTAAAACTGACCACTATTAAAGCAACATAGTATGGATATTGTATGACATCTTTTTGGCAATTTTATTATCTTTAAAATCAGACCTTTGTATTTTATTTTGGTTGACTACAGGTTAAATTACGTTTAATTGATTAGCGCTACCTTTGTGATTTTTATTAGACATCTGCACAAATGGTTTTGAAGTTTCCTCTGCAAATATGCACTACTGCACTCTACAGTTTTGAATTCATTTCACAAATGACAATCGACAGTATTATAGTGAAGTCTCTTTGAGCGACTTCACTTCACTTCAGTATTTGTTTCATTGGTGTCAAGCACTGTCAAAACATCAAGCCATTCAAAACATTCAATGTTTTGAAAAACACAACAAACGACAACACTGTCGCTGAACATGCAACGAATACAGTAGGTGCAGCGAGTGAGCGCAACGAGTAACGAGTGAGAAGACGAACATTGAAAACAACAACAAATCTGACTCGTTCGACGACAGTAATGTTTTTATTGGTATTTATGTGTTAATAAAAAATACAACAAACAATATAAAAAAAAAAAAATTGTTAAAAAAAAAATTTGTACGACAAAAACAACGCTTTGGTCGAAAAGCAATATATCCAAAAAAAAAAAAAAAATTTAATTAAATAATAAAAAAATTAAATAATGAAAAAAATGTTTTTCGATAAATAAAAAACTTAATATAAAATATTATGTGATTTTCTTATACCTTTTGTTTTTTTTTATATTTCAATATTAATGAAAATTCCTACTCTATTCCTTATTCTAGTAAAAATGATAAAAAAAATGAAAATGCACTAAGTACTCGGTGTCATAAGCAGTAAGCATTTTTGGGAATTTCCTGCACTGAATGTGGTGAGTAATCATTCGCTACGTTACGTGTTGCCGGTATAATGGAACGGCGCACAGAGCAACGTCCTCATACGCGGACAAAAATAGAAATAATGATCGCAGAAGTTTGAAATTTTGCTCATTTCCTTTTTTCAATAACTGAAAATTATGGTCAAAAAATTGGAAATATCGGTTGTTGTTCACGCCCACCTCTCATATTAATCTAAAACATAAACGATTATTCCTCGGACCTTTAAAGAGATGTAGTACCCAAATTAATATTTGGATATTTTATTACATTATATATTAATATTTTTCAAATGGGCGAAATTGTACAAGAGACCCGCCCATCTCCCATAGTAACGCATTGTTACATTTATCATTAGTTAGGCATTTAACTAGAATAACAAAAAAAAATAAAATTGAAATATAAAAAAAAAACAATTTTTCATACAAAATTTTCACCATTCTATAACATTTTTATACATAACTTCTGAACCCGTGATTTTACCAGTCTAATTCAATAAATAAAAATTAAATAATAGATAAAAAGTGAACCTTCAGCATATATTCATTTAAATTTTTTTTTTGCTTTTTGAGATATATTCTTTTAAAATATACTTTGTTTAAAACTGACCACTATTAAAGCAACATAGTATGGATATTGTATGACATCTTTTTGGCAATTTTATTATCTTTAAAATCAGACCTTTGTATTTTATTTTGGTTGACTACAGGTTAAATTACGTTTAATTGATTAGCGCTACCTTTGTGATTTTTATTAGACATCTGCACAAATGGTTTTGAAGTTTCCTCTGCAAATATGCACTACTGCACTCTACAGTTTTGAATTCATTTCACAAATGACAATCGACAGTATTATAGTGAAGTCTCTTTGAGCGACTTCACTTCACTTCAGTATTTGTTTCATTGGTGTCAAGCACTGTCAAAACATCAAGCCATTCAAAACATTCAATGTTTTGAAAAACACAACAAACGACAACACTGTCGCTGAACATGCAACGAATACAGTAGGTGCAGCGAGTGAGCGCAACGAGTAACGAGTGAGAAGACGAACATTGAAAACAACAACAAATCTGACTCGTTCGACGACAGTAATGTTTTTATTGGTATTTATGTGTTAATAAAAAATACAACAAACAATATTAAAAAAAAAAAAAATTGTTAAAAAAAAAATTTGTACGACAAAAACAACGCTTTGGTCGAAAAGCAATATATCCAAAAAAAAAAAAAAAAATTTAATTAAATAATAAAAAAATTAAATAATGAAAAAAATGTTTTTCGATAAATAAAAAACTTAATATAAAATATTATGTGATTTTCTTATACCTTTTGTTTTTTTTATATTTCAATATTAATGAAAATTCCTACTCTATTCCTTATTCTAGTAAAAATGATAAAAAAAATGAAAATGCACTAAGTACTCGGTGTCATAAGCAGTTCATTTCAGTATTTGAATGTTTATTGCACATCATTATAGACCTCTTCACCTCAGTTTTGTTTTGCTTATGTTTTGTTTTGACAGTACTCGGTTCTTTGTTGTTGTGAACAAGACATTCATTTGATTTTCAAGCATAGAGTTGACGACAGTAAATGTTTTGAAACAAAGTGAATGTCTTGAAGTGGGTTTCAAATGGACTTGTGCAGATGTCTAATTTTTATACAGTTTTTCCCAATTTTAAACCACCAAATTTCTGAAACCAAACTATTTGGGAAGCAGAAAATTCTCCAATATCTTCATTTTATTTTGTTTCAGTACACATCCAAATTTCATCAAATTCCGAGTTGATTTGATAGGGAATGACCTATTTATAATACTTTGTTTGGATTTTTATAACTTAGCAGGTCAGGTACTTTTAAAGTTTTGTTTAGTCTAGATCCATATGGACCTTTGGCAGTTGTTTATATATATATATATATATATGTATATATATATATATATATATATATATATATATGCATATATATATACACACATATATATATATATATATATATATATATATATATATATATATATATATATATATATATATATATATATAGTTTGTTTTGTTGTGACACTGATACAACCAGAGTACGGTATTAAACCGGTCATACTTTTCAGTACGCAACATAGACAAAGTCGGTCGTTTTGTTTTACTAACCCGGCAACCCCCTGCGTTTACAAGTGTACTCACACTCGGATATCGTACTACTATACAATATCTGAGTACTTCATTGGCGCCCAACTTAGCGGCGACCTTTTGCAATTCAGCCTTGTCCTCTACGGCAGCGGCAACACCAACGTCCTCTACGGCAGCAACGAAAGCTACGTCCTCCACGACAGCAACGTCTTCCACGGCAACGTCCTCTACGGCAGCGACGAGAGCTATGTCCTACACGGCAGCGACGACAACAACGTTCTGTACGGCAATGACGCCAGTAACGTCTTCTACGGCGGCAACGACAACTACGGCAGCGACGATAGCTACGGCGGCAACATCTATACGAATATGGCGATGTTTACGCCAGAAGAATTCCAGCAAATAATGTCTGCATTCACGGTGAACCAGAAAACAGGGCCGTTTAAGCAGTGCACAGCAAGATTTCGCGGACAGCGCGATCAAGCCATCGTCGACGAATTCATCACAGCCATTACGCTTTATAAAGACATCGAAAAAATGTCTGATGTAGATATGATTCGAGGTTTACCTCTACTATTGGAGGAATATTCTTCAAGTTGGTGGATTGGTGCAAAATCAAATGTTCGCACGTTCCAGAATGTTATGGATCTCATATGGTCTACTTTTTCTCCACCCAACCCATGGAAAATTTACTGATGCATTTCCCAAACGAAGCAACAAGTAAATGAGCCGACGGACAGCTTCATTTGCAAGAAGCGCATGCTTTTCGCTCAACTCAAGGATGATATTAGCAAAACTGTACAGCTGCACTTAGTTTATGGCTTTCTGTAAATTCGTATTCCTGATCAGGTCCGGCGCGAAAGCTTTTCAACATTCGACGAACTATTTTTAGCTAGCAGAGAGGCGGAATTATTTTTCGCGAAGGCGAAGCCGCAAACAGTTATAAGAAAAATTGAAGAAGACGCAAGCCGATGTGAATTTTGTCGTTTGCGCGTGCAGATGTTTGTAGGAAGAAACCACAGCAATCGCAGCAGCCGCAAAGCACACATCACGAACAACAGAAACAACAGAAGCGCGGACCAATATTTTCGTGCGGCGCACTAGGCGTTTACCACTCTAACTGCTCAAATTGCAGTACACGTACAAAGGAAAGTCCACAGCCCCTTGTATTCAACCATATGACAAGCACAATTGCCATACAACTGCCAACGGTCCATATTGAGATGTTTGGCCTCAAGGGTGAAGCTCTTTTCGACACCAGAGCGAAGACATGCGTAGCAAACGCAAGTCTTCTGCAAATCCTTTGTAACAAATGATTTTCAAGAATTCTATGCGTTAGCAGATGGGATGACGAGGGGGTGAGAAAACTAAAAATCGAAAAAAGTGTCAAATAAGTGACACCCTAATCAACAGTGAGGAGGGGCACAGACATACCAGCAACCGCACCATCACGACGTCGCACAGTGCAACGGGTGCGGCCAAAAAAAAAAAAAAGAAATATTTTAAGTACAAAATCTGATGATGAGGTTCGTTAAACAATACTTAAAAACTTGGAAGTCAGAAAGAGAAAGGAATTAAAATAAAATATATAATTTCTTCTATCTAACGATGCTTCTCTTTTGTTTATATTTTAAACATGTAATATGTGTAGTTACTTTGAAAGCAATACTCAAAAGAGAAACCAAAGAAAACAACAATTAAAAGTTTGGTGGTGTTTTAAAAAATTACATCAAAAAACATATCTCCAATAATTTCCTAATATATTTATAAAACTACGTACAATAATATGCCGAAAAATCTTTGCTGCCTTAATTTGCCTAAACTTTAAAAAAATCATTTTTTCCAGTGGTACCTCCAGTAAAAATAAGTGGTATATATAAAAATCGATTGCCGTGCGTTAGTTTCGCAAAAACTCGAGAACTGCTCGACCGATTTGGATGATTCTTTATTTTGTTATCTTCGTCTCAATACTGGCGTGCTTTAGAAAAAAAGAAAAACCCGGAAAACCTTCAGAAGGGTTCAGAAGTTATGTATAAAAATGATGTAGAATGTTGAAAATTTTTTATGAAAAATTTGTTTTTTTATATTTCAAATTTTTTTTTTTTTATTTTATAAAATACATGCTCAGTAAAAAATTATTCTGGTATAGAATGTACGCCATTTTCCTTTTTTAAAAACCGTCAAAATAACAACAAGATGTTTGCTATCAGTCAACTGTAAATATCACAAAGAAAAAAATAATCCTAAAATTGCTTACTTAAATTTTGACTTTGGACTTTGAAAACTTTTTTGCCGATGGTCGAAATAAAAAAAAAAAATAATAATTTTAAGTTTGATTAGTGTTGTCAGATTAGTTAAATATATTTTGGATAATTTTTATTGTTTAAAAGATGTTCAATCACAAAAATATAAGAAAAGTACATGCTACAATTTTCCAAAAAAAAAAAATGGAAAACAAAAAAATGTTCGAATTTACAATTTGATATTTACTAAACCACTTGAGATATTTAAAAACGGTTGATTTATGTGCTAATTATTTATAAAAATCTCTTACAAAAATTTTCATTGTAAAATGTACAATCTATGTACAAAAATGTAAAGTCTTCAGAAATGAAAACAAAAATGCATGTTTAAGTAAGCACATATTCTTTAGATCTTAATGCAAGCTTTTCATAAACAAAAGAATTTCAAAAATCGGATAACTTTTGAATTTTTTACAATTTTTGAAGAATTTTGCATGAAAAAAATCTCAACATTACTGATTTGTATCTCCATAACCATTAAAGATACAAACTCCAATTTTAAACTTAAGTTCTCTCTGTACAACTCTATTAAAATTTTTAAAATCGGTTAAGTGGTTCCGAAAATACTAAATTTCAACCGATTTAACAGCGTTTGGGCACACTGTACAACGTAACAATTTAAGCAATTTTAAATATAAATTAGTTCTACACATTTTTGCCCGTCGAAGTATATGTGCAACATTATTTCCGAAATTACAGTTTCATCTTAAAGTGGACCCACTGGCTGTCCCGACATTCAATGGAACGTAGCATACTTGGCTGGCTTTTTAGCACGCGTTTGAGACATTGGTAGATAAAACGGATCTGCCAGAGACATACAATTTGAGTAAGCTCCAACAGGCGATAAATGCAGGCATAGTGCTTCTTATTTGTGGTGTTTATTCAGGTGGTTATCAGGAAGTTTGGAAAGCATTAAAATTACGTTTCAAGAAGCAGCTGGCGGAAATTCATGTTTCGAGATTTATAAATATGAAGGCTGCAAATGATGAGACGGTGTGTATGCTGTTGGGTATAGTTGACACACTGCATGAGTCGCTGCGAGCTCTACGCGTCATGCACATAACTGTCGACTAGTGGATGCATTGGCGGTACACATAGTAACATCAAAACTTCCTGCAATCACACATCGGAAATGATGTTGTGCTGTATATAAGTTGAGATACCGAAGTTAGAGGATTTGTAAAGTTTTTTGGAAAAGCGTGCACATAGTCTAAATGCAGAGCTTATCGCAGGGCATCACGACTGCATAATAGATCTAGTCTGCATCATGATACTCGCAAGGTAAATTTATACGTAGCTTATGCAGATGAAGGCAAGTATGAGCATTGTAAGGCTTTACATCGTATTACAAAATGCAAGGCATTACTGACCCTTTAGCCGGAGAGACGCTTCGATAATAATTTTTTGAAACCTGGTCACACATTCAAATAGTGTTACTGGAGTATGTTAACTGTGTGGTTGCAAACACAACACA
Organism: Dryomyza anilis; assembly: GCA_951804985.1. Taxonomy (NCBI): domain Eukaryota; kingdom Metazoa; phylum Arthropoda; class Insecta; order Diptera; family Dryomyzidae; genus Dryomyza; species Dryomyza anilis. Next base: position 77,509,509 of record OX638135.1, on the reverse strand, counting down.
AAATTTTGTCGTGAATCACAGCCTCTGACTTCAACAGACACACATTTAGAAACGCCTGGACCAGTGCAACCAGCGAATGGCATAGCGTCCGCATCGTCATCTTTGTGCCTAAACCGCAACTTAGTATGGCCCGAGAACATCATATAATTTTGTTGGCAGCAGCGCGTGTATATGTCTTTGGTACCACATCTATGCCGTGCATGGCTCGTGTTCTCTGTGATCCTGGATCGCAAGTCAGCTTTGTAACAGAGCGTTTGGCTAATCATTTGCATCTTTGGTTCGAGGTTCGAGAAAAGTACGTGGCTTTTATGCGCGAATGGAGCAAGTTGATGAACCTGGAGATCATACAAAATGTTATTATATTCCTCATCATGCAGTTACTAGCAAGTTCCGGGTTGTGTTCAATGCGTCATTTAGAACTTCTACAGGAACTTCTCTTAACGATGCCCAATTGGTTGCCCCAACTATTCAAGATTCACTAATAAATATTATTTTTCGCTTTAGACGATATCGAATTGCGCTCAACGCGGTTATTGAAATAATGTTTCGGCAGGTGTTAGTGGCACCAGGGCATCGAGATTTTCAGCGCATATTCTGGCATGAAAAACCTTCTGATAACATTGGCATCTACTGGTTGACGACGATAACATATTGAATGGCTTGCAGTCCATACAACGCATGACAATTACAACAAAGTAAAAGATGTGCAGCAAGCAGAGTTCGCGCGTTCCCCATTTCGACGTCCTTCTATGTGGACGACTTGCTGACCAGCTGTTACAATGAAGATGAAGAGATACTCTTAGCTACCAATGTAGATTCTTTTAGCTGTCCATTTTAAACTTCGTAAATGGAATTCAAATAGCATTAAGGTAACACAACATATTACAGATGAAGTTTTTTCAAACACGGAGCTCCTAATCGAGTCACCGACAGCTTCGGTACCTGACAGGACGGTAAATTCATTTCACTTACTGATCGGTTAAGCTCACTTCAACATTTAGTGCTTACGGTTACGTATGTGCTGCTCGCGAATTGGTCGAATCATTGGAGACTCACATCCGTATAGAACAAGGCATTAGCTTCGCAGCTGATATTAAGGATTTGTAGAATGGAGCCGTTGTAGCAACTTCTAGCAGGTTGTTGACTTTAAACCCGTACATAGATACGAATGGAATCATACGAGTTAGTGGTCGTATCAATAACGCTACTGTGTCGCATGATCTAAAATTTACGTGACATAACTTTTCCTGGCGGTACACAACTCATGTTACATACACTTCGTAGTCGATACTGGATCATGCATGATATACAAGAATTAAAAGTTATGTGCACAATTGCGTCATCTGTCGACGCCATCGCGTCTGTTTTTAAAATTGATTTAATAAAAGTAGATAGAAATTACTATTTAATTGTATTTTCTACAATTTAAATCTCAGACGGATAAGATTAAATTCTGTTTATAGACAATTGACCGGATTTAAATTTAAATTTTGTATTGGAACATTAGAGATTTTACCCATCATATTATAGAAATATATTTTTTAAACAACTTTTTTTTAAATTAGGTTTATCTTCGAATTATTAGTCAATGTATATAATTTTTCATTATTTAAATAAACCATAAAGTTATAAACAATTTCAGCTTGCAACATTTTTATTTAACACTTACCGCTTTTATAAATAATAGTTTTGCACTAAGGTCCTATAAGAACTTAGACTGAGCTCTCTCACCATTTTGAGCTGTGCGTGTTATATTGGTAATCTAAGTGGTGGCACCTACAGTTTATTGCCGAATCCGAACGGCGGTTGAGAGCTTTTCATAGGCAATATTTTACTCTCGTAGGTTTGCCATTTACTGCCGTGAGGTAGCGCGGTATAGAAAAATGTTTCTATGAAAAGATGGGTTTAGCCCCAGTCCAGGCTTGAACCGGGGACCTTTCGGCTTGCAGTTCAACGCACTAACTACTGAGCTTTCGCGGCTACCCAAGTAGAACCTTGTACGAAATGCTACCTAAAAGGATGTCTTTCTAATGTGAACGTATTTGCATTCTCAAAACGCTATCCAAAAGGTGAATTTCTAACAAGTCCCATTTGCATCGTTTTTTAGTCAGCGAAACGATGTCAATATTCCGTACTCTGAAATGCAACCTGTTATGTTAAATCAAATGTTTTCGTTTTTGGCTTCTGTCAAAAATTTAATAAACAGAAAATTTTACGACGCGAGCTGGCATGTTTTTATTACGATTTAATTTAAACATATCATTATTATATCTTTACTGTTTTTAGTAATGTGCAACTTGGAGTGGAGCAGAGCTGGGAACCCGCCAACTCAAGATTGCTCCAGCAATTTGACACAGACTCATCAGCTCGATGTGCCCACCGCCCACCGCAAATTCGGATGCAACAAATCTGCATCGGGAAACAATTGTTAATCACACAACCGCTTTGACACCGACGAATCGGCTCCCAAGTTACGCTACGAGCTAGCCTATGGCAGTCATAGTATGACTACGAAATTCGCAACGAAGTCGCGCCACAACACGCCACGTCGCTATAGACGCGATCCCGAACAAATCACACGCAACTGGAAGAGGGAAACGGCCTACATGAAGGCAAGCAAACATGCTTCGCAAAATAGGCAGCAACAGCAAGAGTAGATATAAAATAAAATGAAAGTAGTTCAAAAAATAAATAAAATAAAATAATAAAATAAAAAATTAGTATAATAAAATAAAAAAATAATACAATAAAATAAAAAAAATAGTTTATTTTTTATTTTTAAGTAATTTAAAAGTTCATAAATATCATGAATTTTTTCATAAATATTATGAAAGCGTTCATAAATATTATGAACTTTTTCATTACGGTTTTATGAACGATTCATAAATTGGTTGAGTTTGGTCATTGGTTGAGTAATAATGAAAAATTCATAAAATTGATGAACAAATTCATAAATAGTATTATATTTTTTTTCTGTGTACGATTTTGTCCACAAAAAAGGTGCAACACTTTTGTATGATTGTCAGATGTCTGTTTTATTAAAAGTCCTCAAGTGTTTGAGCAGCTTGTGGTTCTGCAGGCTGACATGCATTTTCACAACAAACAGTGCGCTAATCAAGTGATTGTGAAGTAAAGTTTTTAATGATTATTAGAAAATAATTAAAAATAAAAACACAATATATAATGATTTAGTTTTAATTTCTGTTAAAATATAAAAATGTCAGAAGGGAAATTTGACAAAAGACAATTTTTAACGTCAACCTTTTTGCATACTTTTTGTTGACTTAAAACGATCGCCTTTCAGTTGCTAAAAAGGATAATTTAAGACTATAACATATAAAGACATATTTTTGTGATGTCCTTCATACAGAAAGGCATCTTCCGGTCAATCATGTGTATTATAAAAAGAAATCTTTTCCGTAACATTTCGGACATCGATAACATTTAAAAGATAACTTAAAGGTATCTTTCAGACATAATTTGTCTAGTTGGGTACTTTCGAGCTTGTATAGTCGAACAATTTTTATAGGTAGTGTAATTGTTACCATAGAAATGTTATTTAAACTAACAAAAGTGATAAAAATGATCTTAAATAAAAATAATGTTATATAAAAACAAAGTTTACTGAATTTGCTTGTTACATTATGGTTCATTCATATGTATATTAAAAAAAATAATATACCAAAAATTTAAACAAATACTGAATTATGAAATAAAAGTTTTTTTTTTTATTTTGATGAAAAAAATCCCAAGGGTCTAATAAAAAATGTCAATGTTATTATTTTTTTAAATAATTCTGATGAATTGTCTGTAAAATAAATATAATATTATTCGAATAAGATTTAAATTGAGAATACTACAATTAAATAGTAATTTCATATACTTTTATAAAATCAATTTTGAAAATCCTGTATGTTCCATATACACCTCATCTTTGTAACATTTTTTTTGTTCATGAAATGAACCAAGGACATTTGCATCTTGAAGCGGACCTCCCTGTATATATTTTAATACTACGAAAATAACTACATTTCACGGCTTAAAAATTGAATTACAATAATGTAGGGATGACCAACTCGCCAGCGCGGGCAATCGAGTGCTTGGCGAGGGGTATCCACGGGCAGAAGTGAGTGATTGCTTGCAAAAGTGAGCGGGATTTAAGTGTTGCATTTGAAGAAATTCCGGGAAATTTAAATATCTATTTAAGAGTTTCATTATTTCAGATTGGATTTAACAGCCCCATGTATGGGGCGATTATCACAAGGCAACGTGTCTGAGTGCTTCAACATGGCGAAGCCAGCGCAATCCTTGTCGGTGTCGTCTCAAGTCAACTCACTGGTCACCAGAATTGACAAATTGTCAAATGGTGACACCTCCACTTCGGTGGAAGTCCTCCTCGTGGAAGTCCCTGGAAACGGCGCTCTACACCACCCGGTGTAGAAGTCGGCTAAAGTGAGTGGCGAGCATCTCCCTCAGAGTGAGGGTTCGTGCGTTGGGTTTGGGTCCCACCACGGAAAAAACCTATGCGCCCAATGAAAACAAAAAAGAAGCCTCGGATAACGACCGATTACAACGACCATGATTTACTGGAATGTCCGGACCCTTTATAGGGAAGGTGCCTCTATCCAGCTGGCAGATGTCCTCGAAAAATATAAGGCTGACATCACCGCTATCCAGGAGATGCGATGGACGGGACAGGGCTGTTCGAAACAAGCGTCCTGTGATATCTACTACAGCTGCCATGCGGAGAGACACGAATTTGGATGTGGATTTGTGGTCGGCAAGAGACTCCGCCACCTTGTCTCTAGGTTCACGCCCGTGGACGAAAGGCTGGCAACAATCCGCATCAAGGCTAAATATTTCCATATCAGCCTAATTTGTGAACACGCTCCGACGAACGAGAAAGTTGACGAGACAAAAGAGTGCTTCTACGAGCGCCTAGAAAACGCATACGAGCGCTGCCCCCGCCACGATATCAAAATCGTGCTAGGCGATTTTAACGCCAAGGTGGGCAGAGAAGCCATCTTTTGTCCCACAATCGGAAAATTTAGCCTCCATGCCAACACTTCCGATAACGGAACGAGGCTAATCGACTTCGCCGCAGCACGAAACATGGTAGTTAGTAGCACTAGATTCGAACATTTCGATATCTACAAGGCCACATGGTTGTCGCCCGATCAAAAAACTCGAAATCAAATTGATCACGTTGTGATTGACGGAAGGCACGCTTCAAGCGTGATGGACGTACGCACTATCCGAGGTGCCAATATGGACTCGGATCATTACCTTGTAGCAGCCAAGGTCCGCACACGCTTAAGCGCTGCGAAGAACGTACGGAACCAAACGCAGAGAAAGCTAGACGTCGGAAAGCTGCAATCACAACAGACAACGCAAGCCTTTTCCACTCGACTCTCACACCTGCTTAGACAAAGCACTCCTCCTCTCGATGATATAAGCGCGCAGTGGAATCATATCTCCTGCTCTATGCGTACGGCTGCCGAAGAGGTGCTTGGATTCCAACGCCCCCTGAGGAATCAGTGGTATGACCAAGAGTGTCGCGCGGCCACTGCAGAGAAAGACGCTGCGTACAAATCCACCCTGCAGTCAGTAGCTACGCGAGCTGCGAAGGAGCGATACAAAGAGAAGAGGAGGGAAGAGAGATGTGTTTTCAGGCGTAAAAAAAGAGAGGCAGAAAGACGTGAGTGTGAGGAGATTGAGATGCATGGGGACAGGAATGAGGCTCGAAAATTCTTCGAGAAAATAAGACGCCTAGCCGGAGGTTCGAAATCCGGAGCCTCTTCCTGTAAAGATGAGAACGGAAATCTAGTGACAGATATCCAGAGCACACTGAAAATATGGAGGGATCACTTCTCTAAACTGCTGACCGGTGATGATGACCTCAATTCCACCGATAGAGAAGCAAACCCGGCAACCCCAGTACTTGATGACGACGTTGAGATTCCGCCACCCGACCATGACGAGGTCAGAACAGCCATTGCTCGGCTGAAAAACAACAAAGCCGCAGGTGCTGATGGCCTGCCTGCTGAATTGTTTAAGACCGGAGGCGAAGAGCTAATAGAGAAAGCAGAATATGGTCGGATGAAAGCATGCCAAGTGACTGGAACCTCAGTGTACTCTGCCCAATCCTTAAGAAAGGGGATCCCACTATCTGCGCCAACTACCGTGGGATCAGCCTACTCAATATCGCATACAAGGTTCTATCGAGCGTATTATGTGAAAGACTGAAGCCCATCGTCAACAGACTGATTGGACCTTATCAGTGCGGCTTCAGACCTGGAAAGTCCACCATAGACCAGATTTTCACATTGCGCCTAATCCAGGAAAAGACCCTAGAAAAACAGATCGACACCTACCACCTATTAGTCGACTATAAAGCCGCCTTCGACACTCCGATAAGGGAACGATTATACGCCGCAATGTCTGAGTTCGGTATACCTGCGAAACTTATAAGGCTTTGCAGGATGACCCTGAGCAACACACGTTGCTCAGTGAGAATAGGAAAAGACCTCTACGAGCCATTTCATACCGAACGAGGTTTCAGACAGGGTGACTCCCTATCGTGCGACTTTTTTAACTTATTGATGGAGAAAATAGTTCGAGCTGCCGAACTCCGTCAAAGCGGCACTATCCTCAACAAAAGTGTCATGCTGCTCGCATATGCCGACGATATTGATATCATTGGCAGGAGCACACGAGCAGTCAGCGCAGCATTCTCCAGATTGGAGAAAGAGTCGCGTCGAATGGGTCTAGCGGTGAACGAGGACAAGACGAAGTTCCTTGTGTCAACAAGCAAAAAAGAGTCCGTGCGTCTTGGACAAAAAACTGATTTTGACACCCACAAGTTCGACATTGTGAAGGACTTCGTCTATCTGGGATCCAGCGTAAACAGCAACAACGACGTCAGCCTGGAGATCAAACGGAGAATAACTCTTGCCAACAGGTGCTACTTTGGGCTCAGTAGGCAATTGAGAAGCAGAGCCCTCTCTCGCCGGACAAAAATAACGCTCTACAAGTCACTCATCATGCCCGTCCTACTTTATGGTGCAGAAACATGGACGCTGGCCACCACCGATGAGAGAGTACTGGGAGCATTCGAGAGAAAGATTCTCCGTAAAATATTTGGCCCTATCTGCTTTGCTAACGAGTATCGAATCAGGATGAACCACGAGCTGTATGAGTTATTCGACGACATTGACATAGTCAAGCGCATCAAGATCCAGCGGCTTCGCTGGCTAGGTCATGTCGAACGAATGGATGAAAACACTATATATATATATATATATATATATATATATATATATATATATATATATATATATAATATACGATTCGTTTGTAATAATAATTGCTATTAATCCATACCCCCCCAAAAATAATTTTACTTATTTTTATAAAAAGTTTTTTAATTTTGTTTAGATAAATTGTTGTTTGTTTTTCGACCTAAAAATATGCGGGCTCAAGGTCTTGCCAGATACAAAGTGATTTTTTCTGAAATAATAAATACGACCCGTAAAAATCCAAAATATTTTTTGAAGATTAATCACATTGACCCACACATAAAATTTAGCTTATACATTTTTTGTGAATTTGTTAAGATTTATTTTCTGAAAAAGATTGCGGCTCGTTATTAATTTAAAAACATTTTTTTAAATTAAGCCACCCAGACCCAACATTTTATTATTGAATTTTTTGAGAATTTCGGAAGTTATTTAAATTGAATATTATTTAAACCCAACCCCAATAATAAAAAAATGGCGGCTCTGACAGCATTTGTTCAATTCGGAAACGAAATTATTGAATTTGAGCAAACTAATATATATATATATATATATATATATATATATATATATATATATATATATATATATATATATATATATATATATATATATATATATATATATATATATATATATATATATATATATATATATATATATATTATTACGAAAAAAGGTAATTTGCTCCACTGTGCAAGCAATCAACAATAATGAGACGCAAGACAATTCAGCGCACTAAGCAATGTGTTAGAAAGAGACGGAAGATCATTCAGCGCACTGAGGCAGTGTGCGAGAAAGAGATGGAAGATCAGCGCATTAAAACACATGAGTGCGAATGAGATGCCAATAGCATGCGTCATTCACGAAACGAGTAGAAGGTTCTCGAAACAAGTCGAAGCTTGTCGAAACGTGTCGAACTGATGCATGCAGTATATAAGGCCGCGCATCTGAGGCACTGTACTTCAGTTGTGATTTAATAGTGAACTAGTGCGTCTCGTGAGTGAACATTGTAAAGATAAATTGTAGTAATTCAGCAGTTGATATAAGTGATTATTCTTTAAGTTGTTATTTAAATTAATAAAGTTAATTAATACTAGTTGAAATAATACTAGTTAAAACCAAATATAAGTGCGTTTTTATTTTGTACACAATCCAGCGATACGAACTCGTAGAACAGTTTTCCGTAGACTGAATTTTCGTAACATTGGGATTGTGATACAAAATGGTTAAATTCGAACAACTTAAAGTCGACCAGCTAAAGAAGGAGCTGGCGATTCATAATCTTCCAACTGTAGGTACGAAAGTAGAGCTACAAAAGCGTCTAATGGAAGAATTAGAGAACCAAGGCATTGACATCGCAGAGCATGAGTTTGAAGTGGAAGCTGCAACAGCGTCATTGAAAAGTGTGGACACGGAGCAAAAAGTACAGTCCCAAAGTTTTGATATGAGCCAGTTGCTCGGAGCAATACAACAACAGCTTCAAGAAAATTCCTACAAAATGGAACATAAGCTTCAAGAAAATTCCAAAAAAATGGAACAGAAGCTTCAAGAAAATTCCAATCAACTTAAAACAGAACTTCTAGAAAATTCAAAACAGCTCCAAGAAAATTCGACCAGAATGGAACAGAAATTTCAAGAAAATTCCAGCAAAATGGAACAGAAACTTGTAGAAAATTCCAGCAAAATGGAACAGAAACTTCTAGAAAATTCGAAACAGCAACTAGAAAGTTCTAATCAACTGCAAACTGAAATTAAGCAGATGCAGGAGCATTCTAAGCAGCTTTTGGAATTTTCTAATACACTCCATAGCAAAGTGACGGAGCTAGAAACGCATGTAAATGACATGGAAGTGAACATTGATGAAAAAATTCAAAGATTAGAAAACGGTATAGACAAAGAAATCCAGGAAATAAAAAAAGATTTGCACGTGTTGCAGATAAATGGACCTACACAGCATGTTTTTAGTGGTACGAGGCTAAAATCGCCGATTTACAATGGAACCACAGCGTTCAACATTTTCAAGCTGCAATTTGAGACCACGGCTGTAAGTAATCGATGGAATTAGCGGTTATGGCTGCACTGCAGCGAAAATATGGCAGTGATCACATGAAACAGATATACCGAATGGAGCTGAAGGGCAGAATGCAACGAAATGGCGAAACTTTGCATGCGTATGCAGCGGACGTCGAGAGGCTTGCGCATTTGTCGTATTCAGATTCAACGAGTGATTTCATAGAAAAGTGCAAGATTGAAGCTTTTGTTGATGGCATACGCGATCAGGAGACAAAACGTGCAACAGTGATTACGCCCAAGGTAACATTTACGGAAACGGTTACCATAGCTCTAACACAGGAGACAGCAAATGCGTTGTGCCGATCGGCTCCAAAGGCGCGTATAATTGATGTGGAGAACGATGATTTATTTCAAGTAGTGTGCCAAGCAGTTAAAGCAGGCGTTAAAACCGAACACACATCAGCCAACAAAGATACGCAATTCAAAGGTAAATGTTACAACTGTGATACATATGGGCATATGGCACGTGATTGTCGTAAAAAACGCAAGCGCTCAATGAATCCATTTGCAAATGAACCCCGACATGAAGAAACCCAGGATCATGTCCAAAATAGCGTAAATTTCAATCAAGCTTTAAACTAAAACGAGTCAGATCTGCGGGGCACGATCTGACTCCCATAACCGATTGCCCCAGAATCTCCATTTCACAAATTGCTCGAAAGTCGAATAGTTTAACTGTCAAGGGGCTAATTGATTGTGTAGCATATATGGTAACGTTGGATACAGGAGCTTCACACTCAATTATAAGAAGTAACCTTGTTAGGGACGAAATAGAGCCGCTTATCGGAATAAGATTGCAAACAGCGACAGGTGAAGAGGCTCCAATCAGAGGAAAAATTACCAAGGAAATCACTATTGGCACTACTACAGTTAAGCATGATTTTATAGTGGCGGAAATAGTAGACGAAATAATACTTGGCATGGACTTCATGATAAGAAACGGTTTCACACTAGATTTAACAAGAAAAATTTTGAGTTATGCCAACACGGAGATCCAACTAAACATTGATTGTGACCAGAGCCCGAAAATTAAACAAGTTATTGCTCATAAAAATAGAAAAATACCACCTAATTCAGAAGCAATTGTTTGGGCGAAATTAAATGGAGATTGTGGGATAAGCAAGTTGTGGGTTATAGAAGCGAATGATGAGCAAATGAGCAGAAGTAATATTGTTGTCGGAAGAACATTAGTAGAAGCGACAAAAGACAAAGTTGTTCCAATAAGAGTTCTCAACATGGAAAACTCGTCAGTAGTATGGATTCGCCGGTTCTGGCCCCACTAGGCTCCATGGAGCACATTGTTGTTAGTGTAAATGAATTTTAACAGAGATGTTGTTATTGTTTTCAATAGGGATCATTTTTTTAACATAGTTGTTGTTAGTGTTATTCAATAGGGATCATTTTTTAACATCGTTGTTGTTAGTGTAATTCAATAGGGATCATTTTTTAACATAGTTGCTGTTAGTGTAATTCAATAGGGATCATTTTTTAACATAGTTGTTGTTGGTATAGTTCAATAGGGATCATTTTTTAACAGAGTTGTTGGTACTGTAGTTCATTGGAGATCATATTTTAACAGTATAGTTGTTATTGTTTTTTCAATGGGGATCATATTTTAACAGAATATTTGTTATTGTTTTCATGGGAAGTATTTTTAACAGATGTATATTATATGTATACTATATATTTTATAATGGCATGGAGCCAGTGGGATGACTTTTTAACATAATTTGTTAATGTTGATACATACATATATATTATATGCATGTTATGAAGGCATGCAGCCGTAAAGAGTAAATGTTGTTGTTGGGATAATTATATCGGAGTAAGCATTTTTTGTGAATGAGAATATTTACAAACGTATTCATGTTGTTGTTGTAAAATATTATAGTTGCAATTAGATTTCAGTTAACGTAGTTATAATGTATACTATAGTTATACTTGTTTGTTTTATTTTTGCATGATCATCAAGAGAGTTGAGGAGCAAAGGGTTCAATTTGAAACTTTGTTGAGGAACGGTGATTGTAATTTAAAACTTCGATATATGAATGAATATTATTATTAGATGCGTATTTTTTTTGTGGTTAATTTTTTTTGTTGTAAACAGGTTAAGACACTTCTGTATTAATGCATTGACATATATTTAATTCAAGTCCAATTTTACTATAAGGGTTATTGTACTGGATTTTATTCTACAAAGTCATGATCGTTTAATTTGGTTATATGAATGAATGGAGCCATAAGGTTCCATTGGGATCATTTTTTAAATCATTTTCTATACTATATGTTTAAAAGATTGAACATGTTAGAACATGTATATTTTTTATAGAGTTTTTTGTCTTGAGATTTATTTAATTTACTCTCTTTAAAATTTTAATTGAGTATATTTATACTAATGGAATTCACTTTTTAACTCATTTTAAAGAGATATCCATTATATATAAATGGATCGAAATTTGAATTAAATTTATTCATCGTCTGCATTACAATTTGATAGGAACAACAAAATATGGTAAGATTGTTTTTTTTTAATTTTGTTTGTATTTATTAATTTATGTATTTATATTATTTAAAGGATTTCACTGAAATTATTAGTTTAGCAAAAGGAAACCTCTCTACATACATTAGAGTAGATGACTTGCCCATTGATCAGGAATTCAGGATTTCTAAATTTGAATGGAAAAACACAATTAATGGAACAAAATTAATTGTACATCTAACAGACAACAGATGGTTTTATCTACCAGCAAGAATTTCTAGAAAAGTTGAAACCGATGATCCATATTTATATAATATAAATGAGAAAAAGTGGTCTATTATTTTTCGAGGACGACAATCAGAAGTAATGGGGATGGCTCTATTCGATTTACGTTATGAATAAAAAAAAAAAACGTATCAATATACTTTTAAAAATATTCATTTTAAATAAAATATTTAAATATATACATATTGTTTTATTTATTTATTTTAAAACGATTTGAAACAATATAACAAATAATTTATAAAACTTATATTTGCATTATTTGCTCAAAACTCAGTAGAGCGTTTAATAAAATATTATCATCATCATCGTCCATTAAATTACAATAATGATGATCCGCATTTAACATCCTCGGATCGTCTAAGTTAAGAAATAGATGGTCTAGTCCATCATCTAATAATCCTTCCCTAATTCCAACATCTATCAAATTTACTGGCGGGAGTGTTACGACTTCTAGTATTTCAATTTGAGGATTTACTGTTAATAAAATTTTTATTAGTAATATAAAATGATTTTAAAAAATATATTTAGTTATTTACTTACAAGTATAAGTTTTTGCCTTTTTATATGAAAAATTATGTTTTCGCAGGATATGCCGCTTAAGGTTGTTTCTAGTCGAGAATTTTAAATGCGGGCAAAATTCACACTCCATTTTTTAATGTTGATATATTAAAAGTATGAAAACGAGTAAAATTTATTATTATATCCATTGTATAGAACACCTTTATATATCAAAGCATGTAATATGATATATATTAAACTGAACTTAAAAATTTGAATTCAGCAAAATTTAATGTATAAGTAGTGAAATACACCGGAAGTCAGTAAATTAAAACTGCAGTAACACATCTTTATTGCAACACTGCACTTTTTTTATGTTCAATAATTCCTGTAAAATTTGAAGTTGAAGTTTCTTAATATTCAAAATAATAATTTAAGTTAGTGTTCGTTTGTTTGCAACTTCGAGAACTTCTATAAAAATTAAAAAATGTTTATCTGTGCATTGTGTTCAAAGTCCTTCGCGAAAAACTATAATTTAAAGAGACATGTATCGACAATACATGAAAATACAAAGTTTAGCTGCTTAAAGTGTAGTAAATCTTTTAGCAGACCAAATACTTTAAAACATCATTCCTGTCAACATTTTCAAGAGGAAATTCCTTCAAAACAAGGAAAATATGAGGATTTGCTGAATAATGAATATGAAATCGCATCAACATCATCATCGGTGAGCCGTTACTGTGAGAACTGTAATGTTACAGTTCACAAATCCCTATGGAGAGGCCATTTAAGATCAACAGCGCATAAGAGAGCATCAGAGATTGCAGATATAGATGGATTTAAATTGGTACGAAAAGCATTTAAAAATAAAATATGTGATTACATATTACCTAATGATGATGAAAGTCTAATAAATCCACATGAATATTTCGGTCAAATAAGAAATAAAATTAAAAATTTACTGGAAAGAGAATTAAATAAGAAAATATCTTTAAAATTGAATGCGGAGATCTCTGCTGACTATATACGTCCTTCAAAACCTTCTGTCGAAGATGATGATGAATTTAAACTAAGCACTTTTTCACATATAACAAAACCACTAACAATATTAACCAAAGATAATATTGAAGATGTAATGTTAAATATTGAAGAATTGTTAATAAATAAAATGGAGAACTTTCAAGAACGAGATAGTGGATGGGCTTTGATAAAAATCAATAAAATTGAGCTTAATATAAGTGAATATAGCCCCTTAAATGGATTATCATATCAGAAATTGCCAGCATACATAGAAAAAAGAAAGGCATGTATTAATATACAAAACAGTGATATTTTCTGCTTTAAGTGGGCTATTATTGCAGCAATAGTTAATACAAAAATAAAAATAAATGATCCCTATCGCATTAATTCATATAATATTTCCGACATAACAGCAGAGGAAATTTATGTGAATGGTATAAATTTGATATTTAGAGGATTAGACTTCCCCCATTCTATAAAGAATACAAAAATATTTGAGCTAAACAACTCCATTAGCATAAATATTTTCATGTATAATGAAAAGTCAGATGGAAAATGCGAAATTTTGGGACCTATTTATCACACTGAAAAAGAACAGAGTACACATATCAATTTGCTATTTTGTGACAGTGAAGAAATTACTCACTATGTCTGGATAAAAGATCTAAGTAAATTGATTAGCGGTCAGGGACGAAAAAGAGCCCACAAAATGTATATTTGTAATGGATGTATTCTACAATTTACATCTACAAAGTCTCTTGAGGCACATAAATCATCATGTAAAAAAAAAATTACGTATTTGCCCAAGGAAAATGAGTCCACACTAGCATTTAAAGCCTATGAAAAAACCATCCCAGTTGGATATACTTTTTATATGGATTTTGAATCGATTCTGGAACCGATTATTGGCTGTACAAATAACCCAGAAAATACGTATACAACGAATATTCAGAAGCACAAACCATGCGCATTTGCTTGGTATTTGAAAGGGTCATATGATGATCGTTTCGATAAGCTACAAAATTATACAGGTGAATACAAAAGAAAAAAATATTAATTAAAAAATAAAAATAAAAAACGATATATATATAATATTTAATCTTTCGTTTATAGGTCCTGAATGTTCGAGAGTTATGATAAAATCTTTAGTTGCGAAAGCGACGCAAATATATTGGAACGTTTACTCCACAATGAAGGCAATGAAGATAACTGACCAGGAAATGCACGAGTTCCATCAATCAACAATCTGCTGTATATGTAAAAGTGATTTAAGTAATAATATTAGTATAAAAGTAAGGCACCATTGTCATTTTACCGGAAAGTATTTAGGATCTGCTCATACAGAATGTAATTTGAAAGCAAAAAGAACTAAATTCTTTCCGGTAATAACTCATAATTTATCCAAATATGATCTACATTTATTTATACAAAATTTAAACGAAGTAGAGGGAGCTATTGATATTATACCTCTTAATAAAGAGGTATTTATATCTATAACAAAAACTATAAATTTAACTAAAGATCATAGTTTTCAACTTAGATTTATAGATTCATTTAGATTTTTACCTAGCAGCCTTGAGAAATTGGTGAAAACTCTAAATGACGAGTCAATCCATATAACTAAAAAGGTTTTTAACAATAATTCGTATAAGATATTTTATAGAAAAGGTGTTTTTCCTTATGATTATTTAGATAGCTTTAATAGGTTAAAAGAAAATCAATTACCTGCTAAAGATAAGTTTTTTAATAGATTAATTAATGAAGAGTATTCTGAAGATGATTATGCTTATGCTCTGAATGTATGGAACATTTTAAATTGTAAATCTTTAAAAGATTATTTAGAAGTATACCTAAAGTGTGATGTTGTCTTACTTGCGGATGTTTTTGAGAATTTTAGAAAAATTTGTCTAAAAATTTATGAGCTTGATCCGTGTCATTGCTTCACTGCTCCCGGATTATCTTGGGATGCTATGCTCAAGATGACTAAAATTAACCTCGAACTAATTACCGATATAGAAATGTATACTTTTATTCAAGACGGTATACGTGGAGGTTTAACACAATGCTCGATTAGACATGTAAAAGCCAATAATAAATATATGCATAACTTTGATAAATCTAAATGTTCATCATATTTAATGTATTATGACGCAAATAATTTATATGGTTATGCGATGTCACAGCCATTACCTTTTAAGGAATTTAGATTTTTAGAGTCATATGAAATTACAGAGTTTACTATTGAAAAACTTAAATCTATTAATGAACATTCTTCTAAAGGATATATTTTTGAAGTTATCCTTTAGAAGAATGTTCATTAATAGATTTAAGTTTTTCAATAGTAAACTCTGTAATTTCATATGACTCTAAAAATCTAAATTCCTTAAAAGGTAATGGCTGTGACATCGCATAACCATATAAATTATTTGCGTCATAATACATTAAATATGATGAACATTTAGATTTATCAAAGTTATGCATATATTTATTATTGGCTTTTACATGTCTAATCGAGCATTGTGTTAAACCTCCACGTATACCGTCTTGAATAAAAGTATACATTTCTATATCGGTAATTAGTTCGAGGTTAATTTTAGTCATCTTGAGCATAGCATCCCAAGATAATCCGGGAGCAGTGAAGTAATGACACGGATCAAGCTCATAAATTTTTAGACAAATTTTTCTAAAATTCTCAAAAACATCCGCAAGTAAGACAACATCACACTTTAGGTATACTTCTAAATAATCTTTTAAAGATTTACAATTTAAAATGTTCCATACATTCAGAGCATAAGCATAATCATCTTCAGAACACTCTTCATTAATTAATCTATTAAAAAACTTATCTTTAGCAGGTAATTGATTTTCTTTTAACCTATTAAAGCTATCTAAATAATCATAAGGAAAAACACCTTTTCTATAAAATATCTTATACGAATTATTGTTAAAAACCTTTTTAGTTATATGGATTGACTCGTCATTTAGAGTTTTCACCAATTTCTCAAGGCTGCTAGGTAAAAATCTAAATGAATCTATAAATCTAAGTTGAAAACTATGATCTTTAGTTAAATTTATAGTTTTTGTTATAGATATAAATACCTCTTTATTAAGAGGTATAATATCAATAGCTCCCTCTACTTCGTTTAAATTTTGTATAAATAAATGTAGATCATATTTGGATAAATTATGAGTTATTACCGGAAAGAATTTAGTTCTTTTTGCTTTCAAATTACATTCTGTATGAGCAGATCCTAAATACTTTCCGGTAAAATGACAATGGTGCCTTACTTTTATACTAATATTATTACTTAAATCACTTTTACATATACAGCAGATTGTTGATTGATGGATCTCGTGCATTTCCTGGTCAGTTATCTTCATTGCCTTCATTGTGGAGTAAACGTTCCAATATATTTGCGTCGCTTTCGCAACTAAAGATTTTATCATAACTCTCGAACATTCAGGACCTATAAACGAAAGATTAAATATTATATATATATCGTTTTTTATTTTTATTTTTTAATTAATATTTTTTTCTTTTGTATTCACCTGTATAATTTTGTAGCTTATCGAAACGATCATCATATGACCCTTTCAAATACCAAGCAAATGCGCATGGTATGTGCTTCTGAATATTCGTTGTATACGTATTTTCTGGGTTATTTGTACAGCCAATAATCGGTTCCAGAATCGATTCCAAATCCATATAAAAAGTATATCCAACTGGGATGGTTTTTTCATAGGCTTTAAATGCTAGTGTGGACTCATTTTCCTTGGGCAAATACGTAATTTTTTTTTTACATGATGATTTATGTGCCTCAAGAGACTTTATAGATGTAAATTGTAGAATACATCCATTACAAATATACATTTTGTGGGCTCTTTTTCGTCCCTGACCGCTAATCAATTTACTTAGATCTTTTATCCAGACATAGTGAGTAATTTCTTCACTGTCACAAAATAGCAAATTGATATGTGTACTCTGTTCTTTTTCAGTGTGATAAATAGGTCCCAAAATTTCGCATTTTCCATCTGACTTTTCATTATACATGAAAATATTTATGCTAATGGAGTTGTTTAGCTCAAATATTTTTGTATTCTTTATAGAATGGGGGAAGTCTAATCCTCTAAATATCAAATTTATACCATTCACATAAATTTCCTCTGCTGTTATGTCGGAAATATTATATGAATTAATGCGATAGGGATCATTTATTTTTATTTTTGTATTAACTATTGCTGCAATAATAGCCCACTTAAAGCAGAAAATATCACTGTTTTGTATATTAATACATGCCTTTCTTTTTTCTATGTATGCTGGCAATTTCTGATATGATAATCCATTTAAGGGGCTATATTCACTTATATTAAGCTCAATTTTATTGATTTTTATCAAAGCCCATCCACTATCTCGTTCTTGAAAGTTCTCCATTTTATTTATTAACAATTCTTCAATATTTAACATTACATCTTCAATATTATCTTTGGTTAATATTGTTAGTGGTTTTGTTATATGTGAAAAAGTGCTTAGTTTAAATTCATCATCATCTTCGACAGAAGGTTTTGAAGGACGTATATAGTCAGCAGAGATCTCCGCATTCAATTTTAAAGATATTTTCTTATTTAATTCTCTTTCCAGTAAATTTTTAATTTTATTTCTTATTTGACCGAAATATTCATGTGGATTTATTAGACTTTCATCATCATTAGGTAATATGTAATCACATATTTTATTTTTAAATGCTTTTCGTACCAATTTAAATCCATCTATATCTGCAATCTCTGATGCTCTCTTATGCGCTGTTGATCTTAAATGGCCTCTCCATAGGGATTTGTGAACTGTAACATTACAGTTCTCACAGTAACGGCTCACCGATGATGATGTTGATGCGATTTCATATTCATTATTCAGCAAATCCTCATATTTTCCTTGTTTTGAAGGAATTTCCTCTTGAAAATGTTGACAGGAATGATGTTTTAAAGTATTTGGTCTGCTAAAAGATTTACTACACTTTAAGCAGCTAAACTTTGTATTTTCATGTATTGTCGATACATGTCTCTTTAAATTATAGTTTTTCGCGATGGACTTTGAACACAATGCACAGATAAACATTTTTTAATTTTTATAGAAGTTCTCGAAGTTGCAAACAAACGAACACTAACTTAAATTATTATTTTGAATATTAAGAAACTTCAACTTCAAATTTTACAGGAATTATTGAACATAAAAAAAGTGCAGTGTTGCAATAAAGATGTGTTACTGCAGTTTTAATTTACTGACTTCCGGTGTATTTCACTACTTATACATTAAATTTTGCTGAATTCAAATTTTTAAGTTCAGTTTAATATATATCATATTACATGCTTTGATATATAAAGGTGTTCTATACAATGGATATAATAATAAATTTTACTCGTTTTCATACTTTTAATATATCAACATTAAAAAATGGAGTGTGAATTTTGCCCGCATTTAAAATTCTCGACTAGAAACAACCTTAAGCGGCATATCCTGCGAAAACATAATTTTTCATATAAAAAGGCAAAAACTTATACTTGTAAGTAAATAACTAAATATATTTTTTAAAATCATTTTATATTACTAATAAAAATTTTATTAACAGTAAATCCTCAAATTGAAATACTAGAAGTCGTAACACTCCCGCCAGTAAATTTGATAGATGTTGGAATTAGGGAAGGATTATTAGATGATGGACTAGACCATCTATTTCTTAACTTAGACGATCCGAGGATGTTAAATGCGGATCATCATTATTGTAATTTAATGGACGATGATGATGATAATATTTTATTAAACGCTCTACTGAGTTTTGAGCAAATAATGCAAATATAAGTTTTATAAATTATTTGTTATATTGTTTCAAATCGTTTTAAAATAAATAAATAAAACAATATGTATATATTTAAATATTTTATTTAAAATGAATATTTTTAAAAGTATATTGATACGTTTTTTTTTTTTATTCATAACGTAAATCGAATAGAGCCATCCCCATTACTTCTGATTGTCGTCCTCGAAAAATAATAGACCACTTTTTCTCATTTATATTATATAAATATGGATCATCGGTTTCAACTTTTCTAGAAATTCTTGCTGGTAGATAAAACCATCTGTTGTCTGTTAGATGTACAATTAATTTTGTTCCATTAATTGTGTTTTTCCATTCAAATTTAGAAATCCTGAATTCCTGATCAATGGGCAAGTCATCTACTCTAATGTATGTAGAGAGGTTTCCTTTTGCTAAACTAATAATTTCAGTGAAATCCTTTAAATAATATAAATACATAAATTAATAAATACAAACAAAATTAAAAAAAAACAATCTTACCATATTTTGTTGTTCCTATCAAATTGTAATGCAGACGATGAATAAATTTAATTCAAATTTCGATCCATTTATATATAATGGATATCTCTTTAAAATGAGTTAAAAAGTGAATTCCATTAGTATAAATATACTCAATTAAAATTTTAAAGAGAGTAAATTAAATAAATCTCAAGACAAAAAACTCTATAAAAAATATACATGTTCTAACATGTTCAATCTTTTAAACATATAGTATAGAAAATGATTTAAAAAATGATCCCAATGGAACCTTATGGCTCCATTCATTCATATAACCAAATTAAACGATCATGACTTTGTAGAATAAAATCCAGTACAATAACCCTTATAGTAAAATTGGCCTTGAATTAAATATATGTCAATGCATTAATACAGAAGTGTCTTAACCTGTTTACAACAAAAAAAATTAACTTCATAACATGCATATAATATATATGTATGTATCAACATTAACAAATTATGTTAAAAAGTCATCCCACTGGCTCCATGCCATTATAAAATATATAGTATACATATAATATACATCTGTTAAAAATACTTCCCATGAAAACAATAACAAATATTCTGTTAAAATATGATCCCCATTGAAAAAACAATAACAACTATACTGTTAAAATATGATCTCCAATGAACTACAGTACCAACAACTCTGTTAAAAAATGATCCCTATTGAACTATACCAACAACAACTATGTTAAAAAATGATCCCTATTGAATTACACTAACAGCAACTATGTTAAAAAAATGATCCCTATTGAATTACACTAACAACAACTATGTTAAAAAATGATCCCTATTGAATTACACTAACAACAACTATGTTAAAAAAATGATCCCTATTGAAAACAATAACAACATCTCTGTTAAAATTCATTTACACTAACAACAATGTGCTCCATGGAGCCCAGTGGGGCCAGAACCGGCGAATCCATACTACTCTCGTCCAAATTAATTAAAAAGGGAACAGTGATAGGCCAGTGTCAAGAGGCATCAGCGATTATAAATTGTGAGTCAAATCCATCAAGAGACTACGGCACATCGCAAATAAACAAACAATCTACTCACAGGTTTATAAATGAGTGGACGAAGGATTTGACTGCCAAGAAAAAGAGTCAAGTGCAACAGCTAATTGACAAATATCGGTGTATATTTGCTGAAAAGGGCCAAAAAGATGGCAGAACTTCCATTGTAAAACATCTAATAGACACTGGTGAATCGATAAGAAAGATCGAGAGAAAACCGCATTCAGTACTGGAGATGGACTATGGCAATTTTTGCTAATGCCGTTTGGACTATGCAATGCCCCAGCAACATTCGAGCGGTTAATGGAGCACGTATTAAAAGGTTTACACTGGAAAACATGCCTAGTATACCTTGATGACATAATTGCTATGGGCAAAGATTTCAACGAACATCTAAGAAATCTAGAGGAAGTATTCCTTCGATTGAAAAATGCGGGTCTACAACTTAGCCCAAAGAAATGCTCACTTTTCAAGAAAGAAGTCAAGTATCTGGGCCATCGAGTTACCACGGAAGGAGTGCATACCGATGAAGATAAAATAGTTGCAGTGAAAGAGTGGCCCAGACCGCAAAACCTACATGACCTACGAAGTTTCTTGGGGCTATGTACATACTACAGGCGATTTGTTCCAGGTTTTGCCAATGTTGCAAGCAGTCTTCACGAGTTGACAAGAAAGAACCGCGCATTTCAATGGAGCGATGATCAAGAGAGGGCATTTTTGAAATTAAAAGATCTACTGTGCTCGGCACCAATTCTTGCGTATCCAATTCCAGGTGAGAAATTTATACTTGATACGGATGCAAGTGGATACGGAATAGGCGGAGTTCTCTCTCAAGTGATCAATGGGCAAGAAAAAGTGATCGCATACTACAGTAAAACATTGTCCAAGCCCGAGCGAAATTACTGTGTCACCAGGAGGGAGCTTCTTGCTGTAATTGAAAGTGTGAAAAGTTTCCATAAGTATCTGTACGGACAACAGTTTCACTTAAGAACCGATCACGCAGCACTACGATGGTTACTTCAGTTCAAAGATCCGGAAGGTCAAATTGCGCGTTGGATAGAACGATTACAGAGCTACGATTTCTCAATCGAACATCGTAAAGGAGGAAATCATGGAAATGCAGATGCTCTGTCACGACGCCCATGTAAACTAGAATGCAGACATTGTTCAAGAGCGGAAGGAAAAGAAAACATAATTGACATTCGTTTGGTAAATGTTTTGCCCGATGAAAAATGGACTCCGGAACAAATTCAAATTGATCAAAAGAGTGATCCCGATCTCACAAAAATCATGATGTTCAAGGAACAGCAAGAAAACCATCATGGGAAGATATAGCTGCCGACAGTGCCATAACTAAAGCTTACTGGGCACAGTGGCAGAGCTTAAAGCTACAAGATGGTTGCTTATATCGTGTATGGGAAAATGAAGATGGCACATCCGCTCGAAGTTTGATTGTTGTTCCCAAGTCAAAAATAAAAGAGATATTAGCGGAATACCATGGTGGATCTAGTGGTGGTCATTTGGTCATTAATAAAACGGTCGAGAAGGTAAAGAAACGTTTTTATTGGATTGGATGCCAAGAGTCAGTCTCAGATTGGATTCGCAGTTGCCCACAATGTGTACCAGCAAAAGGACCAACAGTCAGAAGTCGCGACAGGATGCATTAGTACAACGTGGGAGCACCATTCGAGCGTATTGCCATGGATGTCGACGGGCCGTTTCCAATCAGTGATGCGGGTAATAAGCATGTGCTTGTCGTCATTGACTACTTCAGCAAGTGGCCTGAAGTGTATCCCATGCCGAATCAAAAAGCCACAACAGTTGCGGATGCATTAGTTAACAACTGGGTAAGACGTTTTGGAGTACCGTTGGAATTGCATTCAGATCAAGGAAGAAATTTTGAGTCTGCAGTTTTTAAAGAAGTATGCAAAATCCTCAACATACACAAAACACGAACAACGCCTTTGCACCCGCAATCAGACGGCATGGTGAAGAGATTCAATCGGACTTTGGAAGAGTATCTCAGAAAAGTGGTTGATAAAAATCAAAAAGATTCGGATACACACATACCACTATTCCTCGTGGCTTATCGAACGGCGGTTCATGATACCACAGCAGCTTCACCATCTAAAATTGTTTTTGGAACAGACTTAAGATTACCTGCGGATTTAAAGTTTGGTGCGAGTCCTTCAGCTGGAATTCCTGTACACAATTATGTTTTCAGAAAAAGTGAAGAAATGAACGAAGTGCATCAGTTTGTAAGACAGCGTACACAATTTGCGAGTGATAAGATGAAGGCCAGATACGACTTGCGCACAAATTCAGAGGGATTTACGGAAGAACAACTTGTTTTGCTCTATAACCCACAAAGGAAGAAAGGCTTATCCCCTAAGCTACAAACACACTGGGAAGGACCATACAAGATAATTAAAAGAATTAACGATGTCGTGTATCGGATTCAGAATACTGCAGGCGTTAGAAGAAAAATGAAAGTGGTACATTTAGAAAGGTTGGCGCCGTATAGAGAGAGAGAGGATTAACATCTGTTCGGGACGAACAGATTTAGGTGGAGGGCAGTGTTACGAAAAGAGGTAATTTGCTCCACTGTGCAAGCAATCTACAATAATAGATGAGACGCAAGACAATTCAGCGCACTAAGCAATGTGTTAGAAAGAGACGGAAGATCATTCAGCGCACTGAGGCAGTGTGCGAGAAAGAGATGGAAGATCAGCGCATTAAAACACATGAGTGCGAATGAGATGCCAATAGCATGCGTCATTCACGAAACGAGTAGAAGGTTCTCGAAACAAGTCGAAGCTTGTCGAAACGTGTCGAACTGATGCATGCAGTATATAAGGCCGCGCATCTGAGGCACTGTACTTCAGTTGTGATTTAATAGTGAACTAGTGCGTCTCGTGAGTGAACATTGTAAAGATAAATTGTAGTAATTCAGCAGTTGATATAAGTGATTATTCTTTAAGTTGTTATTTAAATTAATAAAGTTAATTAATACTAGTTGAAATAATACTAGTTAAAACCAAATATAAGTGCGTTTTTATTTTGTACACAATCCAGCGATACGAACTCGTAGAACAGTTTTCCGTAGACTGAATTTTCGTAACAATATAATATACGATTCGTTGGTAATAATAATTGCTATTAAACCATACCCCCCCAAAAATAATTTTACTTATTTTTATAAAAAGTTTTTTTAATTTTGTTTAGATAAATTGTTGTTTGTTTTTCGACCTAAAAATATTGAATTTGCGGGCTCAAGGTCTTGCCAGATACAAAGTGATTTTTTCTGAAATAATAAATACGACCCGTAAAAATCCAAAATATTTTTTGAAGATTAATCACATTGACCCACACATAAAATTTAGCTTATACATTTTTTGTGAATTTGTTAAGATTTATTTTCTGAAAAAGATTGCGGCTCGTTATTAATTTAAAACCATTTTTTTAAATTAAGCCACCCAGACCCAACATTTTATTATTGAATTTTTTGAGAATTTCTGAAGTTATTTAAATTGAATATTATTTAAACCCAACCCCAATAATAAAAAAATGGCGGCTCTGACAGCATTTATTCAATTCGGAAACGACATTATTGAATTTGAGCAAACTAATTGCGGTACTAACCCAAGATTTAGTACCTCATGCCTTACGAGTTTCATCGGAAGCAGCTTACTTTTCTGTGGGATAATTTCCAAACTTCGTATAACACTATACGAAATGCACCCGACAGTTCCGATGACCGAAAGAAACTGAAAGATAAATATACTAAAGGATACAACGCATATATACGCTGTATTTCTTCCCTTTCAGAAATAATGGAGACCCTAAAGCAACAGGTAGAAACTCCTAAGCAAGGATTGAAACCGTAACCGAAACCGATATCCGTTTAAAACCGTTTCATTTTTACAACCGAAACCGTTATACAAAAATCAGAAATAAACCGAAATACAAAACCGATATAAACGGTTTCGGTTTTATACCGGTTTAAAACGGTTTTTAAAAAAGTACCTATAAATAGAAACAGAAAAACATATTTCATTTTATAATAGAAGATCTTAAGTAAAGTGTCATTTAATAAAATTTTGAGTTCCCAAAATTTTTTCAAGGCTAAAGAATATAAGCATCTTAAAAATAAGGTTTGATTCGTTTGAAAGTGCAAAAACAACAGAAATGAAAATAAAGCAGCATAACAATAAAGCAGCATCCACGATTTTGATAGAATTTTTAGCGGGAAATTTTTTGTACCACAAAAAAACTCGTTGTTGTTGCCAACTAGATAGCTGTACTATATACATACATAAAGTGTGGTGTCATGCGACTGTCTGCTGTCATGCGTCTGTCCGTTGTTATGCGTCTGTCTGTTGTCATGCGTCTGTTTGTTGCCTTGCGATGATACCGGATAGCAACAAAGAGTTGTCGTTGTGAAAGTGTGTATATACGAATCGTAATTCGTTATTGTTGTATTCTCTTCTTTCTGTTAGTGTTCGCAAAAAAAAATGTTACCCTGCAAGATATTATTTGTGTTCTCTTTACATACGGTGCGTGCAGCATTCGGATTTTTTTTAATCTCTGACGAAAATAGAAATATGCCTATACGAAATATTCCTTATATTTATTATGAATGTATAATATACATTGAACATATTATGTTAATTTTATTATGGCCTTGAGATTTTGAATTGTCTTGCCAACATCATTTGATTTGTACAATTATATTTTATTAATTAATTCTTGTTAAAATATAATTCAAATTTTTTTTTGTTAGAAAAATAATTTATTTTTGTTGAAGAAATTGAAAATATGGAAAATGAGTAACTTAAATACAATTAGTGTTCAAAATCTATTCGTTTTCATAATTAATATGCAGTTTATGATATTTGTCTTTGATCTTTTATTTAAAATTTAAAAAGTAAAATTTTGAAAGATTCTTGCAAGCAAGAGCAAAAAAGGTATTGCAAGAACAAGATCATATGTACCTATGCAAGACTCAGCGTTTAAGAACAAGATTATCATTTCTTGACTTGCTCTTGCATATGATCAACACTATTTTACATATGTTGCAGTTCACTGAATTGTTGGAATTTAATTTCTTTGGCTTTTATGTATGGAAATTGTACAAAATTATTCTTCTTTGCAATTCAGATCATATCTCAGGTTATGTCAAAAAATTGCTTTTCATTGGTTTGTGGTTACGAAATTTTGAATTAAAATTTTTTCTTGGCGTAATCAATTAAATAATTAATATAACACTATATTTTAACTAAAATAACAAAACACATTGTTTAAATTACGTTTCCCACTTTACCCCAATATCATAATTTGAACATAACTTAGCATCATATAAACAATGCTAAATTATTTGAAAAATATGGAAAAAAGAAAATTTATACAAAAACCGAAATCAAAACCGAAACCGTAACATGGAACCGGTATACCGAAACCGTTTCGTTATAAAAACTTAAAACCGAAACCGTAACCGAAACCGAAACGCAGAAAAAACCGAAACCGAAATCGAAACCTTTATTCGTTTAGGTTTCAATCCTTGCTCCTAAGGCAAGAAAAGAAAAGACCCCATTTCAATTTGCACCCTCTATTCATTTACCCCCGTGTGACACGGATAATTTTGAAGGTGACACGTCACCTGGCCCACTTTTAGAGATATGTTTTCTGCTCGCTACATCAACAACGCCAGATTAAACAATGTGGAAAAACTTTTCCATCTTAATCAAAAGACCCGAGGCGAAGCAAGAGACATTGTTAAAAATGCTCCTCTTACCAATGATGGTTTTTTATTGGCATGGAGTAATATCGTTAAACAATAATAAAAGAATGCAATTAAATGCTCAACTCAAGTCCGGTAGCTCTATTAAAAAGTTACAAAGAACAATCAACAACTGTGTGACGACCCTGCAAATGTTGGACATAGACACAGATAACTGGAGTCCAAGTCTAGTTTATCTGTGTTCGACCAGTCTCCCCTAAAACACGCTAGAAATATTTGAAAGATCTTTAGTAAATAGTTCAGAAATTCCTGAATGGAGATTTTTGGATAAGTTTTTGACCTAAAATACAAGACCCTTGAGTCTGTTGGCGATATTAAGTCTTCGAGTATGAAGACTAGCCAACAGACAGTTTCCAGTAATGCTGGACCTAAATCTTGTGGAGACAAACGTGTGAACGCATTTCCCACAAATGTATATGAAAGTCTATTTGTTACAAAAACGACAAGACCCAGATTTGTTGAGCCAAGACCCATTTATGCCAAGCCAGCAAAATGGGAAGTTGATGGTAACATTTGCAGTGAGTGCCCCACATTCATATCCATGAAAGTAGAGGATAGACACGATGCTGTGAAATGATTTGAGCGGATATAAATGTCGCTTTTGTAGCAAATAGCATCATTCCCTTTTATATTTAGCATAATATATATATATATATATATATATATATATATATATATATATATATATATATATATATATATATATATATATATATATATATATAGATATATATATATATATATAGAGCATGAGCAGGCTCACTCTGATTGCTAGTGGGCAGAGGTAATGAGGGATTTCCATCTATTAGTTTCCGGGGAGGCCAGAGATTGGTACTGACTGGCAATAAAAACGAATAACATCGTAGATTGGGCGTCTCTAAAGAATGCATTGTTGAGACAATATCAGAACCGCTGGTCGAATTTATAAATCATGATCGAGCTCGTTGAGCATCGGTAGCAACCAGGTGAATCGGTAAATGCCTTTTTCCATATATATATATGAACCAAATAATAATTTTTATTGATATTTTAACAATTTTTTATAGAAAAATTATTAAAGGGTCCCAAATTAATTTAATTTATTTTATTTAATTAATTTTTTTAATTAATTTTTAAAATAAAGTTTAACAATTTTTCTTTTACAAAATTAATTCTTTTATCGAATTTTTATAAAAAGTATTTTTGATTTTTAACAAACTGGGACCCAAAAAGCTTAACTGCACTATACAATTTTATTTGCGACCCGGTTTACCACTAAATAAAATATTAAAGTTAAATCATATATATATATATATATATATATATATATATATATATATATATATATATATATATATATATATATATATATATATATATATATAGATATATATATATATATAGAGCATGAGCAGGCTCACTCTGATTGCTAGTGGGCAGAGGTAATGAGGGATTTCCATCTATTAGTTTCCGGGGAGGCCAGAGATTGGTACTGACTGGCAATAAAAACGAATAACATCGTAGATTGGGCGTCTCTAAAGAATGCATTGTTGAGACAATATCAGAACCGCTGGTCGAATTTATAAATCATGATCGAGCTCGTTGAGCATCGGTAGCAACCAGGTGAATCGGTAAATGCCTTTTTCCATATATATATATGAACCAAATAATAATTTTTATTGATATTTTAACAATTTTTTATAGAAAAATTATTAAAGGGACCCAAATTAATTTAATTTATTTTATTTAATTAATTTTTAAAATAAAGTTTAACAATTTTTCTTTTACAAAATTAATTCTTTTATCGAATTTTTATAAAAAGTATTTTTGATTTTTAACAAACCCAAAAAGCTTAACTGCACTATACAATTTTATTTGCGACCCGGTTTACCACTAAATAAAATATTAAAGTTAACTCATTGTGACTCAAAGATAAAATTTTCAAAGTTTGTTGAAATTTTAAAAACTAAGTTTTGCAATACGATTCGTTGGTAATAATAATTGCTGTTAAACCATACCCCCCCAAAAATAATTTTACTTTTTTTATAAAAAGTTTTTAAATTTTGTTTAGATAAATTGTTGTTTGTTTTTCGACCTAAAAATATTGAATTTGTGGGCTCAAGGTCTTGCCAGATACAAAGTGATTTTTTCTGAAAAAATAAATACGACACGTAAAAATCGAAAATATTTTTTAAAGATTAATCACATTGACCCACACATAAAATTTTGCTTATACATTTTTTGTGAATTGTTTCAGATTTATTTTCTGAAAAAGATTGCGGCTCGTTATTAATTTAAAAACATTTTTGAGAATTTCTGAAGTTATTTAAATTGAATAATAAAAAAAATGGCCAATAATAAAAAAATGGCGGCTCTGACAGCATTTATTCAATTCGGAAACGACATTATTGAATTTGAGCAAACTAATTTCGGTACTAACCCAAGATTTAGTACCTCATGCCTTACGAGTTTCATCGGAAGCAGCTTACTTTTCTGTGGGATAATTTCCAAACTTCGTATAACACTATACGAAATGAACCCGACAGTTCCGATGACCGAAAGAAACTGGCATGGAGTAATATCGTTGAACAATAATAAAAGAATGCAATTAAATGCTCAACTCAAGTCCGGTAGCTCTATTAAAAAGTTACAAAGGACAATCAACAACTGTGTGACGACCCTGCAAATGTTGGACATAGACACAGATAACTGGAGTCCAAGTCTAGTTTATCTGTGTTCGACCAGTCTCCCCAAAAACACGCTTGAAATATTTGAAAGATCTTTAGTAAATAGTTCAGAAATTCCTGAATGGAGAATTTTGGATAAGTTTTTGACCTAAAATACAAGACCCTTGAGGCTGTTGGCTATATTAAGTCTTCGACTACGAAGACTAGCCAACAGACAGTTTCCAGTAATGCTGGACCTAAATCTTGTGGAGACAAACGTGTGAACGCAGTTCCCACAAATGTATATGAAAATCCATTTGTAACAAAAACGACAAGACCCAGATTTGTTGAGCAAAGACTCATTTATGCCAAGCCATCAAAATAGGAAGTTGATGTTAACATTTGCAGAATTTTCAATGGTAAGCACACTCTTCGTGAGTGCCCCACATTCATATCCATGAAAGTAGAGAATGCTGTGAAATGATTTGAGTGCTGTTTTAATGGTTTAGCAGTATGTCACAGCATCAGGGACTGTACGAGCGGATATAAATGTCGCTTTTGTAGCAAAAAGCATCATTTGCTTTTATATTTAGCATCGCAAGACCCGAAAGCAGACCCAAAAAATCTGCCAACGGCAAAAGCCTAAATGATGTGTTGCATACTGGACCCGTTCTACAACAAGATTTAGTTTTGTAAATTATTAAATGGCGACTTTTGAAATTTGTCTTTAATGCAGACATTTAAAAAATGTATCGTCAAATTTGCGTCGACCCTGCACACTCACCCTATCAAAGAATTTTGTTTCGGAAATCCTTAGAAGAACCCATTCAGGATTATGAGTTGCAAACAGTTACATTTGGTGTTAACTGTGCCCCTTACCTTGTCATTCGGACCCTACAGTAATTAGCGCACGACGTACCTGAGATCCACCAACAGGCTTCGTATATTCTACGAAACTGCATGTACGTAGATGATGTTCTGGCAGGCTATTCATGCTCGAGATGAGCTAATCACTGCATTAAAATCAGCAGGATTTTCGTTGCGCAAGTGGATTGCGAACGCACCGGAAATATTGGAAAATCTGCCACAAGAACACTTGCTGCTAACTGATGTACTCAATAATGCAAAGGTAATGGCATTCGATGGAATTCTAAAAAGATATTTTCTTTTTTCAAGTCTCACTCATCGAACTAAAAGATGCATACACAAAACGCGAAGTTTTGTCCTCTATTGCGAAGCTGTTCGACCCTGCTGGTTGGTTAGCGCCAATTATAGTGGCCGCCAAAATAATTATGCAACAGGTATGGCTCGACAAGACTGAGTGGGACGATATTCTAGTCCCTTTGACCCAAAGAAGATGGCAATCGTTTATCGATAGTTATCCATCGATAAACAGAATTGAGATTCCCAGATGGACTCATTTCACACCCGACGTTTCCGTTGAATTTCACGGATTTTGAGACGCTGCAGCTCTCTATGCTCGCTTACAAGATGCCAACGGTACTGTCGTCACGACCCTTCTGGCAGCGAAGGCGTGTGTAGCACCCGTCAAAACAGTTTCACTGACACGACTCGAACTATGCGGTGCTGTTTTGCTCGCAAATAAAGTTGATACCATCCTACCTAAAATAGACATGACCCAGTACAATACGTACATCTGGACAGACTCGACTATTGTCTTAGCCTGGCTCAATAAACCGCCCTACACTTGGACCACTTTTGTAGCCAACCGCATTTCGACCATCACAGAAAGCGTTGGTGTTGAAAATTGGCAACATGTCGATTCACACGAAAACCCAAAGACGTAGCAAGCCGCGGTAGAACTGGCAGAACATGAACTCTGGTGGAACTGTCCAAGTTGGCTAAGTTGCGTAAGAGATGAATGTCCACTGACCCGATCGACACGACCCTTGATCTTAAATCAATTAAGACATTTGCGATCACTACTCAAGAGGATGTGTTGGAACGATTTTCCACACTTCCAAAAGCATTAAGAGTCTTAGCATACGTTCTAAGATTCATGAGAAATTCTTTACCATCTCGACGTACTCAAATGACCCACTTAAATATTCAAATAGTACCCGAGGAAATTAAGATAGTAAAAGAAAGACACATAGTAGTGAATCAAAAAATGTGTTTTTCTGATGAATATATCGCTTTGACGAATAAAACCCAAATTTCGTCCAAAAGTTCACTACTGACCCGAAACCCATTTATAGACAGTAAAGGTCTATTAAGAGCACATGGTAGATTAGCAAAATCACCGACCCTTACATATAATGAACGCCACCCAATACTTTTAGCGTATCATTGTAGACTTGCTAAACTCTTGACCCATATGACCCATATTGTGACCTACACGGTGATAACCAATTAGTTTTTAGGCTACTACGAGCTGAATTTTGAATTATCAAGCTCAAGACCCTGATCAAAACTACGATCAATAATTGCATAATTTCTGTGTTGCACAAAAAGAAACAACAAACACAAATAATGGCTGCATTGCCTCCAGAGCGCACAACACTCACGCGCCCATTCACAAACACATGTGTAGACTTCGCAGGACCCGCTGAAATCTAAAATTACACCGTGCGAGCTTGTTTGATTACAAAAGGCTATGTGTGCGTGTTTGTTTGCTTTGCAACAAAATCGATTCATCTTGAACCAGTGATCTTACGACCCTTTTCCCCATTTTTTTCGATGCGCGGATGTCCTGCCATCATTTACTCCGACAACGGAACTAATTTTGTCGGAGCCGCACAAATGCTGAAGAAAGATTGGCATTTTAATCCACCCGGAGCCTTAATTCACGACCCTTAAGCCCTTCAAGGGAAAATCCTCTCGATTTTTCGCCTTTGACCCCAGTACACTTTCTAATTGGTACTCCATTATTGACCCCAGCTGAACCCAATTTAAGCAACTCGACCCTAAATGTTGTACATCGTTGGCATATTACATCACCATTTCTGTAACAGGTGGAAAGATGAATATCTTAAAGATTTACATAAACGCTATAAATGGCAAAACCAGCAGAAATGCGTAGAAGTAAATGATCTCGTTGTAATTCGACACGAGAATTTACCCCCAAACGAGTGGACCCTAGGGCGAGTAGTAAAAACGTATCTAGGTTCAGACTCAAGAACCAGAGTCGTCGATATTCGAACGGCCAAAGGGACTACTACTAGACCCATTACAAAAGTAGTAGTCCTACCCACCAAAAAATAGCCATGGCCCCAAACAACACGCGTCAGCAGCGGTGCCAAAAACAGCAGTGCAAACTCCAAGCGCGCAAATAATAAGCGCCGCAACAGCGGTGCCAATAAAAAGCGCGCCAACAGTAAGCGTCCTAACAACAAGCGGTGAAACAACACCAACGACAACGATGCCAGCACGAGCAATGGCAAACTCAACCAAGGCGACCGGAACCCAAGCAGTACAGGACTCAAAAGACCCATTGCGAACCCTAGCAAGTTTATAAGTCAGACCCTCATACCCACTGTCAAAGTGTGCCACGACAAAAGTTCGAAAATTGTACGAGCTTAGATAAACCAGTGCATCAGTTAAAACTGAACACGAGCCGTCTGGACACTTTGACGATCTTCGGGGTGGTAGTAGGTTCTCGGTTTGACTACCCATTTAGATGCGTGACGTTGATAAAGCCATTTTTAGCCGATTCACTCACATGATGCTCGCCGACCCAATAGTTACGACTTCCGCGACCCATGCGGATGTTTATTCGCAAATTTAAAATTCAGGTGTTTATAACTGCGAAAGTGGAGTAACAGTGGCTCAGAGCACTGCGTTCGGCTGGACATTCTCTGGTCCATGTACCCTCTGAGCTCCCGACCCAATGAATTTTCCTTAATTAATTTTTAGACCCTAAGACCCTAATAAACACCCAAATAAATTTAAAAAATGTATTATTGCAGACACTGCAAGGCGGGCGGCATGTTTACGTAGAAAAACACTGTATCTTTGAACATATCCGTCCGTCAGACCCATCGATTATTTATATCGATAACTGCGGCGAATATATATGGACCATTGGCTCTATCAATGTTCGCTGCATATAACTCGCTACGTTTACTTAAAACACAACGCACACCCACCCGTCTCCGCGACAAAGTTAAATTTGATAAGTTTAAAGTTTAAATTTATACCCGTCACCTGGACAATAAAAACAAACAACTCGACAAACCGGTCCCCGCGACAAATAATATAAACAATTAAAACCCAACAATCACCAATCAACACAAATCACAACAACAACGAAGAGGAACTGCCGGCACTTCTACAGGAAAACGGACTTATACAACATGAAACAAACACTACATAACACCCACAAACCATCTGAGCCATCACTGAAAATTAAGGTAAAATCTTTGTATTTTATATATTGTTTATTGCCATTTTCACCGCGATCAACTCGATTCATTAAATTGAAATTTACTAATTTCAATCGTGTTTCCTAATTCGCCATATCTATAATTAGTACCTCTTTAATTGATAATGCATTTCTATACAAAACCAATTAGATCGATTCAACATTCCTTACCATCCTTACCTTGTATGTATTGCGGTTTCCTGAAAAAGTTTGACACACAAAATTTTATCTTTTTACATTGTAGCGTCGGTAGCTCAAGGTTAGTGCGTTGGACTGCGATCCGAAACGTCCCCGGTTCAAGCCTGGACTGAGGCTAATAACATCTTTTCATAGAAACATGTTGCTATACCGCACTACCTCTCGGCAGTAAATGGCAAACCTAAAAGAGTAAAACATTGCCAATGAAAAGCTCTCACCCGCCGTTCGGATTCGTCAATATATTGTAGGTCCCCCCATCCCCTGGTCAGGACACCACAATGTAGATAGGCAGAGAGTAGGCTGTGACTGTGACCGCTGGTCAAGGCACCCTACTGCAGGAGAGGCAGGCAGAGAGTAGGCTGTGACTGTGACCGCTGGTCAAGACACCCTACTGCAGGAGAGGCAGGCAGAGAGTAGGCTGCGACCGCTGGTCAAGACACGCTACTGCAGGAGAGTGGAGTTAAACCATAGGAGAGCCGTGCAGAGCAGTGGATTTTAGCAGTGCAGTCCGGCCACGGATTACGGACTATACCCGCACCCCACTGCACGACGGGAGCGCGACGAACAGTGTAAAAAGTGAATTTGATTTTGTTACAAACTTATTTCTAAGTAAATTTAACTTTGTTTATTAAATAATAAAAACTATGAATTTAAAAATGTTATAATAGTTGTGTTACTCTGCAAACTATACATTTTTGCAACGAACCCTGAACACGACGTGTGATACCTCGGCATCGGCCGAAAAGGTTCGTTACAATGGCGCCCGAACAGGGACACAACAACAAAATTAAAATCAGTAAGCGGGAATAAAGAAAGTAAAATTAATTAAAATCAGTGCGCGGAAATATTGTAACAAAGTAAATTCAGTGCGCCGAAATATTAAAAAAAAAATCTAACCTCCAAAATCACGAGACAAAACGAGTGAACTAACCTCCAAATACACGAGGCAGGCAGTGAAAATTAAAATAGTGGATATGGACCATAGAGAAAAATAGTGTTAAGAACCAAAAATCTAGTGTTTGAAAAAAAAAATTACAATTTTAATTAAAAAATTAAATCAAACAGAGTAGTGCCGAACAAATCAATGATTTAACTTTAAAAAAAAAATAAAATGAGTAGTGTTAAGTGGGTGAATGACCTCACAAAGAAGGAACTCGTCGCGTACGTCAATGACTTCGCCTTCGACTCAATGGGCACCTTCGAACAATTAAAACAACGGTTCACAGCTCTCCTAAATGAGGAAAAACACAAGCCCGAGCGCTTGGCTCGCTTCACCGAGATACAGGCGCTACATCGAAGAGGGGCTTTCCCGGCGCCCAAAACATCTACCACAGAAGCTGAGGCTGATGCCGAGTCCAGCATAACAACACTGACGGTACCACCCATCCCAAACTCTACCCCCGGGTCGAGCGGTGTCTTCTGGTTTAGAATAATAATTTTGAAACAACCAGGTGAATCAGCCAATCATCTTACGGCCTAGAGCCGTGTTAGATACTATGTTAAAGCGCTGTTGTACTACAGTACTATGTACTAAGCACTTGTTTAATAGCGGTGGCTGAATCCCATGAAACTGGCTCTAGTGCACAAATCGTACGTAAATGTTTCTCGACAGTTACGCGCATAACCTTGTATCGGTCTTACAACAATTTCCACACCTCTGAATAGCCAAAAATGACCTTTATGCTTTTTATTGTAACTTATTTTTAAAGACGAATATTTTGAATGACGAACTATATTGGACCACATAGCGCCTTACCCAGACGTGTAAGTATATACAACATTTTTGATCCGCTGACCATAGAGAACCTGTAAATTAAAAAATGTGTTCTAATTTTATTGCCGCATAGTGTAATCGCTCTCTCGAAATATGCGGTATACGCGGGAATCTAGACGTTAAGGTTGCAAGCGAGAAACTCGAGATATCAGTGTATGCGTGTACACTTTAAGTACTTTTTGTTAAAAATTAGAAATATTATGCGTGTTTTTAACGATATGATTGTAAACAATTTGAAAAAGAATTTAAATTATCGAATTACAAAATGGTGCAATTATTGCGTAGCTGAACTATGAAAGAAATAAAAGACACGTGCGCTCGTTAATAACTAAAAATGTGTATCAACTATTACTAAGTTGAATATAAATCAATACTTATAAATTGAGTCAACAGCAGTATTTTTGGTAGACAATTTATACTATGCTCTGGATAACCATGTATAGTTTGTATATTAAGGTTTTTTGGGAAACTAATTTTCAACAGTACTATATTTTTTATATTTTAAGTAATGGATGAAAATGGATTAAAAAGATGGTTGCCATTTTCTTAAAAACGTTACGTATTAGGAAAAAACGAGTATTTATAAAAACTCACGGGTGCTGATTTTGACTACATAAAGTTTTTTTCATATTACGTAACGTTTCAAAAAAAAGTTCTCACGTAATTGTAAGCCCCTTTTAACCTGCAAAATGTAATACTGTTCAAACTTAATTTTCCAAAACTCTAATTTTACTATACCACTTAATGTTAGTATTTTTATACGTTTTTAAGTAATAAACATTGAAAATTTTGAGGTTTTTAGAAAAAAATTTAATTATTTACTTATTATTTATAATCTAATGTTAACCATGAAATTAATTTATGGCATAGCATAGAACAAGCTATAAATAAAAAATTACTATACATTTGTGTAAAGTGTCGTACTTCAATAACATTTTTTAAAATTATAAAATAAAAAAGGATCGTTTCTAT
Organism: Dryomyza anilis; assembly: GCA_951804985.1. Classification (NCBI taxonomy): domain Eukaryota; kingdom Metazoa; phylum Arthropoda; class Insecta; order Diptera; family Dryomyzidae; genus Dryomyza; species Dryomyza anilis. The sequence goes on along the minus strand of OX638135.1, from coordinate 77,472,690 downwards.
TATTTTGGTCAACTGTATATACATAGCGTAAAGCGTGCGTAGTTAACTTTATAATTTTATTACCTGTGAGCTAGGGATGTCTTTGAAGCCAGAGTATTCGTGGTTGTAGTTCATGTATGTTGGTTGAGAATTAACATCCCCAACAAACTTGCCATTCACAGTATCTTCTTCTTTAATATATTGAGGACAATGTCTCGACTCACAACCCACTGGACCACGATTTGTTTCACAAAATAGATGCTGTTGCATTGGTACAGGTGCAGGAATTTTTGAAAATATGTCAGTTGCACGACGCAACTCACTGTAAGAAGAACTTACAGGACTAGGGGGTGGTGCTATATCATCCTCATTTATATTTTTTACGTATTCAGCAGGTTCATTAGATGATTCCTCTAAAACAGTAGACAGAGATGCTAAATTATCTAAAAACCTTGTGGCAATTATACAGATAAATTTCCAAGTATTGCGCTCTTATCGTAACGTTGTAAAGTTAGAAAATCTATGTTTTTGTAAATTATATTTTTTATTTTTTATTAAAAAAAACATATTTGTGATATGCTGAATTGTATGTTTAAAAATGAAAATTTAGATATTGTTAGTGGCATTTGATCTAAAGTGCGTAATATTAACATTACATCGTTATTTGAGCTAATCTTTTAAGAATAATGTATATACCTATAACTGCATCATTTTTGTACAGCACATTATAGTAAACCCCACAAGTTGTGCTCAAATCATTTTTTTCATCAAAAGATTTAGTGTTTTTAAGTTGTGTATTTTTGTAAAAATTCATAGATTCTATATTTGACACTGAACCGCTGCTGTTTAGCTTAGAACGTATGATACTTGTGTATACATTATTTGAACGTTCAGAGGCCGCATAATTCAAATTACTGTCATTTTTTAAACTAAGGCCGGTTTCTGTTGGAAGTTTTGGCAAATTACTGTTTTTATTCGCACCGATGCTATGTGGTTTTTTCTGTTGTTGATGTTGTTGCAGAAGACCTTTTTTTTCAAGTTGCATTTTGTGATGCGCCAAAGCTTCTAACTGTTGCTCCAAGACTGCTGGATTATCTAACGAAACCTTGTTCAATTTACTGTTTAATAAGTTATCTTTTTGTTGTTTACGGAATACAATCGGTGGCCGAGAGGGCAAAATGGAATTCATTTTGGAATTACTGTAGAGGCGAGTCCCATTACTCTGTAAACGTTTTGAATAAAGTGGTTCACTCGTTTGTTTTACTAGAATACTTTGTGGCACCTTACACAACAAATAAATCATGTAAAAATATAAAACAAAAAGCATAGGAATGTGTGATCAGCTTAAAATAATGGTTTAATGAATATATAAAGACCTCTGGCAATTTCATTTGTTTTTGTGGCTTTGGAGGAACAGTTGGTCCGACCTTTTTAGGACTCCCATCAACGTTCGAATTGTGTATGCTAGCACCATTGTTTGGTATTATATTTAATTCCCTGGTTGCTGCTGGATGTGGTGTTTGCTGAAAATTACATTGAACGTTAGGAGCTGGCATCGGAATATTCCCACCTGCATTCAACGTGGAAGTCCCATTCATATCAGGTGAGTGAGGGTGACTGCTGATTAATTTTAATGTTGTCAATTGTCGGTTTAAGGAGTCCATGATCACTGTGGGCGTAAAATAAAAATACATTTTAGTAAGCCTTAATGAGAACAATGGTGATTATAGTCACTTATTTTTAACTCACATGACTCACCTCCTGGTATTTTTTTTATTAAGAAATTAAGCTTTGCATTTTTTTTAGAATTCCACCAATGGGAACACATGATGCATGGAAATTCAGCATTCTACTAGGAGGTGAGATATTGGTGATTTTGGTTATTTCAGGACAATATTTTGTACATGTTATACATTTTATTTGTATCTGAGATTTCCATATACTCTTTGAAAGAAAGCCTACATCTGTAAGACTTTATTCCAATGAATGAATAGTTTGAAAAGAACATCAACAATTTGAAAACACCACACAGGCAATGATCATACGGATGTTTCGGATACAGGCAAGTATCATCATCAGTGATCTTTGCTTTTTCCGATTTTCCGACTTAATAATGAATTTAGGGTAACATGGGATCGCTGATCTCGAATCTGAAGTTCGATTTGCTCCATAAGCTCTGGGTTCCGTACAATTTGAGGTCAAATATGAAAAATTTGGGTGATTGAAGAGAGTACAAAAAAATATGTTAATTTCAAAAGATACAGATTTTGTTGTGTCTTCAACAATGTTGTTTGTCATAATCAGGTGCATCTTTTTTTACTTTGACGCCTTCGTCGCAACGCTTTTCTATAACTCTAGTTTTTTCGAATTTTAACACTACTTTTTACAAATTGTATCATACCGCGTGAACGCTTGAGCAAACTGTTATACTCTCTTGTTCCCAATGAAAAAGGAAAATTGGCTCAGTGATTTCAAATGTGACGCAATTTTTAATGTATTTCCCCATCAGGTATCCTGATAAAAATTGTTAACTAACCAAAATTGTAGCTTGCGATAACGATCGAGTGATTCACTAACTTAGCTTTAACAATTATTGTAGATAAAAAATTCGATATTATTTTATGTTAACATATTTGAAAAATATGGCATCATCTACATTTAAGTGTCAAATAAATTTAATTAGAATTCAATTTAAAAAAGTAAATATTTTTGAATGGTAAACATAAAAAATAAATTGCACCTTATAACCAATATTAAAGAAGTGGACGTGTACAACAATTTTATCGGTTTTATGACATGTTGAAATCTGCACAGGAAATTTTTCAGATAATAACTATTCTAAATATACGGTACCTGGTTCAAAAAAGTGCTTTCAGGTCACAATGGTTGACTTATTGGACTGGCCTTCATGAAGTCCGGACCTTAATTCTATATTAAATTTATGGGAGCATTTTAAAATTAACATTAGCCAGAATAAAGTGGGAAATTTTGCTGATCTGAACGAAATGGCAAAATTGGAATCGGGAGCAATTCTATAATAAGATAACAAAAAATTAATTGCAAATAAGGCAGACAGATGACTCTTAGTCATTGAAAATAATGATTTGACATCAAATATTCAGTGATATGTATGTATCTATATATTCTATATATCTATATATCTAAATATCTATATATTTACATATGTATATATCTATATATCTAAATATCTATATATCCATATATCCATATATCTATATATCTATATATCTATATATCTATATATCTATATATCTATATATCTATATATCTATATATCTATATATCTATATATCTATATATCTATATATCTATATATCTATATATCTATATATCTATATATCTATATATCTATATATCTATATATCTATATATCTATATATCTATATATCTATATATCTATATATCTATATATCTATATATCTATATATCTATATATCTATATATCTATATATCTATATATCTATATATCTATATATCTATATATCTATATATCTATATATCTATATATCTATATATCTATATATCTATATATCTATATATCTATATATCTATATATCTATATATCTATATATCTATATATCTATATATCTATATATCTATATATCTATATATCTATATATCTATATATCTATATATCTATATATCTATATATCTATATATCTATATATCTATATATCTATATATCTATATATCTATATATCTATATATCTATATATCTATATATCTATATATCTATATATCTATATATCTATATATCTATATATCTATATATCTATATATCTATATATCTATATATCTATATATCTATATATCTATATATCTATATATCTATATATCTATATATCTATATATCTATATATCTATATATCTATATATCTATATATCTATATATCTATATATCTATATATCTATATATCTATATATCTATATATCTATATATCTATATATCTATATATCTATATATCTATATATCTATATATCTATATATCTATATATCTATATATATATATATCTATATATCTATATATCTATATATCTATATATCTATATATCTATATATCTATATATCTATATATCTATATATCTATATATCTATATATCTATATATCTATATATCTATATATCTATATATCTATATATCTATATATCTATATATATATATATCTATATATCTATATATCTATATATCTATATATCTATATATCTATATATCTATATATCTATATATCTATATATCTATATATCTATATATCTATATATCTATATATCTATATATCTATATATCTATATATCTATATATCTATATATCTATATATCTATATATCTATATATCTATATATCTATATATCTATATATCTATATATCTATATATCTATATATCTATATATCTATATATCTATATATCTATATATCTATATATCTATATATCTATATATCTATATATCTATATATCTATATATCTATATATCTATATATCTATATATCTATATATCTATATATCTATATATCTATATATCTATATATCTATATATCTATATATCTATATATCTATATATCTATATATCTATATATCTATATATCTATATATCTATATATCTATATATCTATATATCTATATATCTAAGAATAAGAATTAGAGTCACAGGGCATTAATCTCGCAGAGCACGATTTTGAAGTCGAAGCTGCCGCCTCGTCATCGAAAAATCTGGATACAGAAGAAAAAGTAAGTTCCCCAGGATTTGATATGAGACAATTGATCGCGGCTATGCAGGAAAATTCAACCCAATTGAAATTGGACATGAAGCGGGAATTTCAAGAAAATTCCAACAAAATAGAGCAGAAAGTACAAGAAAATTCCAGCAAAATTGAACAGAAACTTCAAGAAAATTCAAATCGACTTGAGGTGAAATTGCTAGAAAATTCCAACCAACATCAAGAAAAAATGGAGTTACAGATGCATGAACAGTCTAAGCAGCTTCTAGAAGTTTCTAATACACTCAATGGCAAAGTAAAAGATCTTGAGGAGCATGTAAGGGATATGGAAGTTAACGTTGATGATAAAATTAATGGTATCGACCAGAAGCTCCAGAAAATGCAAATAGATTTAGAAGTGTTGCAAGTAAATGAACCCTCACAACATGTTGTCAGTCGTACAAGGTTAAAATCACCGATTTACGATGGAACCACAGCGTTCAATACTTTCAAGCTGCAATTTGAGAGCACGGCTGTAAGTAATCGATGGAGCAATGAAGACATGGTAGCAGCGCTTATTGTGGCACTGAAAGGAGGAGCAGCCGAAGTTTTGCTGACAGTTCCAAAAAGTGACATAAACAGTTATTCAGCGGTCATGGGTGCATTGCAACGAAAATACGGCAGTGACCACATGGCACCTATTTACAGAATACAGCTGAAGTTCCGAAGGCAAAATAATTGCGAATCGTTGCAGGAATATGCTGCGGATGCACATTTGGCGTATTCCGATTCAGCCTGTGATTTCTTGGAAATGTGCAAGATAAATGCATTCGTTTATGGCATACGGGATCCTGAGACAAAACGGGCAACAATGACTAACCCAAAGGTGACATTTATGGAAACGGTCACCACAGCGCTTACGCAGGAGATAGCGTCTACATTGTGCCGACCAGCGACGGAGACACGTGAGGAGAGAGAAAATTTATGTCAAGGAGTAAGTAGAGCGTCCAAAGCCAGCGTTAAATCCGAACGTTATGTTGCCAACGGAAACACACAATTGAAAGGTAAATGCTACAATTGCGGAAAATATGGGCATATGGCACGCGACTGTCGTGAAAAACGTACTTGTGTAATTGTGAAACCACCAAAGAGATACAGACCAGAAAAGGGATCTGAGGATAGTCCGAATAACACCAGTTGCCATCATGGAAATTCAGGCACTGTGTCGGCACGAGTGTGTACAATGGAATTCGAAGAATGCCGGAGAGAACATAATTCACATTCGTTCATTGGGTGTCGTGCCAGATGATCAATGGAGTCTAGAGCAAATACGAATTGATCAAAAATTGGACCCCGACATCGCAAAAATTCGGACGTTCATGGAACATCAAAGAAAACCATAATGGAAAGAGTTAGCATCCAACAGTCCAATAAGCAGGGCTTACTGGGCGCAATGGCAAAGCCTGAAGCTACAAAATGGTTGTTTGTACCGTGTGTGGGAAAGTGAAAAGGGCAGATCTGCACGAAATTTGATTGTTGTTCCCAAGTCAAAAATAAAAGCTATAGTACTGAAATGCCATTGTGGAACCAATGGATGTCACTTGAGCATTACTAAAACGATTGAAGAAGTCAGGAAGCATTTCTATTGGGTCGGATATCAGAAGTCTGCCGCCTACTGGATTCAAAGATGTAAGCAATGTGTATCCGCAAAAAGAACAGCCGTCAGGAGTTGCGGTAAGACGAATCAATACAACATAGGAGGACATTGCGAACGTACTGCCATGGCTGTCAAAACTCCGATTTCAAAAAGTGTTTTGGGCAAGAAGAAAAGTGAAGACCAAGACGAGTTGCATCAGTCCTTAAGGCAGAGGATACAAATTCCAAGTAGGAAGATAAAGTCCAGATACGACTTGAGAGCAAACTCTGAGGGGTTTAAGGAAGGAGATCTGGTTATGCTTAATAGCCCACGAGTGGCGGGCTATATATATATATATATATATATATATATATACATATATATATATATATATATATATATATATATATATATATATATATATATATATATATATTGATATATATATATATATTTATATATATATATATATATATATATATATATATATATATTGATATATATATATATATATATATATATATATATATATATATATATATATATATATATCACGATTACAGAAAAAGTAGAAGAGCTAGAGCAATGAAACTTTAGATTTAGATTACTTATATATCAAAGCTATCTGAATATACCTCATATACAATTTACACCTACAGATCAATTTTACGGTATACGTGCTTAGGTATCAAATGAAAGGAAATTCTTCAGTGCTGGAAATTTTTGTTAAGTTCAGGATTCGTATTCCCTGGTGACCTATATACCACTTTGAAAGGTAACCACACGTATGTGTAGGGTATTTATAGTCGACTTAGACGGACTATAATTTTGATAATCCTACCTATCATAATAACACCTACTTTAAAATTTTCCATGTGATCTAACCTTCCCAACTGGTTAATAATTTAAATTAGTAAATTATACATTTTTTTTGACAGCCCCTGAAGATGGCTTCTAATGGAAGAGTGCTTTTAATTTAATCCTGACCTTGAGCCTACAATAAATACCAAAACTTATAAAATCTTCATCAAAATTTAAATTATTGACCTAATAATTTTTCATTCAATGCATCAAAAACATTGATGTTTTTGTTTGATACATCGGAAAACATCGATGTAACGAGTCGATCGATGTATTATATCGACTAAAACATCGATTTTTTTTTCACATGGACATCCGTAGTTTGCACGTTCATCCGAGATTCATTTCATCTACGATCGCCTCCTCCTGAGTTTGTGATGATCTCTCTCACCCCCTTTTGGGGGTGAGCCACCTTTAGACCATAAGACATCAACAAAACATAAATTGGTCCGAAGTGAAGAAAACGCAGCCGCTGTAGCGGTCAGTGTCGAAGAAACTGCTTCAATGTAATATTTTGCAATGATTAATTTTGCAATCGTAACTTTTGATATGGCATTCTATACCATAACTGAAGACGAATTTTTATTTCTGGGAACATGTATCTTATTATTTGGCAAGCCACTGCCCACAATCCGACATTTTATGTGTGGTTTGGAGTCTCTAAGACACAAAGTTTTCTTTTAATTTTTTTAATTTTTGAAGATATCAGGATATCTGCAGCTTTCTATGATGTTATTAAATATTGTTGTTAAAATTGCATATTATTTTGGTAAGAATATCACGCATAATGAACCACAATGTTTTTGAGCATGTCGCCAATAGACGAACAGTTTGCCCAAACGCTCTAAAATCTGGTGAAATTCAGTATTTTCCAGAGTTCGGAAATCCTCACTCACGCGCACTCAAACTAATGAGTTTTGCAAAATATTTTTTCTCGAAAATATACGGCAAACTCACAACTCATAAGAGAGTCGCATTTTGTGAGTAGAGATTTTGCTACTCACAAGAGAGCTTTGCGTTTCACCTCTCCATCATCGTTACCAGTGTTGCCAGTTAAGCCTTTTTAAAGCTAGAATTTAGTCTTTTATTTTTGTGTTTAGCTTTAAATTTTGGGGCTAATTTATTTACCCTTTTTTAAATTAGCAAAATCTTAATAAAATTTGGTAAATAATGGAAATTTCCATAAAACAAGTGCGTCTTAATTGGAAATATTGTTTAAAATACAACCGTGATTTAGTATAAAATTTAGTTTTTCTTCGAGTATCCTAAAATTATGAACAACCTGATGTCAACAGTATTGATTTTCGATGATCGTGGTAGCATTTTAAATATATTTTCAGCCATAAAGTTTGAATTAGATGGTTGCGGTGACAACAACGCCTTTTATAAGATCAATGCGGACCATGCTGAATTCCTACATTTTTGTGAAGGGCATTATAGAACGAAAAATCCTTTCCAAATGAGTTTAGCAATGATGATCTAAAAATGTTGGATTTTCAATCCTTTAATTTTTCCAGAAATACATATTTAGAAATACATATACAATTAAAAAACATTTTTTTTTTTTTTATTTCTAAAAATATAGAAATATCTGAAAAATTAGTATTTGAACGCAATTCAATGTTTTGAAAAGTATAAACGCAGATTTGAAGCAGATAAAACAAACAACTAGTCATTATTCGAATTGTACATTATTTAAATTGTACATGAATTTAGGTGATTTTTTTATATATATTGAACATTTGAAAGATTAAAAATTAATAGTACTGACTAATTGTACTGACTTTTAGGTGTAATTTTGAAAAATAATTGACTATTTGGCAGAGTTAGTAAAAATACATTCGCGAATAAAAAAAAATCATTCTTTTCATTCTCATTCATTCGGAGAATGTATTTTAAAATAATAAATTCTTCACGAAAAATTCTCTCGCGAAAACTATTAGATTTAATTATTTTCACGAGTTAATGAAACGACAAGAATATTGCTTTTATTCTTTAACGATAAGAAAGATATGATAAATCGCATTATATAAAAATTTGCGAATGAAAACAAATGTAAATAAATGTTCTCTTTTATTCTTTTAATATATATTTATAGATAAAAAAGGAAATACTTGGAAGGTTTTTATGGACAAAATGGCTCGATTAGGATATGGCCAGAACCAACCTACGTCATTGGAACTTTTTTTTGGACGAATTGTTTCCATTGGGATTTGGCCAAAACCCACTTGAATCATTGGACATTTTTTTGGACTATTGGTTCCATTGGGATTTGGCCAGAACCCCATTGCGTCATTTGACATTTTTTTTGGATAAATTGGTTCCAATGGGATTTGGCGTGAGTTTTGGCCAAGTTCCCAATGGAACTGAAGTAGAGCCCGACAAATTAGTTTTTGCATTACTCTATTTTAAGGTCGAATAAAAACAAACAACTTTAAATTGTGACGCAAGGGCGGCACGGCCATAAAAATACACAAATCCACTGATTTAATTTTTATACAAAATGCAGTTCTCGTATTTGAACTCTGTAGAGACTCTACAGCCTATACGAACTTGCTGCAACACAACTACAGTAATTGACAAAAATTAAACTTGGTGCAGTTTTTGTTGCTTGCCTTCTCGCCACTTTGTTCAGAACAAAATTCGCATTTTGTTCATTATACAAAGTGAAGTTATAGGTTTAGCTAAGCACAAACTGCATACATTTTAGTTTTTTGTCAATTACTGTTGTTGTTTTTTGAACCAGTGCAAAATACATATTGCATTTGGTAGACCTAGAGCCCGACAAATTAGTTTTTGCATTAATTAATTATTATATTTTACTCACTCACTTACTCACTCACTCACTCACTCACTCAGAAGAATGAGTTCTTATTATCTGTGTTCACTTCAATTCGAAAATAAAATCCAAAAAAGTCAAAAAATCATGGATTTTTTTAAAGTGGATAAAATCCAAAAAAAATCCGGATGGATTTTTTTGTAGTGGCGTGGATAGGCCAACACTGCGAAGACTACATCCAGATATTTATATTATTAAATTATTTGGATCTACATAAAGGCATACACTGAAAAAATTATAGGTTGTTATTTATAACAAATAATTTTAGCTGTTGAAATATTGTTAAATGAAAATGTTTGCCACGACAATAATAATCTTTAATCGAGAATGTATTCTTCCCCCAATTATATTTTTCAATTTTGAAACAAAAGTGTCACTTTTCAAGCAACAATGACATCACTGTTGAATTCATATTAATAAAAATTTTTATTGCTTATAAAACATCTACCATCTTTAAAAGAGCTTATGAATTATAGCAGTCGTTTGAATGTTATTTTTCAACAGTTTTGCACTGTTGGGGATACGATTTACTTTTGCGTGAGAGAACATATGGAATTTATTTCACTTTTCACGCAAAAGTAAATCTTTTCCCCAAAAGTGCAATACTGTTGAAAAACAGTAACATTCGAAACTATGCTTGCTATATAATTTATAGACTCTTTTTCATATTTCAACGAACCAAGCCCACCTTTGGTGGGCTTGGTTCGTTGCCCGTTGATTCAACGCTCCAAAGAGTTTTTTCTTAAATTAGCTGGCTTGTTGTGAATTTCATTATTTTCAACTATTCAACTGATTTTAAAAATTTAAAAAGTGTTGTATAGATAATTCTTGAAAGAACTTGAGTTTTTGAATTGGTGATTTTGTCTTTTATGGTTATGGAGATAAAAATCAGTAAAGTTAACATTCTTTTCATGAAAAATATTTAAAAAATTATAAAAAATCCAAAAGTTATCCGATTTTAAAAATTATTTTTTTTATGAAAAGCTTACATTAGATCTAAAGTTGAGAAAATATCTTCTTTAGTTTTAAAGATAGAGACTTGAACATGATTTTTTTTTTCATTATTTATACATAGATTGTACATTTTATCATGACATCAAAATATTTGTAGCTCAGTTGAGAAAATGTCTTCTTTAGTTTTTAAGATGTAGACTTGAACATGATTTTTTTTTTCATTTATTTATACATAGATTGTACATTTTATCATGAAATCAAAATATGTGTATGGTACTTATAAAAAATTAACACAGAAATCATAAACAAAAAAACCGTTTTTAAATATCTCCAGTGATTTAGAATATATAAAATAATATTTTTTTTTTTGTTTTAATTTTTTTTTTTTTGGTTTTTTGGAAAATTGAACTTATACGCAAAAATCCGTTAAAGTACTTTTGTTATATTTTGTTATATTTTGTTATATGTTTAGATAGATAACATTATTGAGAATCTTTTAAACGATAAAAATTATCCAAAATATATTTAACTAATCTGGCAACACTGGTCATAGTTAAAGTTTTTTTTATTCATTTTTTACTTTGACCCCCTGCAGAAAAGTTTTTAAAGTCCAAAGTGAAATTTTAAGTGAGCAGTTTTAAGAATGAGTTATTTCTTACTTACATATGTGCTTACTTACATATGTGCAGGACAGCATTTCAAAAAAACACTCCTTTTTAAAGTGACTTAGATTAAAACCGTTATATCTCACTTTATAATATATATATTCTTAAAAATGTTTTAAAAAGCATAGTAAATAAAATTATTATATATTAAGTAAGAATTTCATGATGAGAAAATTAATACTTATTTAGATATATTCAATCAAATGTAAAGTTGCCATATTATTATTTTATAGATATTAATGCATTTGTAGCAAAACTATTAATATATTTTAAATAACATAAAAAGTGGAAAATATTTGACCCGAATAATTTGCAATATTGATACATTGCATGTATTGTATATTACACATATAATATTTTTGGAATATTGTAGCAATATATCAAACGCAATATTGCACAAAAAATCTCTCTGCAATATTCGAACAAGAAAAAAGTGTTAAATTGAAAAATTATTCAGACATATTTTACCAATTAATTAAAAATATAAAAAAATATCAAATATACATTTTTATTAAAAATGATAGATTTAAATATAGTTAAAAATGTTGTTTTTAACAATATGAGACGTTCATTCAAAGAACTTCAACAACATTACCTTCTATAAAATTAACCAGTTGGGAAGGTTAGATCACATGGGAAATTTTAAAGTAGGTGTAATTATGATAGTTAGGATTATCAAAATTATAGTCGGTCTAAGCCGACTATAAATACCCTACACATATGTGTGGTTACCATTCAAAGTGATATATAGGTCACCAGGGTATACGAATCCTGAAAATAACTACAAACATTCAATCGCTGAAGAATTTCCATTCATTTGATACCCATATTTACAAATGGGTAGGTGTAGCCGCGGTAGCTCAGTGGTTAGTGCGTTGGACTGCGAGCCGAAAGGTCCCCGGTTCAAGCCTGGACTGGGGCTAACAACATCTTTTCATAGAAAAATTTTTCTATACCGCGCTACCTCTCGTCAGTAAATGGCAAACCTACGAGAGTAAAACCATTGCCTATGAAAAAGCTCTCACCCGCCGTTCGGATTCGGCAATAAACTGTAGGTCCCACCACTTTAAGTACAAATATAACACGCACAGCTCAAAATGGTGAGAGAGCTCGGCCGAAGTTCTGTATAGGACTGTAGCGCCAAACTATTATTATTATTATAGGTGTACCGAATTTCGATTTTTTTTTTTGTGAACCACAAGTCTTTTCGCCGGAAAACATTATTATCATGTATTTGAGCATGATATCAATATATATATTTGACCAAAAAAGTTTACCTAAGCACGTATACATAAAAATTTATCTTTATATGTACATTTTATATGAGGTATTTGAACATAAGTGGTCGGATCATAGGTCACAATGGACCGATCTCGCCAATTTTGCACATACAGCGTAGGTATATTAGTAATCTAAGTTATAAGTTTCATTTATCTAGCTCTTCAATTTTAAAAGTAGTAGGGATTTCAACAGACAGACGGACAGACAGACAGACAGACGGACATCGCTAAATCGACTCAGGAGGTCATGCTGATCAAGAATATATATACTTTTCCATACCGGAGATGCTTCCTTTTGGGTGTTACAAACGGCGTAACAAACTGAATATACCCTTTCACTCTTAGTGTAGGGTATAAAAAAAACTATCTTAAAATATAAGCAAATAAAAAAATTAAAAAAAATATATATACACGTGGTGTTCGAACCCGTATTTCCGGGTTACAAGTCCCAAATTCTCACCGTTACGCTATCAGTCTCATTTGCACAAAGCATTTATTTAAACACTGTAGAGACTCTACAGCCTATACGAACTTGCTGCAGCACAAGAACAGTAATTGACAAAAATTAACTTGGTGCAGTTTTTGCTGTTTGCCTTCTCGTCAGTTTGTGCAGAACAGAATTCGCATTCTGTTCATTATACAAAGTGAAGTTATAGGTTTAGCTTAGCACAAACTGCATACAAGACCGCTGATGAGGAAGCTTGGCTGCTTCCGAAACAGCTGTACGGTCGGCCAACAAGTTTTTGGTTTTATCTTTTTATGATTTAAATAACATGAATTAATACTGAACTCGCGGTTTTTTTGGTATTTGATACAATTTTCCAAATTTCCGAAGAGAATATATTTGAAAAATGCGAGAAATTCAATCTAAAGAAAAAGTATATCTCTACAGCGCGAAAATAAAATACTGTATTCTAATGCCCCAACAACCAAATCATCTACGAACAGAAAAAATATTTCTAATAAAGGTGTAAATGTTTGTAAAATTAACTTACTTAATTTAATTCAAATTGCTTCAGAAAAACATCAATCCTAAAAATGGTTTACATAAACTTGTAAAAGAATTGTTCCAAATAGTCAAAACTGCAAACAGTTAACTTTTGGTTATCACAAACGTATTTAAAATTTACGAGAAAAATATGTTGTTTGGGCAAGGGTTTGATTGTCCAAATAAAATGGTTTTCTGCGTACCACTAACGTGGTAGTCGACATACCTCATTTATAATTCTGTCTGAACGTTGTGACAGTTAATAATACATTGAACATTTCATAAATTTTGTTTTGAAGGCAAATATCTAAACAAAAATATTGTTGATGCGTAGCCTAACGGAGAAAGCGGTGAACGTCAACGCTGGAGTCAGGAGTTCGATGCCAGCTTGTGATAATTTAAATAAAACATTTATCTATTTCTATAGTGTAAATTAAATTATTAAATTTATATACATAACATAAACAAAACCAATAAATATAGATAATAGAGAGGAAAGAAAGAAATATAATAAAGACGGAACAATTTTTTTCCATTGCAAATACGTTGCTGACACATTACTTACAATATTGCTGGAATATAGCTTAATATTGTTGCAATACTCCAGGAGGCGGATATAGATAGATTGCTGAAACATTGCAGCAATATTTCTGGCAATATTTCAGTCTTGCAGTGCAATGTCCCAGCAACGTTGCTGCAATATTTTCGGTAGGGGTAACATTGAATTTTATTGAACATATCTAAATAATAGTAAACTTTATCATTATGAAATACTGAATAAATACTTAGATTCCAAAATTTCATCAAAATCCAACCAAAATTAAAAAAGTTATTAAACTTTAATCAGACCTACCTACTAACGATTTTAAATGGGCTAAAAACAGAATTCGCGATGTCGACCTCTAAACGCTTTTCGATTTGTATTGCTCCAAAATCCACTTTTTTGGACAACAAAATCTTTTTGCAAAGGCTGACATTGATTGGCATAGTGTTGGAGAAGCCTTCGTTTTCCCCCATGTTTTTACACACATAGAAAATTAGTGTCGAATCCGACAATAATTTAAAAATATTTTATGTTAAAATGGATCCACAAGTATTATTTTCAAATTATTGAAATATTAAGTATTGATAATAAAATGTAATTTTTCAATAATTCTATTGTTAGTTTTGTTTTTGCTTTTAGTGACATTTTTAATTTAAAATTGAAAAGGCAACAACAATGAAATAAATAAAAACACCCTTTTATAATTTACAATGAATTTTTATTTTATAACTTCATACGATTAATAATGTTTGACACAATTCGACATCGGAAAGACAAAATCCTTAAGCCCATAACGTTTACACATTGGAAGAGGTTTGGCTCACATGGGTCACCGGGTATCACTTCCCAATAGTCAAACACGAACTGTGGAAGAACCTTTCCGCCGGTGTTGGAAAGCAAATCCGTTGTGAAACCGTACCGTGCATCTCGTTGATTGGCAAGTAGGGTTTGATGACGAACATGGCAGTGCCAACGACTTGTTTCCTCGAACGTATGTCCGTCTGTTTAAAACACCATTGAGATCAATCTCTGGGTACTGGATGCAGATTAAAGTTGTCGCCCGATTACACGCGTCAACTACACGATTTAGTCGTCGCGATTACAATTATTGGACATTTTTAGTTCACACAACATCGCGCGATAAATTTGAATATTTCCAAAATAGAAACATCAAATGTCAAAATAAAAAATAAAAACAGGGTGTCTAACTATTTTTTTTTTAATTCGAAATCAAAATTAATAATTTTACTTTCAAAATTAAAAATAATATTGTCGTTTGAAAATTTTAATAAATTGATAATATTTATTTTCAAATTTCAACAATAATTTTCTATATGTGTACTAAATAATATAGCAAATAATTAAAAATTAATAAAAATATAACATACAGACTACTTACTCTGAAAAATAAATTAAAAGTCCACAATTTAATAAAGACGTTTCTAATTCTTTGTCCAACCTTAAAAACACGTGTCACTAAAATTAACTCAAGTGTTACAAATTGTTGCAATTATTCATTGAATGTTATACTCCTACGAATGTATTTAACTGCACTGAGCTTATAATGGGATTTACTAAACACATTTGTGTTTTATAAGAAAGCACTGATATGAGATGTGAATGCTAAATTATCGATTCTAATTGTATGGCCACCACTGTATGTACAGAAAACCAAATATAAAATTATAGAACCCTACGTTCAGTAAATACATTCCTATGCAAAACCAAAAAATACTAAGCTACCTGGTAAATGTATGTTTTTTGCATTCGACTATGAAAGTGCAAATAGTTATACAATGATTATCGTTCTGTTTTTGCGCAGTAATTTCTTGTAAGAATAACCCGATGATGGAATCAACAGCACATTGGCTTTCACTTTTTGTTCTGTTCCAAAAACAAATTCAAATGTAAGCTCAAATACGCACGCGATAACGTTTTATAAGCTGGGGGCTTACTCTGTATCGTGATTCGAATGTCCATTCTATTCGTAAGACAAAGCGATTTGAAGCAAAATCACACAATCGCATAGATTGCGATATTGTTAATGTGTGTGTTTTAATATGCAAGTATAAAAATGCATTACAGCATAATCCTCCTGATTCTTGATTTATTTTGTTTGTAGTAGCTTTTATTTAACTATTATATTATTTAACATGGCATGATTAGTTTTGTTTTTGTTTGTGATATTTTAGCTGTTTTGTGGACATTATTATATTTATATTGCACAACAAAATTTACTATATTTTTCGGAGTATTCAACAACTCCGAAAAATATAGTAAATTTTGTTTGTTTTCATTTTTTTTTAGTTTTGTTAGTTTAAGTTTTGTTAGATTTAAGTTCGATCTCACACATTGTATAGCTTGTAATATATATGTTTGGCAATTAAGGCTTCTGTATTACAAACAGGGCTAGGAACCGAAAATATATTCTCTGCGGTTCCAGTACCTATACCGGTTCTTAAATAATTTTTTTATTATGGTTTCAGTTCCGGTTCTATAAAAAAATAAAATAAGGATTCCAGTTCCGGTTCCCAGTAATGTTTTCAGTTCAGGTTCCACAAACAAGCCAATAAACGCAATATAAATATAATTATTTTTTATTTTTACGTAAAAAAAATAATGAAATTTATATAAAAATCTATGTATCTTGTTTTGTTTGTCTGGAAATTCGGAAAAATCTCATGGCAAAGCCGGAAATGAAATTTGCGTTTTGTATGACAATGCACTTAATTAATTGGGAATGGGAATAGTAATTTGACAATGATAATTCGTTTATATAGCCACACATTTATAAATGCTATAAATCCTGTGCACATGTCCAGCTAGTATATATACAAGGAAAATACATATGTATTTGATTTACGTCCATACAAATGCAAATAACTACATAATAGTACTGCATTTATATACACATTTTGTTTTTATTTATACGTACGAAATATGTACATTAACATCTGCATTTATTTTAACTACATTCCTTATTTAACACCAAGAAAAATGTAAACATGTGTATTCAATTGGAAGTATGGATTTTAAGATATTAGCAAAAAATCATCTTTCCAGGTGTTGACGTTTCAAAGATTCGGATACATCTGAAATGTTTCAAATAATATATATATATATATTAAATATTATCTTTACTACACTAAAAAGAGTATAGGGCAGACATGTTTTTGTGATGTATGTGGGAATGATGTAAGACGGACAGAGAATCATGTACAGGCGAAACTTTAGAAATTAGAGAAAACTTTGTGACCTTTAACGAACGAATTTGGGGGACAGAATTTTTAGAATATTAAGACAGTTTCACGACGGCAGTGATTAAGCTCATTTTCCGTTTGTTTGTTTGTGCGCTATGCAAACATACACCTGTGCACGGATTTTCTTAAAATTTGGAATATATATCCTGCAGACCCAGGAGAAGGTCACTATATAGTATTCGTTGACCACGCCCACTTTTACGGCCATTTTTATTTTTGGTGTATAATTTAGATTCATAGCAAAACCACTAATGTATTTCTCTAAAAATTTGCAATACTATGATATAAAGTCCATAGAGTATCCTAAGCAATATATAAACTAGATTGGGCAAAGGGGAGTGACTCCTCCCATAGAACTCAAAAATTCAGTACGCTATATCTCAACTTTAATGTTATCGATTTCAATTAAATTTTAAGTTTAGATGTTACTCATTTTACTGACATTAAGTAAAATGAGTAACATCTAAACTTAAAATTTAATTGAAATCGATAACATTAAAGTTGAGCTATAGCGTACTAAACTCACCACACCAAAACTCACCAAATTAAAAATCACCACACCAAAACGAAATATGAATCCTCCGCACTGGTTTCATTAAGATTTGGAATATTTATCCTACAGACCTAGGAGAAGGTCACTACATAGTTTTCGTTGACCACGCCCACTTTTACGCCAATTTTTATTTTTGGTGTATGTTTCAGATTCCTAGCAAAACCGCTGAACGAAGAATAAGGTTCATGGAGTATCCTAAGTCAGAAATAAATCAGATTGGACTAAGAGTAGTGGCACCTCCCATAGAACCCAAAAATTCAGTACGCTATATCTCATCCCTAATGTTATCGATTTCAACTAAACTATAAAATTAGATGTTGCTCATCTTACTTAATATCACTACCGCACACCACACCAAAACTCACCAAACCATCTACTATATATTTGTGAATGTTTGTATGTATTGCTGTATGTTCCGAATATACGTCAAAATGGCTGAACCGAATTGAATAACATTTTGACACAATATGTATGTTGGGTCTGGGCAGAGTATAGGCTACATAAATCTGGGTGTGATTGGTGGACTGGGAGTGGCACCGTCCATATAACACCACACCTAAACTCACCACACCGAAACTCACCACACTAAATTTTACCACACCAAATTAAAAAAATTCATTTATATGCATTTGTTGGAAAGAATTTTGACACACATTGAGAGAAAACGAACTTGAATAAAAACTGCTTATATAATAAATTTTATTTTTTACACC
Organism: Dryomyza anilis; assembly: GCA_951804985.1. NCBI lineage: Eukaryota > Metazoa > Arthropoda > Insecta > Diptera > Dryomyzidae > Dryomyza > Dryomyza anilis. The sequence continues at coordinate 77,453,705 of OX638135.1, read as the reverse complement.
AAACATGTAAAATTTTGAGAGCAAAGTATGAGCACGTTGCAAAATAAATTTATTTGCCGAAAACGATCTGCTTGACTATTATTTATGTACATTCAATTGATTAACACCACTTTAGTGATTTTTATACATTTTTCAAATTATGAAATCTCTGAAACCCCACCATCTGAAAATTTAACAATATCTTTTTAAATTGTTTCACCATATTTTTATATTTATTTGGGGATCCACAAACAAAGTTACTTTTTTGTAATAACACATGGGAATTGACTATTTATAAAGTCGCATGGACCATAGTCGTATTTAAGTTTCTTCGCCGGAGCACGGTCTTAAACGTAAGTAAAACATCAACATTAATTATAATATACAGCTTTTTAAAATTAGTGAATGAAATATTTGTCAAAAATACAATATATATTTTGTATGATAATCAATATGTATAAAGATAGACGCGAAAATTTGTACAGCCCAACATTTTTTTAAAATGGCATTGCTCACATATGTAATTTAATTAATATATGTTTTTGTTTCAAAATGTATTGTCCAAATTGATTCAATTATTAATTTTTTAATAATTTAATTTCTGATTTAAATAATTTAGTAATGGTTCAAGTTCCGGCCAGGTTCTGGTTTTCTGTTCCAGTTCTATAAAAAATAATATAACGATTCCAGTTCAGATTCCATAAAAAATTAAAAAACGATTCCAATTTCGGTTCTATAAAAATCAAAGTTCCGGTTCCAGCCGTGATTACAAATCAGACAATAATAAAAAAATATATATTTTCAGAAATTTAAATAGGGTCCTTTCTAAGAACATACAATTTGAATGGCAAGGACAATTACCACATATTCAGATTTTATTAGCTTTAAAAGGAGATCTTAGCGTGATTTCTAGTATATTTCGTTCTAGAGATATTTCAATATTAACCTCAATATTATCTCAGGAAATGTTGGTCAGAAAAGAATGGTCCTTAATTGAAATTGAAGATGGTGACTTCCAACCCTTGGTGGAATGGCTCATATATAACTTTATCCTTGTTTTTCGTAGTATATTGTTAAAAATCTGTATAGCTAATAATTTTCTACTACCCAATCACCAATTTTTCAAAATTACGAATTTGAAATAAAATGCCCACTTTTATTTTTAATATTGCCAATCTTTTAAAAATTGAAATACTCTGAATTGAGAAATAAATATTGTACTGCTAATAATAATAATAAAAAAAATATTATCTCAATGCAACACTGATGTAGAGAATTTTTAGCGTTTAGCTACTTAAATCGCCCATTTCAAAATATAATTGAAGGGACGTCTATCAAATGCAAAAATGTTGAGATGTCATTCGTCAGAGCCATTCCAATAGAGCATAGAAATTTGAAATCATGAAAATCCATTCACAATTAGTATACAATATGTTACCAATCAATATCAAGAAGAAATGGTAAAAATCACACCACATAGTAAAAAATGATAAATATTCGTTAGTGACTTGCACATACCACACTCAATATCTCGAAAACTATAGAAGATATCGAAAAATATACAACAACAATCGACTGATGCTTCAGGTTATATCGAAGCGACGATATGTACATACATTTTGTATTGTACAAGGTCATGGTTTTTGAGAAAATAAAAGGGGTTAGATTTTGATTTGTGGCCTGTAAAGTGAAATTTTTGAGATGGCACATCTTAATTCAAAATCGGAAGCAGAAATTATTTCAATTTTCGATATGGAATGGGTTGATGAGATTACTAAGAGACTTCGGATTTACAGATGGAAATGTGCCACAGGAAACGGATTCTGAAGAAGATACTGATGAAAATCAGAAAATATGATCTTATTCGAGATGTATCTATATGAACTACTGAAGAATTAACCATATCTAATGGTCAGTAGATTCTCTCAGCAGAGTTTGGGAACTATGAAAATGTCATTATGTGCTCGTATGTACAAAAAAATTGGTGGTATTATTCTCAACAATTCACTATGTCAAAAAGTATAACTCAGAAATGATCACCTATAATTCAAAACAAAAAGGTGTTGATATAATGGATAGTACTTAGCGAGTACACTATAAAACAAAGAGTTCAGATATGACTTTATTACAAAATGGTGCACACACTTAGAAAACAAGATGTTTATGAAGGTCTTGCTGCAAATATACTTTTAAATTTAAACATCCCATAAGTTTCAATAAAGTTGCAGCAAAACTATTAATATTTTTTAAATATAACGTATATGCAGATAGTTACGAGATGTTTGCAATGAAAATTGAGATATTTACAGTTGACTGATAGCAGGCATCCAGAGTTCTTGGACATTTGCAGCAAGACTTTTAAGGTATTTTGACATTTGACTAAAAGAAAAAAGGAAAATGGCGTACTTTTTCCTTACGCTCGATTTATCCACAACAATGAAGTAAATCAAATGGTGTAAAAAAGTGCCAACTCAAATATTACATTTTAATGGTAAAAGTGAAAATAAAATATCCTGTGATTTAAATTATAAACACGTGATGGAAAATATTTCTTTTCAGAGTTTACTTTGATGACAGCATCGCCGGTCGGACTTGGTTCTTCTGCGAAGAAATTTCAAGTCGTTGCACAATTTTACCTTCGAAGGATTTATAATGACGATGGCGATGTATAAACAGTATACTGTTTTAATTCTATAATAATTAAAAATACATTTGATTAATTTTCTTTCAATTCAATAAAAATTACTCCGCGAATTCTGAAGGAGTACCTTTTCCAAATATTCATCAACTATCTTCCTATTTGTAAGATGTTTAATTGATGGTTGCTATAGCAATATTTATGGTATTTGACGGCGGTTTGAGAGATGGTTTTCACACATACGATCTAAATAATTTGTAAATAACTTGATATTCAAATTCGAACGGCGGGAGTGAGAAGAGTTTTCAAGCAAGAGTTTACTCTCGAAGATTTTCCTGCCGTTGCCTATCAGAGTTAGCGCATATTAAAAGAAACTTTTGTATACAGGGTGTTTGGTTTATCGATGTCAATAGTTAAGGGGATCATTCTATGACTCAAAAAAAGTAAGAAAATGTTATATAAAAGTATGTCAGATTTTGCACACTGTTTGAGATAAAGGATATTTAGTAAATGCATATTACTGATATAACTTAGTAAAGAAAATTGGCTATAAAGTATAATATGTTAATAACTGAATAACAATTTTTAACTCATGTTTTAGGGAAGGTGCCTCTATCCAGCTGGCAGATGTCCTCGAAAAATATAAGGCTGACATCACTGCTATCCTTTGATATCTACTACAGCTGCCATGCGGAGAGACAAGAATTTGGATGTGGATTTGTGGTCGGAACTCTTTCCGCCACCTTGTCTCTAGGTTCACGCCCGTGGACGAAAGGCTGGCAACAATCCGCATCAAGGCTAAATATTTCCATATCAGCCTAATTTGTGAACACGCTCCGACGAACGAGAAAGATGACGAGACAAAAGAGTGCTTCTACGAGCGCCTAGAAAACGCATACGAGCGCTGCCCCCGCCACGATATCAAAATCGTGCTAGGCGATTTTAACGCCAAGGTGGGCAGAGAAGCCATCTTTTGTCCCACAATCGGAAAATTTAGCCTCCATGCCAACACTTCCGATAACGGAACGAGGCTAATCGACTTCGCCGCAGCACGAAACATGGTAGTTAGTAGCACTAGATTCGAACATTTCGATATCCACAAGGCCACATGGTTGTCGCCCGATCAAAAAACTCGAAACCAAATTGATGACGTTGTGATTGACGGAAGGCACGCTTCGAGCGTGATGGACGTACGCACTATCCGAGGTGCCAATATGGACTCAGATCATTACCTTGTAGCAGCAATGGTCCGCACACGCTTAAGCGCTGCGAAGAACGTACGTAACCAAACGCAGAGAAAGCTAGACGTCGGAAAGCTGCAATCACAACAGACAACGCAAGCCTTTTCCACTCGACTCTCACACCTGCTTAGATGATCTCGATGATATAAGCGCGCAGTGGAACCATATCTCCTGCTCTATGCGTACGGCTGCCGAAGAGGTGCTTGGATTCCAACGCCCCCTGAAGAATCAGTGGTATGACCAAGAGTGTCGCGCGGCCACTGCAGAGAAAGACGCTGCGTACAAATCCACCATGCAGTCAGTAGTCGACTATAAAGCCGCCTTCGACACTCCGATAAGGGAACGATTATACGCCGCAATGTCTGAGTTCGGTATACCAGCGAAACTTATAAGGCTTTGCAGGATGAGCCTGAGCAACACACGTTGCTCAGTGAGAATAGGAAAAGACCTCTCCGAGCCATTTCATACCGAACGAGGTTTCAGACAGGGTGACTCCCTATCGTGCGATTTTTTTAACTTATTGATGTAGAAAATAGTTCGAGCTGCCGAACTCCGTCAAAGCGGCACTATCCTCAACAAAAGTGTCATGCTGCTCGCATATGCCGACGATATTGATATCATCGGCAGGAGCACAGCGCAGCATTCTCCATATTGGGGAAGAGTCGCTTCGAATGGGTCTAGCGGTAAACGATGACAAGACGAAGTTCCTTGTGTCAACAAGCAAAAAAGAGTCCGTGCGTCTTGGACAAAAATCTGATTTTGACACCCACAAGTTCGACATTGTGAAGGACTTCGTCTACTTGGGATCCAGCATAAACAGCAACAACGACGTCAACTCTTGCCAATAGGTGCTACTTTGGGCTCAGTAGGCATTTGAGAAGTAGAGCGCTCTCTCGCCGGACAAAAATAACGCTCTACAAGTCACTCATCATGCCCGTACTACTTTATGGTGCGGCAACATGGACGCTGGCCTCCACCTATGAGAGAGTACTGGGAGCGTTCGAGAGAAAGATTCTCCGTAAAATCTTTGGCCCTATCTGCTTTGCTAACGAGTATCGAATCAGGATGAACCACGAGCTGTATGAGTTATTCGACGACATTGACATAGTCAAGATCCAGCGGCTTCGCTGGCTAGGGCATGTCGAACGAATGGATGAAAATACTCCAGCCAAGAAAGTGCTTGAATCAAAACTCGAAGGTGGACAGCGTAGAAGAGAGCGTTCAAATCTGCGTTGGAAAGACCAAGTTGAGGACAACCTGGCAACGCTTGGTATTTCTAACTGACGTCAGCGCGAGCAAAGCAAATCCGACTGGCGCGGCTTCACGGTTGTAAGTTGTAATGGCCGACGGTTGTAAGGGCCATTTAAGTAAGTAAGTAAGAAATGCTGCAGAAATATTTAAAGTGTTGGGTCTTGAGATTTGGTGGTTGAAATAAGAGAAAAAAATATTATGTTTGGAAATATGATCAAAAAATATGTTCTGTGAGGTAATCTGATAATGATTATAAATTGGAAATGAACTAGTCTACCATTATAAATTATAAAAAAATGGGGTGATCGATAACGAAATTTTTAGAAATTCAATGGCAAAGTAAAAATTTGAATTGTTATTTTTGTAAATTTCAACTTTACGTACGTTTCAAAAAAGGGAGAAATCATGGGATTCGAAGATGTGATATACCACTGGAAAGGAAATTTAATTTTCTAAAATAGGAGTAAAAAATTGTTATTCATTTATCACCATATTATACTTCATGCATAATTTTCTTAACTGGTTATGTCAGTAACATGCATTTACTAAACACCCTGTATCTTAAACAGGGTGCAAAATAGGACATAATTTTATTTTACATTTTCTTATTTTTTTGAGTCATAGAATGATCTCCTGAATTATTGACATCGATGAACCAAACATCCTGTATATTACAATGAGAGATAAAAAATCTAAGTGACAAACATGAAATATACGGTTACAATTAGCCTCCGCCTTTTACGTTTTTTTGGTTACAACTCGCGGGAGAAGTTCACTTTACAGGCCGAAGCGAAAAAAAAAATATGCCCATTGTATTTTTGAAAAAAAAAAAATACCAAAATTAAAAATAAGCGGACCCGTGGTGACCTTGAAAAATCAAAAACTGGTGCACCCACTTAAAAGTACATATGGGTACTCAATGAAAGGTATTTTCCTCACAATTCCAAATCTGTAATTATTTTAAGATCCGTCGCTCCTAGCGGCTTCTACATCAATTTATGTTATTTCAATGAGCCACTGTATGTAATAATTGAAGTATATATGCATGTATAACCTTAAGATTTTACTTCTTTTTTGTTCTTTTTTTTTCGTTATTAAAAAAATTTAATCCTTTTTTTGATTTTTTTTAGATTTTGTTTTGCATATTTTTTTTTTATGTATTTGTATATTTTACATTTTTTTATTATTTTTGTATGTATTTTTTTTTTGCAAATGAGCGATTATATAATATTGACAATGGAATGAGGCGAATTAGACAACTCTTTTGATTAATTTAAGCTTAGTGCTGATTGGTTAAATTAAATTTTGGTGATGTAAATTGTAATTAAAGATAGTAATAATAATGTTGGTAATTTTTTGCTGGGAAGTTTGTAGATGAGAACTTGAATCGCGCGATTTTTTTGAAAATTTTTTAATTTTTTTCAGCAGCACATATATTTCTACAATAGAAATCTAAAAATCTTAATGTTATACATTCTTATATACTTCAATTATTACATACAAGTGGCTCATAAAACATATACATATTATTGAAATAACATAAATTGGTGTAGGGGCCGCTAGAATTGACGGATCTTAAAATCGTGAGGACGGACATTACCTTTCATGTACTTTTAAGTGGGTGCACCAGTTTTGATTTTTTAACGTCACCACGGGTCCGAGCGGCGCTTATTTTTAATTTTAATATTTTTTTTTTTTTGCGAAAATAAAGCGCGACAATTTTTTTTTTTAATTTCACTTCGGCCGGTAAAGTGAACTTTAGCCCAACTCGCTTACTGTGACCCATTTGTAAACGAATAACAACCGAAATTGGTCACTTATCGGAGCTGTTGGTTACTTGGGCTGACGCTACAAGTCCCATTCCCATTGAATACTGTTACTCGCTCAAAAGGAAATTCTTGTAATAGTTTTATTTTGGCCAAGAAGGATTGGTATTACATAATAAACAAATAAATAAATTAAATTAAGTCACCGCAAAATTATACTTTAATTGTCATGACCACGTTACGATTTTTTTTGAAAGTGTCAAATTCCTTTTTTTTTTAATATTCTAAAATAAATATTTCTTACAACTTTTACAACATATGCTATATTAGAATATTGGGCTAAAGTTCACTTTGCCGGCCGAAGTGAAATTAAAAAAAAAAAATGTCACGCGCTTTATTTTCGCACAAAAAAAAATATCAACATTAAATATAAGCGCCGCTCGGACCCGTGGTGACCTTGAAAAATCAAAAACTGGTGCACCCTTTTAAAAGTACATATGGGTAATGAAAGGAAATTTCCTCACGATTACAAATATGTAATTATTTATAAGATCCGTCAATCCTAGCAGCCCCCTACACCAATTTATGTTATTTCAATAATATGTATATGTTTTATGAGCCACTTGTATGTAATAATTGAAGTATATAAGAATGTATAACATTAAGATTTTTAGATTTCTAAAGTAAAAATATATGTGCTGCTGAAAATCGCGCGATTTTTTTGAAAAATTTTTCGCCTGCAACGCTATTCAAGTAATCATCTACAAACGTCCCTGCAAAAAATACCACCATTATTACTAGAACTAAAAACACCAAATTTTATTTCAACCAATCAGCATCAAGCTTAAATTAATCTAAAGAGTTGCCTGCCTTATTCCATTGTCAATATTATCATTTGCAAAAAGAATACATACAAAAATAATAAAAAAAAGGATAAATATGCAAAAAAAAAACTAAAAAAAGGATTACATTTTTTAATAACGAAAAAAAGAACAAAAAAAGTAAAAGCTAGGAGTATCGGAAAAATAACTACAGATTTGGAATCGTGAGGAAATTACCTTTCATTTGAGTACCCATATGTACTTTTAAGTGGGTGCACCAGTTTTTGATTTTTCAAGGTCGACGCTTTTTTTAATTTTGTTATTTTTTTCTTGCAAAAATACAGGGGTTGGCAATTTTTTTATACCCTACACTAAGAGTGAAAGGGTATATTCAGTTTGGTACGCCGTTTGTAACACCCAGAAGGAAGCATCTCCGGTATATATATTCTTGATCAGCATGACCTCCTGAGTCGATTTAGCGATGTCCGTCTGTCTGTCTGTTGAAATCCCTACTACTTTTAAAATTGAAGAGCTAGATAAATGAAACTTATAACTTAGATTACTAATATACCTACGCTGTATGTGCGAAAAATTGGCGAGATCGGTCCATTGTGACCTATGATCCGACCACTTATGTTCAAATACCTCATATAAAATGTACATATAAAGATCAATTTTTATGTATACGTGCTTAAGTAAACTTTTTTGGTCAAATATATATTGATATCATGCTCAAATACATGATAATAATGTTTTCCGGCGAAAAGACTTGTGGTTCACAAAAAAAAATCGAAATTCGGTACACCTACCCATTTGTAAATATGGGTATCAAATGAATGGAAATTCTTCAGCGATTGAATGTTTGTAGTTATTTTCAGGATTCGTATACCCTGGTGACCTATATATCACTTTGAATGGTAACCACACATATGTGTAGGGTATTTATAGTCGGCTTAGACCGACTATAATTTTGATAAACCTAACTATCATAATTACACCTACTTTAAAATTTCCCATGTGATCTAACCTTCCCAACTGGTTTTTTGTTCGCTTCGGCCGATAAAGTGAACTTCTCCCGAATATTGTATATTACACAATATAAATTTATATACACTCAGAAGAAAATGTACCATTAAGTACTTTATGGTACGACCATTGATCTTATGGATCATGTATTAATAGTTTTTTTCTTTTTAAATCAAAAGTTTTCTAATTAATTCAATAGTATTTGAAAAATACACTACCATAAATTTAAATATTTCGATATTATTATTTTAAATAGACTAAATACTGTTGTTTTAATGGTTTCCTCCTATAATAATAAACGTGTGTAAAAAAACATAAAACGAATACAAACATGTTCGTTTTGTACGTCATTCTGCGTGTTTACTCAAAATGGTCGCATGTATTTTTTTGTAATAAACCACATTATTAAACGCGACATTGGTAAGGACTTAATGTATTTAATGTAAATAAATTATATTTATATATTTATTTATATTTATATTTTTATTTATTACAGAAAATAAATAATTTATCGACTCAATCGATTCTAATATACTTCAATTATTACATACAAGTAGCACATAAAACATATACATATGATTGAAATTACATAAATTGATGTAGAGGCCGCTAGGATTGACAGATCTGAAAAACAATTACAGATTTGGAATCGTGAGGAAAATACCTTTATTTGAGTACCCATATGTACTTGTAAGTAGGTGCACCGGTGTGACAATTTTTTTTTTTAATTTCACTTCGGCCGGTAAAGTGAACTTTAGCCCATTTTTGTTTTAATAAATTTTTGGGAAAATGTAATTCGACTTTATCAGAAAATTAATAATACGTATTATTAAATTTGTATATGTCTTTCTTATTGTAATTAAAATATCACATTATAAAATTTATGGTACAACCACAAATTGTATTAACAGTTTCAATATTACTGAACTAATGGGACGCATCCTGTTGACCAATTTTAATGGTATAAATTACTGTTTTTCTATTGAAATATTATCAATTTACCATGATTTTTTTCTGGGTGTAGTTTCATTAGAATTTTCGCACAAATTATATGCGCATACCCGGGTATGCTCGTATAGACGTAGCGTTGTGAAAACTCGTATAGACACAAAGGTTAATAAAGCAAAATAAATATATCACTAAAGATTCATCGACTTCATCAGAAGAAGAATTTGGTACAATTTGCTGGAATGAAATTCCTAAGAATTAAAATTTTAAAAATTTAGTGAACTGCCGATTATGCAAATGGTCTGTGTACTTGAAATTTGCGAACTTGACGATCATAAAACTACAACTCTGTCCATTGCCACTCAGAATATTCTGTCTAGGAGTAAATACACTTTTTTTTTTGTTATTTTCTTAACCTGTGTGCATAAAAATAATAGTGGCCACCTATAAGTTATGTTATCGCCTATTTGATCACCTTGTGGTTTAAGAACAACAAAGTATTTTTATTATTTACATATATTGGATATTTCTGATTAAAATGACGTATAATTCTTCCATAATTTTAACACATTTTAGACGAGTCTTGAATATTGCTGTGCAAAATAATAGTAATGCTACCGAATGTGTTACAAAATCGAAATATTTTTATAAAGTTACTTAATTTATATATTGTATTTGTATCGTAGCCGCGGTAGCTCAGTGGTTAGTGCGTTGGACTGCGAGCCGAAAGGTCCCCGGTTCATGCCTGGACTGGGGCTAACAACATCTTTTCATAGAAACATTTTTCTATACCGCGCTACCTTTCGGCAGTAAATGGCAAACCTACGAGAGTAAAATATGGCCTAAGAAAAGCTCTCACCCGCCGTTCGGATTCGGCAATAAACTGTAGGTCCCACCACTTTGAGTACAAATATATATAAACACCCACAGCTCAAAATGGTGAGAGAGATCGGCCTAAGTTCTTATAGGACTGTAGTGCCAAACTATTATTATTATTATTTGTATTAAAAAGATTAATTGGAACAAAATTGTAAAATAGTTGATACATTTTGTGTTGATTTGATTGAATTTAGTATCTACAATACCTTGTTCTCGAGTAAAACCCAAAAAAATCCATAAAATTGTATCCTGTAAAAAATAATACTTCAGAAATGAAGGATATAGTTTATTGCTTAACTAAAATATCAAATAATACAAAGATTGTGCAAAAATAACATGAAACTCCTTTGTAAAATGAAAAATATATCATAAATTCTCATGATTTAATTTGACATATGATTTGAGTAACCTATTCTACGGCAGGCATCAATGTAAATAAAAGTCTTAGTATTCAGATTACCATTAAAGGATAATTCATAGAATTAATTTTTTCTGGGAGAAGATCACATATATTTTTTAAGACGTAGCAAAATATTACAAAAAATCCCAAGTTTCTTCATGACTATCTGTCTGGCCTATTTGTCCAAATATATTGCCACTTTCTATGGTTAAATAAATTAAAAACTTGTTTAGTAAACTTTTTGGAATACTGGAAAACAGTACATGCATATTTGAGCGATTAGACAATACTTAATTACACTAATGATCCAGGCAAATAGTCATGAGCAGGGCTCGGATGCTGATGACATGTCATTTTTTAATACATTTGTCATTTTTGGCTTTTTTTAGTCGTAACGTCTTTTTTTTAATTATTTTAAATTTATTAGAATTTCATTTTTTGTAGAATTTCGTGGTTTTTTCTTCATATTAAGCAACTCTGAAGTAGATTTGAAATGAAAATCAGACATTTTTGGTCGATTTGAAATCAAAAAAATGGCATGGCAAGTTAATAAATTTATAAATAGCTCTTATTTTAGTACATACGTTTAATATGAAATTAAAAAAGAAAATGTCCTATAATATGTCTAAAATGAAAAAAAAATAATTTAAATAAAAATGTCTTTAAAATAATTACATTTGTACTTAATTTATTTTCAAATTATATCTATTTGTTTTTACTACATTGATGTTTTTGAAAAACATTTTTGTATGGAAAATATCTACATAATTTTACTTCATAATTTGAATACATTAGTATTACAAGTATTCATTTACACATCCTCAAATATGTAGATAAATTACTACATCTGTTTTAAATTTTACTACATACTGTATTTATTTTACATCAAGCAAAAGTTAAAGTATAGCGTCGGTAGCTCGTCTGGTTAGTAAGTTGGACTACGAGCGAAAAGTCGCTGGTGCGTTCGACTACGAGCCGACAGGTCAGCGGTTCGATCCCCAGCGACTGCCAGCATCTTTTTCATAGAAAATATTTTTCTATGCAACGCTACCTCCCGGCAGTAAATAGCAATCCTACGAGAGTAAAAAATTGCCTATGAAAAGTTCTCACCCGCCGTTTGGATTCGGCAATAAACTGTAGGTCCCACCACTTTGAGTACAAATATAACACGCACAGCTCAAATGGTGGTGAGATAGCTCGGCCGAAGTTCTATATAGGACTGTAGCGCCAAACTATTATTATTACATACTCATTAAATTGTATTATATTCTGCATTGTTTTAAAATTCGAAAATATTAGTTTCTCAAAAAATATTGTTGTTATTTATTTAACTTCAAACTAAATATTAAAATATTGTTACATATGCAATAATTTTACTAAATACTGCATTCAAAGAAAAACTTCTTTGTTTCCTCTTTGTTAACTATACTAGGGATGTCCAACTCAGCCCGTACGGGCACGACGTCAGTACGCAAAGTGTTAGGCGAGGGGAAGATCGGTATAGCGGAAATGGTGAGGAGGATTTGCAGAGTTAGAGCGAGTGCAGCGAATATTAGTTCGTGTAACCTGCGAAGGCTACCAGTCGATCGTACGGCTTCATGCGAGTAGGTCGACGCTGCTTTGTACTAATGAACCCAGTAGAAATCAGAGCTCTCGATTACCCGAGTACCCGGGTTTTTTTTTCGAGTAATCGATAGCGGACATCATTAGAAGGCTAATGGTGGTCCAGGGGTGGAGTGGTCCAGGGTCCCCCAAACCACTTGGGGTTTTTGACCCCCTTTTTGGGGGTCAGGGACCACTGAGAGTGGTACTATTCGATTTCCCTTGATGTCTGCTACCGATTTCTGCAATGACATTTTTTTCTGTCTTTTTATCACTTTCCGCCCACTTTTGTCCACCCACATTTTTCCAACCACTTCCGACCAACTCCTACATCAAGCAAACGAACGGACAGACAAATTAACAAGCGATCAAATGAACAATCGTCAATCGAACAAACGAACGAACGAACGAGCTACTCGAAGCTCGAACAACGATCGAGCAATCGAGCTACTCGAACAAACGATCTACTCGAATAGCTCGAACAAACGAACGAACAAACTACCCGGGTTTTGCGAACTACCCGGGTAGCTCGAACATTTAATACCCGGGTTTTTCGAGTATTTGAACTACCCGGGTATTACCCGGGCTTTCGAGCGCCCGGGTACCCGGGCTACTCGAAAATACTCGTATGAAATCGAGAGCTCTGGTAGAAATTGTTATATGTATCACATTTAAGACAAAATATATAATGTAAAATAGAATTTTTGACTAAATGTTTTTTCTTATCTTAAACTTAGTATGGGGTATTTAAATTTATTTTAGATAGAATAATAGTAAATTTTTAGGTGTTTTCATAATTGTTTAAATTGTTTTCTATTAGATAGATTTAAATTATGAGTGTTTTAATTAAAAATAACTAAATAAAGAAAATTTCTATTGGGGTTGAATATGTAGAGTTGAAGTTAACTATATCTAATAAACTTGTCGTTTTTATAAACAAAATAAGAACATATAAGATTGGTTTTAACCATTTTTTTTTTGTTCACAAAATACAGTATTTTTGGCTAATTCTATGTGCATTTCTTTTACAAAACAACGAATTATTTTTATGTCAGGTTTTGTTTTATTTTGTTATACCGCACTCTCACCGCACTCTCTTTCCCTCAGTTTTGCATCATTTCTTAAGTAAAATAGGGAAGAAATATGAAATAAATAAATATTTTAGAATATAGTTCAGTTTGACATTTTAATCACTTAAGACACAAATTTTATATCCCAAAATCTTTTACAAAATAATAACAAATAATATATATTTTTTTGCAAGCGATAATTATATAAAAGTTAAGAAAAAGAAATGAATAATTACACAACAACCATTCTGTGCAGCATTCAAGACTATTTCTGTATTATGTAAAATGACTCCCTGATTCCGAAGATATGGTTTAAAAATGTTTCTTTGCATAGGTTTACAAAATATCGGCCAATAACTTTTGAACCGAGCTTTCAAAAAGGGGGTACATATATTTGTAAATATCTCAAGTTCAAAATTAATTTACTAGATTAAGAGAACTCGATAGATAGTATTTTTTCGACAAAAATTTTAATTATAAAATGCATTTAAAAAATTGGAAAAAATCGAGAAAGTAAGATGATACACAGTTAGTAATATTTCAAAATTAGTCTACACTCTTTTGAAGAAATTGAGTTATCAATGACAAAAATGTATTGTTATATGCTAGTTAAGAAACCGTGCATTCATTTCTTTACGCTAAAATTCAACTGCGCTTTTATTCATTCTTTCGATTTTTCTTTCTTTGACAATTCTCTTACAAACATAAATAAGTAACAGTGTTGCTAGATAAATCTTTTTTTAAAATATGTAAGATGGATATGAGTAACATTTGCGGATAAAATAAATTATGTGAAAGCGTTATAATTGATTGCTATATAAATAGGCATATAAATAAAAAAGGAAAAATGTGGGCCAATCACTCCAATTTTTTCAGCACGTATTGAAGATTATTGTTTGTACCTAATTTTTAATTTTATAACTTTATCTTGAATACTTTACCAAATATGAGATCCTAAAAAGTAAAGCCATATCTTATATGGGATGAAGTTGAGTACGTTGACTAATTTAACTCATTTTCGAACTTCAAATTACTTTTCTACTAAAATATATTTAAATTAAATTCGTATGTCACCTGGGTATACGAATCCTGAAAATAACAACAAACTTTCAATCTCTGAAAAATTTCCTTTCATTTGATACCCACATGTATGTATAATTGGATAGGTGTACCGAATTTCTATTTTTTTTTTTTGAACCACAAGTCGGTTCGCGGAAAAACAATATTTGTAGATATTTGAGCATAAAGTCAATATACATTTGACCAAAAAAATTTACTTAAGCCCGTATAAAGGAATGTTAATTTTTAGATGTAAATTTTATTTGAGGTATTTGAACGTAACTGGTCGGGCCACAGGTCACAATTGACCGATCATGCCAATTTTCCGGTTGAGACAGCGTAGATACATAAGTAATCTAAATTTATTAATTCCATTGATCTAACTGTTACATTTATTGAGAAGTAGGGATTTCAACTGACAAACGAACAGACGGACGGACAGACAGACAGACAGTCGGACATCGCTAAATCGACTCTGGAGGTCATGCTGATCTGGGTGTTACAAATGGTGTAACGAACAGAATATAAAAATAATCAATATAAAACCAATCTGAAATAATTAAACTCTTAAATAGATATTTAAATTTACCGGAATTTCTTCAAAATGCAAGACTTAAATCCCGCTCATTTTTGTGTTGCAATCCCCGCTCACTTCTGCCCGTAGATACCCCACGCCGAGCACTCGATTGTCAGTCGCGGGCAGGCTTCCCTAACCTATACCAATGCAATTTAATAAAGAAATTATTTAAACATTGGTTAATTTAGATATGGAAATACTTGGAAGTCTCCTTTATGCAATTTACTTAGTGACGCATTGAATACAGAAAATATTCCTGCACTTCGATCTCAAGGGTTTTGATTGGGTAGATAACTTACATTTTCTCCCATACGAATAACGTCTGGGGGAAAATGTTATATTGACCAGATGTTATATTCACCAAAGCTTCCTTACTAAGTATATTACTTTTAACCACAATCGTGCAAGTAATAGAAATGGAATACACTTTTTTATATACCATATAGTAGCAGTAATTATTTTGTTGCATCACCTTTTAATAGAATTTCCAAATTGGGTAACAACTTCTACAGCTATAACTCGGTTATTTATGCTTTTGTTTAATGAGGAAACTTATGATTTCTTGTAATATTTCGTTACGTCTAAAAATTTATTTGTGATCTTCTCCCAGAAAATAGTTGTTCTATAAGTTAATGTATTGATCAACATACTAAGACTTTTATTTATATTGATGCCTGCCAAAGAATAAGTTACTCAAATCATATGTGAACTTCAAACAAGTTAATTTTTGATATATTTTGTGATTTTTTCCTCGATTTTCATGTTTTTTTTTGCACAATCTTTCTATTAATTCATATTTTAGTTAAGCAAATAAAATTATACTTAATAATTTTGAACAATTTTTAAAGTTTTATTTTGTTCAGAATACAGAAACTGGCTTTTCAAGTTTATTTCAAAGGTCAAAAAATAAAAAAATAAAAAAATGCCACATTAAGCAGAAATAAGAGCTACATTAAGCAGGAATAATATGGTATATACAGAAAATTAAAAAGGGGCAAAAACAAAGATCTTCAGAACTCCCATGACCAAACAAAATTCTAGGATGAAGTCTGGCAACATTTTCTGAGCAAAAGTAGGAATGGGTGGCCGTCCTACGGCCGCTTCGCAGGGGTTATACCTATAATATGTCATGAGGATACCGATGATCACATTTTTTTATACGGCTGTATCCACCCATTCAATAATTTTTCGTTATATCATTTTTTGGAAACTTAGGTTTTCTAAATTTTTTATTTTTAGGGGGATGGGGATGATTGTGGTGGGGTAAATTTTTGGTGGCATTTGAAGTTCTCAATCCCGCTTAAGGTGGCAATTATTTTAAAAATTTGTGACCTTTGACCTTCGAAATACACTTTAAAAATCGTTTTTAGACATTCTCGTTTTTAGTTTGCGAGGGATTCCAGGGGAGAGAACGGCACAATTTGATTGCACAAATATTTTTTTATTTAAAGGGGCGTGTTTATTTTTTATTCGGTTTGGTGAGAAACGGTAAACTGTAGTTCAGCTTTAAGTTTTGGCTAAAGTTCACTTTACCGGCCGGAGTGAAATTAAAAAAAAAAATTGTCACGCGCTTTATTTTCGCAAAAAAAAATAACAAAATTACAAAAACTGGTGCACCCACTTAAAAGTACATATGGGTACTCATATGGGTACTCCTCACGATTCCAAATATGTAATTATTTTTAAGATCCTTCAATCCAAGTGGCCCCTACACCAATTAATGTTATTTCAATGAGCCACTTGAGTACCTATATGTAAGTTTAAGTGGGTGCACCAGTTTTTGATTTTCAAGGTCACCACGGGTCCGAGCGGCGCTTATTTTTAATTTTGGTATTTTTTTTTGCAAGAATACAGGGGTGGCAATTTTTTTTTCGCTTCGGCCGGTAAAGTGAACTTCTCCCTAAGTTTTTATGTTATGAATGAAAGTAAATGTATTTTTTTTTTGTTTATATACTTCATGTTTTCATTTTTAATATAGACCTACATTTCTAATGGGGTTCTATTGTTATAATAAAAAATCAGTTGTGACCTCTCTCGGTTTTCGACATTACCGGCCCAAGAGAAATAAAAAAAAATTGTCACTCGCTTTATTTTCGCAAACAAAAAATAAAAAAAAAGAAGGCCGCGTACTCCTGGTGACCTTGAGAAATCAAAAACCGGTGCATACAAGTACATTTGGGTACTCAAATTAAAGGAAATTTAAGGATTTATACATGTATAACATTAAGACTTTTATGTTAATTTGTTTTTTTTGTTCAGTTTATTTTTGTATATATTTATTACGAAATTGAACATTTTTTTTACCTCTTTTTCTATTATTTTTTTTTTTTAATCAGAAAAAAAAAATAAATAATAATAAACATACAAAATTTAAGGTTATACATGCATATATACTTCAATTAGTACATACAAGTTGATCATAAAATAACATAAATTGGTCTAGTGAAAGCTAGGATTGACAGATCTGAAAAATAATTACAAATTTGTAATCGTGAGAAAATTACATTTCATTTGTATCCAGTGTATTCTCAGCTCCTCTCGGAAGTATTCTGAACAACAAAATGCAATAATGTCATGCCAAATCAACTTTTCCTTTCTATTCTGAGAGAGAATTTTTTTATGAATGGCTGCCGTTTTTGTTCGTCTGTTTTGTGTTTCGTTGAATGTCATCTGAGAAAATTTTCGTTGAAAATGAATGTTGGAAATTCATCTTCAATAAAAATTGTAAGTATAATTGTATTTTAATATATATAAAGTCCCTTAATATTTCAACAATTTATACAGACTGAAAGGGAGATGATGATCAAGTGGACACAACATCATCACTACTTCGTGTGCCGCAAAAGTTTAATGCTCTGCCGCAGTTTAAAGGGACTGGGTGAGTTCATTTAATTGCATAGCAATATGATTATAATAAATACATTTCTAGTGAAACAAGTAACGTACTGAGGAAATGCATGTGCCTTAAACATTGCTGTGTCTGGATACTAACGCCGATAACGTCAGTCAAAATGTGAGACCATTTTCGATGACTTAGCGACAAGCTAATATGACGAATCCATATGTTGAGCAGTGTCTGGCACAGGTAGATACTCTATTTATAGGCAGATGATTGAGTAAGCGACATTAATGCGTTTTCTATTTAAATAAATTACATTTTTTTTTGCATTTCAGATATGCTAATGGATTTCCGACGTCGGTACATACAAAGTCTTTGGAACGTGCAGGCCTTTTCGTGGTTACCCTTGCTATTGAACGTTATGGATAACATCGTTTGTTTCCTAAGAGTGAAACGCACATGAACACAGTTTCAGTCCCAGCCACGATACCGAACTATCGCAGGAGTCAGTGGCCAACTCAACCTCGGTGATGATGTTGCGGCAAGCAATTCAACGACAACACCATCTGATATGCTGGAGAAAGTAATGCAAATAACGCTGGAGTAATTACAGCGTAAGTTGTGTTTTCTTGTGCATATCAGAGTAAGTGGCACGAAATTTTATTTGCAAGAATTTAATTGAAAATTTTCCTTTGATCCTTCAATTTACTGCAAAAGCTACACAACTCAACTCACTGTTCTCAACGACACCATTTTGGGATTGTCAAGGGTCTCATATAGATGAAGCATGTCACTGAGAAGCAGCTGCTACGCGAACAGGTGGACAACGAGAATCAGATTGAGATGCAGGAGTGGATTACCAAAATTAGCGACCATAAGCAGCTGAAACATATTTTGGCGAAAACATGCAAAGAAACTGAATGGGACGGATAAAAAGTTAATGGCGTTGGTGGGTCAAAAGGTGATTAGTTTATTTTTAATATATTTCATTTTGTTTATATTTTAATTTAACATTTTTCAGGCGGCAGGCGTCGCCGGTCTACATCACCAAAAACCAGAAGTGTGCTACGAACGTTTGCAGCATATAAAGGAAAGTACCGGATTGTTGTTGGAGCTGTATAAGTCTGTATCTCAACAACAAAAAATTATATATATAACTTATATAATTTAAATATTCATATAATTTGTATATTAATAAATTTATAAAATTAATATAATTTATAGAAATTATATATATATATATATATATATATAAATATATATGTATATATATATATATATATATATATATATATATATATATATATATATATAAATATATATGTATATATATATATATATATATATATATATAAATATATATATATATATATATATATATATATATATATATATATATATATATATATATATATTTTTTTTTTTTAACATTATTAGTATACAATAACTTATATATATATATATATATATATATATATATATATATATATATATATATATATATATATATATATACATATATATATATATATATAAATATATATATATATATATATATATATATATATATATAAATATATATATATATATATAAATATATATGTATATATATATATATATATATATATATATATATATATATATATATATATATATAAATATATATATATATAATATATATATAATTTTTAACATTATTAGTATACAATAACTTATATATATATATATATATATATATATATATATATATATATATATATATATATATATATATATAAATATATTATTTATTTTAATTAGATTTAAGGTTATAATATATAAGTTATTGTATACTAATAATGTTAACAAACTTGTACTAAACATTCTAAAAAAACACTGTAATAAAAAAAAAAAAAAAAAACTTTAAAATGCAATTGTTTTATTTGTCATCAAGATCAATTAAATATTTTGTTAAATTAAATAAAATATTTGTCGAATAGAAACATTAAAATAAAAATAATTTAATTTAATATATAACATAAAATAAATATTAAATAAGTATTTATACCAATTAATTGAGTCAAACATCAAATTTGATATTCGCTTTTTAATGATTCAATATGCAACAAAATTAGCATCATAAGCTGTTTGTTCAAATTATTAACAGCAAAAATAAATTTAGCCATTTAATGCTTTAATAACATAACATACACTAAATAATGCAATATCCTGTTTTAAAATAGCAACGTAGAAGAAAATAATGTTAGAAGAAACTGAACGACGCCGGCTACGCACAAACAGCAAACAAAATGAAATCCAGAAGAAAAAGTGTTGCAAAATGAATAAATCAAAAGTAACAAATAAAAATAGTTAATACTATTAATGATTTAGTTGTATTGAAATTATATTAAATTAATTCCTATTAATATTTTAATTAAAAAATGTGTAAATACAATTAATTAGTAAATACATTCATATTTTCAATTGCTATTAATATCAATTGTTATACATACGTACAATATTTTTTTTTGTGTAGGTGAGATGTCTAAGTTGCGTTAAGGTTGTTACAGGACCTATTTAGTTCGTAAATCTGAACAACTTTTGTCAGGGATGTCTAACATTTTGATCGTAAAGACGTCGTAAATACGAACGAACGCAGCAGCGGGTACTTGTAAATAGGTGTATCTGTTTTTGTTTTTTCAAGATCACCAGGGGTCCGAACGGCCTTTTTTTGTTTTTGTAATTTTTTTGTAAAAATAAAGGTGACCATTTTTTTTCGCTTGGCTGGTAAAGTGTACTTCCCCACAATTTTCTTGTCCTGCAACATTTTGAGGGCTTTGTTTTTTTTTTATTATCAACCGGCCATATCAAGAATAACAGAATAATAAGATTACGCATGTACACCCTATATTGCTGACGTAAAAAACTATGGAATGTCAAGTAAAGGATATTTAAATTTATACATTTCATAAATTCGTAGAATTGGCCAAATAATTCTCTAAGCCTTTCACCTTCGTTGTGGAAGCTGATGGAGTAACCTAAATTCCAAAAAAAAAAAAAAAATAAATTACAAATATTTATTTCATTGAAATTTTGTTTTTGAAAACATTTTTGCCAAAAAATCATTGGTGGGTAGCAGGCTTCCGGCAGTTTCCTCAGTGGATGCATGAACTATCGTGCTGATCAAGACATTTCTGCACATGGGCATGTGTGGAAGGCAGCAAATTTAAAATCTAAAATATAGAGGGACCAGAGCGACATAAATTCTGTTGTATTATTTTGTTCTTAGCACATTTCAATGGTGGTTTCTTATTTTTAATTGTTGGTGGCCGATTAAGTGTTGTTTGGCTAACATGTCTATTAATCATATACAATTATATCAAAAATAAATTAAATATGTCGTTTTCTTTGCAACAACATTCCGACACAATGGAAAATTACAGATGTCAAAAAACTTATACGTACATGCGCAATCTTTGTTTCAATTATTCTGGCGGCCATATAAAGCATAAGTCAAAACCTCTTTCGTTTGTATATGTGCAAATATTACAACTACAAAAAGTTAAAAAACTGTATTGTAAACGCAGTGAAAAGTTTGTACAGGTATTTTAAAACTAATAAAAAAAAACAAATCATTCGATTTATTTGTTGTGTTCTCGTTAGATGTTTAGTAAAAGTCTTGGTAGATTCTTTTTCACACTGGTAAAAATATTTTAATATAAAAAAATTATTAGATTATAATACACCCTCATTGGCTTATGATTATGATATAGGTTGCGATACAATATTAAAAAATGTGAATATTTACAATTACTTTAACAAGTAGACTTTTTGGCAAACAAATTAACAGGAATCTGTGCTTTAGTTAAACTTGCGCCTTAACAATAGTTGCCAGCTCCATAGTCAATATCCCATTTGTGGTATTTTTATTTGATGAAGGCACCCAATATCCCAGCAAGACACTGCTGACCAGGGAAGCCACCTTCAATTCCCAAAAAAAATACCATTTTCCCACGGAGTGAGAACAAAAATACCGCCTTAAATCCCATGGGAAACAAAATCCCAATTGAAGTGGAAAATACTATCTAAAATCCCAAAATCCCAAAAATATTATAAAACTTTGTCACCTAAGTTAAATCGTGAGATTATATATAAAAATACATTTAACGATATTATAATTTTATTAAAAAAATATAAGAATATTTACAAAATACCATCTTCATTATTATCATCAGTGTTATTATTTTTAAACCCATACATTTCATTTGTAAATAATTCAATATGTGTTTTATTAAACACTGCATCAAAACCATTTTTTGACTCTGGCAGTCGTTTCGCATGCATTATTGACGATAACATTTCAGTTGAAAGTCTATTTCTTGTTTTATTTTTATTTAAGCTAAATTGAGAAAATATCCTTTCCACATTTGCAGAAGAGTGCGGCAAACATGAAATAAATGAAATTAGTTTTCGCATTTCAGGACACAGATATTTATTATTTATATTTTTAGAATTTAAAATGGCTTGCCAAAATTTTGTAAAATTTAAACCATTGTTTTCTTTGTGTTGTTTAATTTTCTTAAATTCTAAATGAATTTTGTTAAAATTTTCATTGCTAATTATGTGCGGAACTAAACGAACTAATGGTATAATGCTATTATTTATTATATTTTTTGGATCTGAAACGGTTACTTCTTTTAATATATCTATAATAACTAATTTTATTTATTATAAACAATATATATATAAATATATAATTATAGATACTAAAAAATCATATGAAATTGCAATTAAATGCTTTTTTTTTTATATTGGGAAAAATAAATCCCAAATCAATTGAATATCCCATGGGAAATCCCAATTCCCATTGCTATTGAAAAATCCCAGTTTTGGGATTTATCCCAAAAGGTGGCTTCTATGATCAACACAAATGCAAAATGTTTGCGACTCACTAATAGTCTATGGCTGCATTCAGCGACCTCAACAGTTGCGAAACTGCTCAGTTACTAATCGCTCACTGGTCCTGAATGCACCGCTATCTCAGCTGTCAATTTACAAATTAATTTATTATTAATATTTTATTAAAGTTACATACAACTCTTTAATTGATTGAAAACATATTTTCCAATCTAAATTCCATTTTTGTTTATAAAATTACCAAAAAGGGCAGTGAAAACTACGAGCAAAAATGTAGTGACTCTAAAAACAGTATTTTTTTTAAGATTGCAATAGAAACCCTGATAAAAAATATAACATAACAACGCGCGTCCAAATCTAATAGCTTACCGAAATATTTAGTGTTTGGACTTCTGTGAATATTTAAAACAATATACCGACTGCCCCTGCAACCTTGAATAGGCTCCAGAATTATATTCGAGAGCTTAAAAACACACGTCTACCACATTTTGTATGCTGGCATCGATTTTCTGAAGTTGTCTTGACGCTCGTGCTTGAGGTCTACGATATATATGAATGCCCTTTTTATTGTCTTATATGAGGATCCCCTTTTTGTTACTTATTTTGCAGGATTAAGTTAATATTTAAAAGAAAAAAACTAAATGTAGGTTAATTTGATAACGAATTGAAAATAAGGCTAAATCTTGATTTGAATTAAACGTTGAAATCAATTTAAGAATTAGTGTTATAATTGTTTTGAAAATAACAGAATTTTCAAGTTAAGGTCAAGCTACCAGTTTTATTGAAAAACCTATGATTCTTAATTATATGTTAAAGGTGTTTCAAACGTTAAACTCAACTCAACGATTTGAATGTAACATTGCGCCACTGCATTCGCACAATCAGTGAGATCATTGTTTTTCGCTTGAATTAGCAAACATTCAAATCAATTAATATATAAGTGCAGGTCCAAACACGAAAGTCATCCCGAGAATTCTACAGCACGGAAAATGCACGATGAGCTGATATACAATGTAAGTGGCCAAGGTTTACGAATACGTTTATGAAAAATAAATATATTTTCATTCATACGCAGACAACATTGATATTTTACGCGAACCTGGCAATGTTATACATCGCAGTGGCGCAATTGTATTCACTGGTTTGATCTTAAAGGCACGTCGTGGATTTTACAAGAAGTTCCTGTACACTGCCACCGTAGCAGGTGCTGTTGCAGCTGTAGAACATACACCCATAGAACGAATAAGTTGGGTCAACCGTCTTTTTTTGCCAACCGATTTACTTAGTTCTGTCAACATTCGGCTGATTTAGTTGTTGCAACACCGCGTATCAGTTCACACAACTAATGAATACGAGTGACACAACCAATTTGTTTAGTTGTGGTAGCCAATTTTATTATAAGAAATCGGCCATTTTACCTCGCACTAGCGCTCCAACATGTTGCAAAGACGAAGTCAGCATCACAACAGCGTTCCTGAGATCGAACATTGCCGACGATTCGTTGTGCTGCTGACTTCGTGTTTGCAACAGAGAGTATACATAGTAAAGAGAGTAAAGTAAACATGAATAAAATGGTTTTTCTTATGTTAAAATTGTCGAATTAAGGCAGAAAAAAATATAAATATTAATAAAACAGCTATTAACAATATTAGGGAGATAAAAAACATGTATATTTTCGGTCTACATTTGACGAATTTAACATCCAAAAACCATTTTACTCATGTTTACTTGCTACAATCGAGCGATCGAACTGCGATCGAACTGCGAAACGGATGACATCACTTTACTATGTATACTCTCTTTTTGCAACACGTTGGAGCGCTAGAGCTGCATATAGAAATACAACATATAGACACAAAATCGCAAGAACTCTGTAGAATAGTATGTCTCTTGTTGAAGAAAGTATAATTGAGCATGAAAGAACCGAACAATAACTACGATAAAGCCTTAAAACAATTCCAAAATTTGTTTTACAAAATTTGTTTTACAATGTGTGGTTGTACCATACATTTTATAATGTGATATTTTAATTACAATAAGAAAGACCTATACAAATTTAATGATACGTATTTTATGGTATAGTCAAATTACATTTTCCTAATAATTTATTAAAACAAAAATGTTTTTTAGTTGATTTATTGTATATATTATTTTATTTAAATGTCGAACTTTGATATTCACTTTTACAACAAACACATAAAAAGTCATTTCTTGCTGCAAAAGGTTATAAAACATTTAATGTTTGCTTTGTTTTCCAATAATTGATTGTAGTACTTGAGTCTGCAGTTATTTTTGAGTCCGTTCCTATAATAGAAGTTCGATGTAAATAAATATATAAATATAATTTATTTACATTAAATACATTGAGTCCTTACCAATGTCGCATTTAATAATGTGAATTATTACAAAAAAAATACATGCGACCATTTTGAGTAAACACGCAGAATGTCGTACAAAACGAACATGTTAGTATTCGTTTTACACCACGTTTATTATTATATGAGAAAACCATTAAAACAACAGTATTTATTCTATTTAAAATAATAATATTGAAATATTTAAATTTATTGTACAGAATTTTTCAAATACAATTGAATTAATTAAAAAACTTTTGATTTAAAAAGAAAAAACTATTAATACATGAACCATAAGATCAATGGTCGTACCATAAAGTACTTAATGGTACATTTTCTTCTGAGTGTACACCTGCCATTTTTTAAAGACATAGCTATGGCAAAACAAAAAATGTCAAATGTCAACGACGCCAGAAACAATTTTAAAATTTTGAAATATATACAAAAAAAAATGTGCTCAATTGTTCAATACATTTTAATTTTAAATGCGTTTAAAATTTTAAAACCGATTAAAAACAATGATTTTTTATTTTTAAACACACCAGATTGAAAAAAAAACCAGTTGGGAAGGTTATATCACATGGGAAATTTTAAAGTAGGAGTAATTATGATAGTTGGGATTATCAAAATTATAGTCGGTCTAAGCCGAATTTCGATTTTTTTTTTGCTATTGCTATTGAAAAATCCCAGTTTTGGGATTTATCCCAAAAGGTGGCTTCTATGATCAACACAAATGCAAAATGTTTGCGACTCACTAATAGTCTATGGCTGCATTCAGCGACCTCAACAGTTACGAAACTGCTCAGTTACTAATCGCTCACTGGTCCTGAATGCACCGCTATCTCAGCTGTCAATTTACAAATTAATTTATTATTAATATTTTATTAAAGTTACATACAACTCTTTAATTGATTGAAAACATATTTTCCAATCTAAATTCCATTTTTGTTTATAAAATTACCAAAAAGGGCAGTGAAAACTACGAGCAAAAATGTAGTGACTCTAAAAACAGTATTTTTTTTAAGATTGCAATAGAAACCCTGATAAAAAATATAACATAACAACGCGCGTCCAAATCTAATAGCTTACCGAAATATTTAGTGTTTGGACTTCTGTGAATATTTAAAACAATATACCGACTGCCCCTGCAACCTTGAATAGGCTCCAGAATTATATTCGAGAGCTTGAAACATTCACGTCTACCACATTTTGAATGCTGGCATCGATTTTCTGAAGTTGTCTTGACGCTCGTGCTTGAGGTCTACGATATATATGAATGCCCTTTTTATTGTCTTATATGAGGATCCCCTTTTTGTTACTTATTTTGCAGGATTAAGTTAATATTTAAAAGAAAAAAACTAAATGTAGGTTAATTTGATAACGAATTGAAAATAAGGCTAAATCTTGATTTGAATTAAACGTTGAAATCAATTTAAGAATTAGTGTTATAATTGTTTTGAAAATAACAGAATTTTCAAGTTAAGGTCAAGCTACCAGTTTTATTGAAAAACCTATGATTCTTAATTATATGTTAAAGGTGTTTCAAACGTTAAACTCAACTCAACGATTTGAATGTAACATTGCGCCACTGCATTCGCACAATCAGTGAGATCATTGTTTTTCGCTTGAATTAGCAAACATTCAAATCAATTAATATATAAGTGCAGGTCCAAACACGAAAGTCATCCCGAGAATTCTACAGCACGGAAAATGCACGATGAGCTGATATACAATGTAAGTGGCCAAGGTTTACGAATACGTTTATGAAAAATTAATATATTTTCATTCATACGCAGACAACATTGATATTTTACGCGAACCTGGCAATGTTATACATCGCAGTGGCGCAATTGTATTCACTGGTTTGATCTTAGAGGCACGTCGTGGATTTTACAAGAAGTTCCTGTACACTGCCACCGTAGCAGGTGCTGTTGCAGCTGTAGAACATACACCCATAGAACGAATAAGTTGGGTCAACCGTCTTTTTTTGCCAACCGATTTACTTAGTTCTGTCAACATTCGGCTGATTTAGTTGTTGCAACACCGCGTATCAGTTCACACAACTAATGAATACGAGTGACACAACCAATTTGTTTAGTTGTGGTAGCCAATTTTATTATAAGAAATCGGCCATTTTACCTCGCACTAGCGCTCCAACATGTTGCAAAGACGAAGTCAGCATCACAACAGCGTTCCTGAGATCGAACATTGCCGACGATTCGTTGTGCTGCTGACTTCGTGTTTGCAACAGAGAGTATACATAGTAAAGAGAGTAAAGTAAACATGAATAAAATGGTTTTTCTTATGTTAAAATTGTCGAATTAAGGCAGAAAAAAATATAAATATTAATAAAACAGCTATTAACAATATTAGGGAGATAAAAAACATGTATATTTTCGGTCTACATTTGACGAATTTAACATCCAAAAACCATTTTACTCATGTTTACTTGCTACAATCGAGCGATCGAACTGCAACCAACTCGGATGACATCACTTTACTATGTATACTCTCTTTTTGCAACACGTTGGAGCGCTAGAGCTGCATATAGAAATACAACATATAGACACAAAATCGCAAGAACTCTGTAGAATAGTATGTCTCTTGTTGAAGAAAGTATAATTGAGCATGAAAGAACCGAACAATAACTACGATAAAGCCTTAAAACAATTCCAAAATTTGTTTTACAAAATTTGTTGTTTAGGGTAGCATTTTTTTTAAATGTTCATATAAAAATAGCAGTTTTTTGTAAAAATGCAACCCTAGGAGATACAGTGAGACTCACAAAAGATACAATGTAAATCGGGCAATACAATTACAAAAAGTTGAACGCTTTTCTCCAGTGAAAGATTCGATATCCATGTTCAATATACATACGATAATGACTTAATATCCAGGTTTTTAGATTATTGGGTTTATCTATTTATATTATAGATAGATATCATCAAAGTAGGTCATCTGCATTAAACAAATGCTTGGAAGGAAACTAAACAACGGCATACAAAAGTCGTTTAAATAGAAAATCTGCAAAGCAAACATTACACAGTGTCTACACCCAGAAAAAAATCATGGTAAATTGATAGTATTTCAATAGAAAAACAATAATTTATACCATTAAAATTGGTCAATAGGATGCGTCCCATTAGTTCAGTAATATTAAAACTGTTAATACAATGTGTGGTTGTACCATACATTTTATAATGTGATATTTTAATTACAATAAGAAAGACCTATACAAATTTAATGATACGTATTTTATGGTATAGTCAAATTACATTTTCCTAATAATTTATTAAAACAAAAATGTTTTTTAGTTGATTTATTGTATATATTATTTTATTTAAATGTCGAACTTTGATATTCACTTTTACAACAAACACATAAAAAGTCATTTCTTGCTGCAAAAGGTTATAAAACATTTAATGTTTGCTTTGTTTTCCAATAATTGATTGTAGTACTTGAGTCTGCAGTTATTTTTGAGTCCGTTCCTATAATAGAAGTTCGATGTAAATAAATATATAAATATAATTTATTTACATTAAATACATTGAGTCCTTACCAATGTCGCATTTAATAATGTGAATTATTACAAAAAAAATACATGCGACCATTTTGAGTAAACACGCAGAATGTCGTACAAAACGAACATGTTAGTATTCGTTTTACACCACGTTTATTATTATATGAGAAAACCATTAAAACAACAGTATTTATTCTATTTAAAATAATAATATTGAAATATTTAAATTTATTGTACAGAATTTTTCAAATACAATTGAATTAATTAAAAAACTTTTGATTTAAAAAGAAAAAACTATTAATACATGAACCATAAGATCAATGGTCGTACCATAAAGTACTTAATGGTACATTTTCTTCTGAGTGTACACCTGCCATTTTTTAAAGACATAGCTATGGCAAAACAAAAAATGTCAAATGTCAACGACGCCAGAAACAATTTTAAAATTTTGAAATATATACAAAAAAAAATGTGCTCAATTGTTCAATACATTTTAATTTTAAATGCGTTTAAAATTTTAAAACCGATTAAAAACAATGATTTTTTATTTTTAAACACACCAGATTGAAAAAAAACCAGTTGGGAAGGTTATATCACATGGGAAATTTTAAAGTAGGTGTAATTATGATAGTTGGGATTATCAAAATTATAGTCGGTCTAAGCCGAATTTCGATTTTTTTTTTTGTGAATCACAAGTCTTTTCGCCGGAAAACATTATTATCATGTATTTGAGCATGATATCAATATATATTTGACCAAAAAAGTTTACCTAAGCACGTATACATAAAAATTGATCTTTATATGTACATTTTATATGAGGTATTTGAACATAAGTGGTCGGATCATAGGTCACAATGGATCGATCTCGCCAATCTCGCACATACAGCGAAGGTATATTAGTAATCTAAGTTATAAGTTTCATTTATCTAGCTCTTCAATTTTAAAAGTAGTAGGGATTTCAACAGACAGACGGACAGACGGACAGACAGACAGACGGACATCGCTAAATCGACTCAGGAGGTCATGCTGATCAAGAATATATATACTTTTCCATACCGGAGATGCTTCCTTCTGGGTGTTACAAACGGCGTACCAAACTGAATATACCCTTTCACTCTTAGTGTAGGGTATAAATATCACAGTTAATGGCAAACATTTAGCCAGACATAGAAAGCAAGACATAAATCCTGTCATAAATCATGTATTATACGCATAAATTTCGCAAAAATAAATCATGATATCCAGCCAAGAATAAATAATCATAATGATTTGGTTTTTATTCATACTATATCATTAAAGTAAAAATCCATTATTATGATTAATTGAATAAAATCATGCGCATGTTTACTCATTCTTTATGTATAATATATTCATAAGTCATGACTAATTGGAATAGATTCCGGAACACAATTTAAGATTAATTATTCATGATTGATTATGAACAAATGTTCATAATTTATGACTTTATATTCATTCATTCAATACATAATAAATCATGAATTATGATTTATTTTTTATAAACATAATAAATAAAAATTACCTTCATTTCAAGTTTTTTTACTTATTTTTTTATTTGATAATGTATTATTATATAATTAATACATATAAAATATGTTACATAATTTGAATGATTTACAATTTTTATAAAAATTATTATATAATTAATATATATGATACATATTACATAACTTGAAAAATAATTTCAAAATATACAAAATTTATAAAATATACAAGTCAAAAAGTCAAGTTTTTACATTTTCGATTTCAGTGACATTTAAGCAACTGATTGTCCAATTTTTCAAATATTTTTCGAACATTACCTCCAGAGATACAGTTGTTCAATGTTACAAAAAACCACATTTGTATAGTAGTGCATATATAAATATGTCCTGAACGCGAAATGCTATATATATGTATATATATATATATATATATATATATATATATATATATATATATATATATATATATATATATATATATATATATAATATAATTTATATAATGTATGTTGTTTCAATTGCAGTCAATATATATATATATGTATGTATATATATGTATGTATAAAGGCAATTGTTGAGCTCATAGAGTACTGTGATCTTAAGGAGACCGGCCTTATTCTTTGCTGTGACGCTAATGCTCAACACACTGTGTGGGGCAGCAGTAAATGCAACGCGCGAGGTACCAGACTCCTTGACTTCATCATGACCTCCAATCTGAACATTCACAACACTGGTAATAAACCCACTTTTGTGACTGCTAGAAGACAGGAAGTGATTGACCTTACTTTGTCTAACTGTAGACTGAGAGAGTCAATCTTTAACTGGAAGGTTCTTAAAGAAGATTCTTTATCGGACCACAGGTATATCGAGTTTCATACTGACCGAGAGGTGCTGCCCTCTATGACGGTAAGAAACCCCAGAAAAACGAACTGGGCACGCTTCAGACATGAACTTGAGAATTCCCTCAATATTCCTGTCAGAATTCGTACCAAAGAAAGTATTGAGACGTCCGTTCAAGTTATGAACGATGTCATAAATTCTAGTTTTGTACGAACATGTCCGGTACGAAAAACGTTATCTAGACCTCCCGTTCCTTGGTGGAACGCTTGTCTTGAAACCTTGCGCAAGGATTCCAGAAAGCTTCTAAATAGGGCCCTAAGGAGCAACTTAGACTCTGACTGGTTTCTTTATCGAGCTAAGCAGAAAGAGTATAAGAAACGAATTCGTAAATCGAAAAGTGTTTCCTATAAAGACTTCTGCAGTAGCATCGAATCCTGCAGTGAGACTAGCAGATTGGTCAAGTTTCTTAAAAGAGACCGAACTGCTCGACTGGACTCACTGCGGAGACCTGATGGCTCGTATACTGAGTCTAAGACAGAGGCACTCAGTGTCCTAGTTGAGACTCACTTTCCGGGAAATCAAATCCACATAGGGCCACTTTGTAATCCCAGCACTGGGGACTGCAATAACAACTCTAATGTGACAAAACATGACTGGCAGGTTGCCAGATTGGTTGTATACGATGAAGCTATCCAATACGCAGTGGCCTCTTTTGATGGCTTCAAGTCACCTGGACCGGATGGCATCTACCCAGTCATGCTAAAGGAAGGTATAACCCAATTGCTACCATGCCTAAAGAAGATCTTTAGAGCAAGTCTCGCATGGGCATACATTCCGACATCCTGGCGTTTAGTTAAAGTAGCCTTCATTCCTAAAGTTGAAAGAGTAGACTATTCCATAGCCAAGAGCTTCAGACCCATTAGTATGATGTCCTTCATACTAAAGTGTCTAGAAAGACTAGTTGAGCTGCACATCAGAAAAACATCGCTGTCAAGGTACCCACTATCATCAAGACAACATGCCTACCAACGTGGAAAATCCTGTGAAACAGCATTGCAACATCTGGTTGGCCGGATCGAGCATGCTTTTCAGAGGAAGATGTACGTGATGGGCATATTTGTTGACATCGAGGGTGCTTTTGATAATGCGACTTTTGATGGAATGTGTGACGCAGCTAGAAGGCATGGAATAGATGAAACATTGGTCAAATGGCTAAGGTCAATGCTAATGTTTAGGACCATCACTTCGGAGGCGGAGTGCGGTCAGTATATTATGGCAGGGGTGAATAGAGGTTGTCCTCAAGGAGGCGTTCTCTCCCCCCTGCTCTGGTGTATGCTGGTTGACTCTCTAGTCAACGATCTCGATGGACCAGGTGTCTATTCCCAGGCCTATGCAGATGATGTTGCCATTCTTGCCACAGGCTTTTCCCTCAATGAGGTCTGTGTTAAAACACAAAACTCGTTGAACCGAATTGACAGCTGGTGTACTGCAAACGGACTTTCCGTCAACCCTCACAAAACAGGGATTGTTCTCTTCACTAGGAAAAGAATAATGACAGGATTATCTCTACCAGTACTTAAGGGTGTCATTATTCCTCTGTCTAACGAAGTAAAATATCTGGGCTTAACTCTACTTTGGACAAAACATGTTGAAAATAAAATTTCGCGAGCATTGAATGCCTTCTGGCAATGCAGAGGAATTTTTGGGAAGACATGGGGACTATCGCCGAGCAAAACCTTATGGATTTACACGGCAATGATAAGACCGATGATATCATATGCATCGGTAGTCTGGTGGAACAAGCTGTCGCGAAAATGCGTGACAACTAGTCTTGCCAAGATTCAGAGAACTGTGTGTCTGGGTGTTACGGGTGCCTTTCCCACTACACCTGGTCCAGCACTGAATGCAATCTTAAACCTACCACCACTTGACATCTTCATCAGAGGCGAAGCCATGAAAGGCTGTTGGAGACTAAAACGAGGTGGTTTCTGGTTTAATGTTCCCTGGAATATCTCTGATATTGCACTTGACACTCCATTAGACACCTGTCTACTGGAGATGCCCTCTGATGCAATGATAACAGAAATATTACCAAGACGAAATTTTGAGGTCTGCCAACCTGACATTCAAGACTGGCTAACGCCTGACTGTGAGCCAGGTAGAGGGTCACACCGCATTTTCACAGACGGCTCCAGAACAGATCAGGGATCTGGTGCTGGAGTGTTTGTGGAACCGGATGACCGCAGACTTCACTTCGCCTTAGGCGACAATGCCTCGGTATTTCAAGCCGAAGTCTATGCTATACTTATGGCTATGGACTACATTGCGGATAATAGATGGCAGAACAGGGCTATATCAGTTTGCAGCGATAGTCAGGCTGCTCTTATGGCTTTGAACAACCAGGTCATCACATCCAAAATTGTACGTCAATGCAGATCACGTCTCAATTGTGTTGGTAAATACAATACACTGAAACTGATTTGGGTGCCGGGCCATAAAGGAGTTTCGGGCAATGAAACATCTGACGAACTAGCACGTGCTGGCTCTGAGGATAATCCATTTGGACCAGAACCTGTGCTTGGACTACCTGCATCTACGGGGAAATTCGTCATCAGCTCTTGGGTCGCCTCCGCACACAACAGCAGATGGCTGAATGAGACGAAATGCAGATTCTCCAAGCTCATGACACCGACGATAACCAAAAGATCGGCCTCGTTTCTACTTTCCTTAAGTAGAAAGGAGTGCAGAAAACTGACGGGACTTCTAACGGGACACAACGCATGTGAAAAACACATGAACGCAATCGGCCTGGCCGAAAGCGCCTTATGTTCTGCCTGCTACGAAGAAACTGGCACCACAGAGCACTATCTCTGTGACTGTCCAGCATTTTCTAGAATAAGAAGGCAGATCTTTGGCACAGACTTGATGAGAGAGGATCAGCTTCACTCTCTATCACACAATAGCCTTCTTAGATTCAATAATGAATCTAAGAAGTATCATTAAAAACCAGGGAACTGGGTCACAGCACAATGGATATAACCCTGTCTGAGTGCTGTGGCTCTATTTTTTATCCCACATTAAAAAAAAAAAAAAAAAATATATATACATATATATTGAATACAATTGAAACAAAATACATTATAGTGCACGTTTCATAAAACATTTCGATTCGGTGGAAAACGGGTGTAATTGAAAAGGCTTTTTATATTGTGGGTCAAATTGAATACAAATATAAATATTTTTTGTTTCGCCAATTATGTAAACAGAATAATGTTCGTTTAATTTTATAATTTCATAATCCTTAAGAATTAAATACATATTATTTTTAATTAAAATAAAATCAATTATTTTGTAAATAATTTCATTTAAAACTACAAAATATCCTGTTTGAACAGAGTTCCTTTATAATCGACAATGTTTGATCTTTGAATCGTTTTCTGTAAATGAAATGGCAGGAAAATATTAAGTGATAGATATTGATAACTATTTACAGTTGATATATTTTTTGCTTCAATCGTTTTAAATGGATTAATATTCATTAATATTTTATTTGAAAATTTAAGGCAGCATTTTTTAGCAATAGACAATTCTAAATTTATTCTGGAAAAAGAAACTTTTGAATTCTCTTTTATATCCTTATTTTTGCTTTCGTGCCTCATACTACAGAGGGCTTTCAGAAGACCTACTTTTCTTATCATAGACGCATAATGTATTAAGTTATGATGTTTCGGTTTTAAATTTTTTTTTGAAAACACTGCATATACATTGTGTGATGTTGCTTTATAATACATGCCAGACTAGTCAATTCAGTATTTGTAAAAGAGTCTTTAAGTAAAAAATCAACAACTTCTTTTAATTTTAATATATATTTTCAAACTATGTTATTTTTCGGAACAAATTCTCCTATTAAGAGACTGAAATACATCAAAAAACAATATGTTTCTCTAGCTGAAAAATGGAGTCTGTTATTTTTTAAATGTTCTCGTTTTATATTTCCTGGAGGAAATATAAAACTCTATTTCTCCATAGTCAAAAGTATTTATTTTGGAATTCAGAATTTCAATTGAAAAAATATGTTTGGTGTATATTAAATATTTTAAAGATTCTAAAAGACCAAATTTAATACATCCTTCAAAGCAGTCGTGCATTATATCTATATAAAAATTTTGAGTTACGTGTAACAGTTTCAATGAATTTAATGGCGATTTGATTTTAATTCCAGTATTCTTATAATCGTTTGCAGTTTTCTGGCAACGTGGGAAAATGATAATACAATGCAGCCATAGACTGATTTCCTGAATGACTACATCCAGAAAAAAATACTATATAAATAATAGTTTTTTACTATTAAAAATATTCAATAGGATAAATTATTATTTTAATCGGAAAATACCATTAAATACTAGAAAATACCATGACATTGCCATTGAGTTTATATGAAAATTTTTATTTTTTGTATACTATTAAATAAATAATTGTCCTATTGACCAATTTTAATGGGATTTGAGGGAATTTTCTGGGTTACCTAAGGCATTGCCCATTTCTATGAAATATATTACAGGTGTAACATTTTGATTTTCTTTGAACTGAGATATTTTTCTTGCCAAATTTTGCCATTTACAAAATGATTAATATTACCTTGAGAAGAATTTTTCAAATAATTGGTATAACAAAACATTTTCTTGTTCGAAAAAAACTTTGATGTTCTATGGGTATTAATATTATTTGACTATTCTTATTTTTAAAATACTTTTGCCGTTTTCATATACCTGCGATGAATTGTCAATATTTATGTCAATTTTAGTTGGATGTTCGTAAAGTCCCTTTTCACGTAATGTTTTCAGAAACAAAAATTCTGCATGTATTCCTTTAAACGGTTCAGAACAGCAATCGAAAAGTTTTTGAATATTAAATTTATCTGTACCATCTGCATTTGGAAGAAATATTTCTGATAAAGACGAGAATAACGTTTTTGTAATATTTTCGGTAAAATATATAAAATAGTATGAACTGCTTTGGATGTTATGTGATTTTCGCTATATAGCTTGCTTACAAATAACAATGAAGTTATATATAATTTTTGAATAACTCCTTCTACGTCTTCATCACTTATTTTGGTTTTTAATGATTCACATATATTATTAGTATTGTCTTTTTGTACTAAATTTATTGATATATTTTGATCTTTACGATTAGTATTTACATTCACATTTAAATTTGAAAGCTCATTGAAAGATTGACTATCTTTAGTGAAATGTGAATGTTGAATGTTGTTTGTTCACACCGACAATGTACATTTAAGATGTGTTTTTTATAACTTGAGAAATCATAAAATGTCGTTTTACAGTAATTCTTAAAACAAATTAGTTTGGAATTTTTTTGAAAACAATGAAATAGTTTTAAATGACTTATTTATATATCTACACCCAGAAAAAAATACAATATAAATAATAGTTTTTTACTATTAAAAATAGTCAATGGGTTAAATTATTATTTTAATCGGAAAATACCATTAAATACCAGAAAATACCATGACATTGCCATTGAGTTTATATGAAAACATTTATTTTTTGTATTCTATTAAATCAATAATTGTCTTATTGATCAATTTTAATGGGATTTGAGGGAATTTTTTTCTGGGTGTATTGATAGAAAGGATGAGTTGCAAATGAAACAGACATTTTAATATTTTCCCAGTAGTGAACTTTCAAAATTTATATGTAACAATGTAAATTCAAAATAAAGTATAATAAATAATATAAATGCAATAATAAAAATATAATAATTGAAATTCAGAAAATAAAGCAATTTAATGTATTTTAAACATTAAACATTTTCATTTTTACATTTGACCATACTCGGTTGTATGAATTTAGATAAAATAATAAGATACTATTTGAATGAAATATAAAAATCTTTAATTCTCAAAAGAACAATTTGAATTCAGTTTTTGTCAAAATCTAAAATATTGAAAAATCAAGTAGTTGCATGAGTATAATTTGAATTCAGTTTTTTACAAGATTCATGAAATCAGCATATTCAGTAGGCAATGCATATTTCGTATAAATATTATAAAAGAAAATCTGAATAAATCTCCAAAATTGAGTATTCTCAAACGGATAATCTAAATTCAGTGCATAAAATAGTTTAAAGTAAGCATCTAAAGCTTGCAGGAACACGTATTAAATAAGTAGGTCATACTTTCAAACACTAATGCAAATGGTGAAAAATTAACCTCATTTTCTTTAAAAATGATCAGAAATGGTTCTAAATTTTTGTTTACGCAGAAATGCTTCCTCTTGTTAAGTATCACTTTAATATTCGCCACAGTGTTGGCTTCTACGGCGAATGAGTTCCAAGCGTCACCAATGCTGACCTTCCACACTTGGTTATCTACTACTTTGCGAGCGACTGGTTTAACGATAGCTTGCAAAACTCGAAACATATCGTAGACTCTTAGTTCTGTTGAATACATTTTAATATTGTGGCGTATATTATTGATAATCTCATTATATTTGCACCTGAATCAGTTGACAAGTTGTTTATTAAATTTTTATCGGCTGGAAACTTCACCAGTTTTTTTCAAGTATTAACCAATTGTTCGCTGATAGAGTCCCATTTTGAAAATAAAATGTTTGACTTCCCGTGGAATAGGATTTCAAAATCGATGTCAATCTATTCAAAAATAAATGTTTAATTATTACGGATAAGAAATGTTGCAAAATATTTTCAAATTGATAATTTTGGCTATTTAAGAATTGTCTCATTTCACGCTAAATCAAACAAAATTGACTTTAATACTAATTACTTAAAAAAAAATTATAACTAAATGGATATTAAAATTAGTAATGTTGATAATATTAATAATAATTTTTTGGAAATGTGATATATGAAAGTATTTACTAATAGTCATATCGAACACTAAAATGGTTCGATTCAAATTTTCGAAATTTGTTTAATTTCAATTTGTAACATTTTCCTAGAATTTTGATTTTGTATCCAATCCATCCCGTACCGTTCCCTGTAAATTTACAGGTTAAGTTTTAAAATCAAATATTTTTAGAATCTCGATAGAAATGGGTTACTTAAAATACTGATTCTAACGTTTATTTATAAAAAGGTTTTTTTCTAATTTTTGAACCAAAATCGTTATTCATTTGGATTGAAACTTGGTTTCAGTCGCTGAATTCTAATTTCTATTTATTACTCATGTTTTATAATGACTTACACAAAGTAATGGCCATTCAAAAAAAATTGTATTCATGGAATTGTTCAAAATATCCTTGTGTCGTATGGGATAGCTATTTCTCCATTTAATTTCGACTACTTCCCACGGACAATTTCTTGTTTTCAGCCAATCTTTATCTTCCATACAATCTACTGGCAGTAATTCTATATCCCCATCTGTCGCTTTTGTTTCTTAACCGCTTAGTGAAAAATCCAGCCTTTTTAAATCCCACAGACACGCTCGATATTTATTATAAAGTTTGCCAGATGGTTTCGGCTTCTTTACAAAGTAATATTCCTAAAAAATTAAATTGTATTTAAATAATATTTTTATTTGGTAGACTTACTTTTTTTTCTGTAATAAATTTGATTGTAATTTGTGTCGAAATATCCTCAAATAATGCGATTGTCATTGAAACATCTTTTTGTAGGTGTTCTCTGACAATGCCTGAAACAATACATCTCTTTGTGCGGGTTCAAATTTTCCATTTTCATCAAATCGTTTCAAATTTTTTCTTCCGGTGTCCGAATTTAGAAACCTTTCAATGTTCTAGAAAATATGTAATATAAGTTTATACCCATGTTCAGCTTACAAATTTGTATTCCCTATACACTGATGCAGTTTCAGAAATAGTCTCTATAGAAGGTGACACGGATGATGTACATTTTTTTCTGTTGGTCTTTCCATGATAGCAGCAACACGAATTAATTGGTTCGATATTCTATAGAATCAAGTTGTAGATACATTAAAAGTTACTAAACAATCAAAAATTTGTTATATTTTTTTTATTTGAAAGGTTTTTGCGACATGATAAACCATACAATATAAAAGATGGAATTATTACCCTAATGTGTTACTAACGTACCTAATTTATACACTGTGAAAAGTTTCTATTCACAATGGTTGTAGGTTCAAAGTTTTTAATTAAAAAATAATTAAAAGAACAATAAATTATAAATTAAACGATTTAAACCATAATCTCAAACAAATATATTACTTAAAAATCTTCACAATATAATTAGGCTTACCAATAAATTTAATTTTATATAAAGAAAATTATGATTCTAATTATTTTGAATCTGGTTCATTGATGTCGCGATAAGTCCTCTAAATCAGAGCAGAAAGGTACTGACTTCTTTTATAATGACTACTCAAAAAATCGTAATCAAAAATTTTGATTAGGATTCTTTAGTAGTCGATGATCAAAAATAATTCTTAGTACATTTTTTGATTATTTTCAAACTACTTTAAAAGAATCAGAAACAAGTGATCGGATTATTTTTTTTTTTTGAATATTTCCGTTTTTCTTATTAAAGATTATTATTGATTTCGATTCTTTAGAAGTAATTAGAAATAAAACTGGAAATATTGATGTTGAAGACTGAATTTTGAAATAGTCATGTATACAAAATAATTGTTAAAATATTATACAAGAACCTTTTAGTTTATGAAAATATTTCGCAAAATTGTGGCTAGTAAGAATATCGAGAAACTCAATATCTTCAGACTCCGTATCGAGTAATTCAACGTCCGCAATATCATCCTCCCCCGTATCTCTATTTGCACTCAAATATTCGACGTCTGCATTCATCATCAAATAAAATTATATACACCTAAATATAAAAAATAAAATTTAGAAAATATTGGGCCGGTCGGGTAAGCCGATTCCAATTAATACAAAGAACAGGAGTGGAATCGCGACTCTCTTTTCAACGAGAGCTGTGAACAATATCGTCTGCACGATAGCAGATTCTTATCAAACATATCTTGGTAACGAAACTATCGTTTTGATACAAGATTCCCTACACCCAGAAAAAAATCATGGTAAATTGATAGTATTTCAATAGAAAAACAATAATTTATACCATTAAAATTGGTCAATAGGATGCGTCCCATTAGTTCAGTAATATTGAAAATGTTAATACAATGTGTGGTTGTACCATAAATTTTATAATGTGATATTTTAATTACAATAAGAAAGACATATACAAATTTAATGATACGTATTATTAATTATATGGTAAAGTCGAATTACATTTTCCTAATAATTTATTAAAACAAAAATGTATTTTAGTTATTTTATTGTATATATTATTTTATTCAAATGTCGAAATTGATTTTTGCTGCAAAAGATTATAAAACATTTAATGTTTGCTTTGGTTTCCAATAATTGATTGTAGTACTTGAGTCTGCAGTTATTTTTGAGTCTGTTGTCATAATAGAAGTTCGATGTATTATTTATTTTCTGTAATAAATAAAAATATAAATATAAATAAATATATAAATATAATTTATTAACATTAAATACATTGAGTCCTTACCAATGTCGCGTTTAATAATGTGGATTATTACAAAAAAAATACATGCGACAATTTAGAGTAAACACGCAGAATGGCGTACAAAACGAACATGTTTGTATTCGTTTTATGTTTTTTTACACCACGTTTATTATTATAGAAGGAACCCATTAAAACAACAGTATTTATTCTATTTAAAATAATAATATTGAAATATTTAAATTTGTGGTATTGAATTTTTCAAATACTATTGAATTAATTAGAAAACTTATGATTTAAAAAGAAAAAACTATTAATACATGAACCATAAGATCAATGGTCGTACCATAACGTACTTAATGGTACATTTTCTTCTGAGTGTATATAGATACTAAACATTCTGCTAAAAATAGTTTTATACCATATATTAAGAGTGAAAGCTATTCACATCACAGCTATTCAAGAACCATGGGTGTATAACAAACGCATCTGTGGTCTTAGTGAACTACGTGGTGAAACCATACTATACGATGAGCAAGCCGCAAGGTCTAGAAGCTGTCTTATAGTATCGAAACACTTTACTGTCACCAAGTTAACCCAATTCTGTGGGCAAGACCTGGTGGCAGCCAAAGTGAGCTATGAAAGTGATAGTGGATGGAAACATCTGATTGTCGCCTCAGGCTTCTTCCCCTATGACTCACTACTGCCTCCTCTGCCAAAGGCAATTGTTGAGCTCATAGAGTACTGTGATCTTAAGGAGACCGGCCTTATTATTTGCTGTGACGCTAATGCTCAACACACTGTGT
This sequence comes from Dryomyza anilis, assembly GCA_951804985.1. NCBI lineage: Eukaryota > Metazoa > Arthropoda > Insecta > Diptera > Dryomyzidae > Dryomyza > Dryomyza anilis. The sequence goes on along the minus strand of OX638135.1, from coordinate 77,412,187 downwards.
GGGGCAGCAGTAAATGCAACGCACGAGGTACCAGACTCCTTCACTTCATCATGACCTCCAATCTGAACATTCACAACACTGGTAATAAACCCACTTTTGTGACTGCTAGAAGACAGGAAGTGATTGACCTTACTTTGTCTAACTGTATACTGAGAGAGTCAATCTTTAACTGGAAGGTTCTTAAAGAAGATTCTTTATCGGACCACAGGTATATCGAGTTTCATACTGACCGAGAGGTGCTGCCCACTATGACGGTAAGAAACCCTAGAAAAACGAACTGGGCACGCTTCAGACATGAACTTGAGAATTCCCTCAATATTCCTGTCAGAATTCGTACCAAAGAAAGTATTGAGACGTCCGTTCAAGTTATGAACGATGTTATAAATTCTAGTTTTGTACGAACATTTCCGGTACGAAAAACGTTATCTAGACCTCCCGTTCCTTGGTGGAACGCTTGTCTTGAAACCTTGCGCAAGGATTCCAGAAAGCTTCTAAATAGAGCCCTAAGGAGCAACTTAGACTCTGACTGGTTTCTTTATCGAGCTAAGCAGAAAGAGTATAAGAAACGAATTCGTAAATCGAAAAGTGTTTCCTATAAAGACTTCTGCAGTAGCATCGAATCCTGCAGTGAGACTGGCAGATTGGTCAAGTTTCTTAAAAGAGACCGAACTGCTCGACTGGACTCACTGCGGAGACCTGATGGCTCGTATACTAAGTCTAAGACAGAGGCACTCAGTGTCCTAGTTGAGCCTTACTTTCCGGGAAATCAAATCCACATAGGACCACTTTGTAATCCCATGTGACAAAACATGACTGGCAGGTTGCCAGATTGGTTGTGTACGATGAAGCTATCCAATACGCAGTGGCCTCTTTTGATGGCTTCAAGTCACCTGGACCGGATGGCATCTACCCAGTCATGCTACAGGAAGGTATAACCCAATTGCTACCATGCCTAAAGAAGATCTTTAGAGCAAGTCTCACATGGGCATACATTCCGACATCCTGGCGTTTAGTTAAAGTAGCCTTCATTCCTAAAGTTGGAAGAGAAGACTATTCCATAGCCAAGAGCTTCAGACCCATTAGTATGATGTCCTTCATACTAAAGTGTCTAGAAAGACTAGTTGAGCCGCACATCAGAAAAACATCGCTGTCAAGGTACCCATTATCATCAAGACAACATGCCTACCAACGTGGTAAATCCTGTGAAACAGCATTGCAACATCTGGTTGGCCGGATCGAGCATGCTTTTCAGAGGAAGATGTACGTGATGGGCATATTTGTTGACATCGAGGGTGCTTTTGATAATGCGACTTTTGATGGAATGTGTGACGCAGCTAGAAGGCATGGAATAGATGAAACATTGGTCAAATGGGTAAGGTCAATGCTAATGTTTAGGACCATCACTTCTGAGGCGGAGTGCGGTCAGTATATTATGGCAGGGGTGAATAGAGGTTGTCCTCAAGGAGGCGTTCTCTACCCCCTGCTCTGGTGTATGCTGGTTGACTCTCTAGTCAACGATCTCGATGGACCAGGTGTCTATTCCCAGGCCTATGCAGATGATGTTGCCATTCTTGCCACAGGCTTTTCCCTCAATGAGGTCTGTGTTAAAACACAAAACTCATTGAACCGAATTGACAGCTGGTGTACTGCAAACGGACTTTCCGTCAACCCTCACAAAACAGGGATTGTTCTCTTCACTAGGAAAAGAATAATGACAGGATTATCTCTACCAGTACTTAAGGGTGTCACTATTCCTCTGTCTAACGAAGTAGAATATCTGGGCTTAACTCTAGATAGTAAACTTCTTTGGACAAATCATGTTGAAAATAAAATTTCGCGAGCATTGAATGCCTTCTGGCAATGCAGAGGAATTTTTGGGGAGACATGGGGACTATCGCCGAGCAAAACCTTATGGATTTACACGGCAATGATAAGACCGATGATATCATATGCATCGGTAGTCTGGTGGAACAAGCTGTCGCGAAAATGCGTGACAACTAGTCTTGCCAAGATTCAGAGAACCGTGTGTCTGGGTGTTACGGGTGCCTTTCCCACTACACCTGGTCCAGCACTGAATGCAATCTTAAACCTACCACCACTTGACATTTTCATCAGAGGCGAAGCCATGAAAGGCTGCTGGAGACTAAAACGAGGTGGTTTCTAGTTTAATGTTCCCTGGAATATCTCTGACATTGCACTTGACACTCCATTAGACACCTGTCTACTGGAGATGCCCTCTGATGCAATGATAACAGAAATATTACCAAGATGAAATTTTGAGGTCTGCCAACCTGACATTCAAGACTGGCTAACACCTGACTGTGAGCCAGGTAGAGGGTCACACCGCATTTTCACAGACGGCTCCAGAACCGATCAGGGATGGGCTATATCAGTTTGCAGCGATAGTCAGGCTGCTCTTATGGCTTTGAACAGCCAGGTCATCACATCCAAAATTGTACGTCAATGCAGATCACGTCTCAATTGTGTTGGTAAATACAATACACTGAAACTTATTTGGGTGCCGGGCCATAAAGGAGTTTCGGGCAATGAAACATCTGACGAACTAACACGTGCTGGATCTGAGGATAATCCATTTGGACCAGAACCTGTGCTTGGACTACCTGCATCTACGGGAAAATTCGTCATCAGCTCTTGGGTCGCCTCTGCACACAAGAGCAGATGGCTGAATGAGACGAAATGCAGATTCTCCAAGCTCATGACACCGACGATAACCAAAAGATCGTAGGCACTAATGTCACTGTGTATGAGTTGTATTATTAGTTCAATAAACCTTTACACGGTGAATTTAATAGAACTTAAAAGACCTACTGTCACAGTAGCTACACGACGTTCATACAGTTTAATGCCATTTAACGTTTACTTTCTCAGTTTATTGTGCTACTTGGGTGGCGTGCAGTTGTTTCAACGAATATTTATTTGCATCTACAAAATTTAGTCAGCCTCAACTGAAATTCATTTGTGGTAAACAATGTCATAAAGGGTAACCAACTATTAGTTGAAGCAACTGCAACATTGATTGGGGAAACAAACTTTTTATCCACTTTAAATTTTTTTATTTCCATTGCTACACCCAGAAAAAAATTTCCTCAAGTCCCATTAAAATTGGGCAACACGTTGGAGCGTTAGGGCTAGGTAAAATGGCCGATTTCTTATAATTAAATTGGCTACCACAACTAAACAAATTGGTTGTGTAATTAGTTCATATAAAAATAGCAGTTTTTTGAAAAAATGCAACCCTAGGAGATACAGTGAGACTCACAAAAGATACAATGTAAATCGGGCAATACAATTACAAAAAGTTGAACGCTTTTCTCCAGTGAAAGATTCGATATCCATGTTCAATATACATACGATAATGACTTAATATCCAGGTTTTTAGATTATTGGGTTTATCTATTTATATTATAGATAGATATCATCAAAGTAGGTCATCTGCATTAAACAAATGCTTGGAAGGAAACAAAACAACGGCATACAAAAGTCGTTTAAATAGAAAATCTGCAAAGCAAACATTACACAGTGTCTACACCCAGAAAAAAATCATGGTAAATTGATAGTATTTCAATAGAAAAACAATAATTTATACCATTAAAATTGGTCAATAGGATGCGTCCCATTAGTTCAGTAATATTAAAACTGTTAATACAATGTGTGGTTGTACCATACATTTTATAATGTGATATTTTAATTACAATAAGAAAGACCTATACAAATTTAATGATATTTTATGGTATAGTCAAATTACATTTTCCTAATAATTTATTAAAACAAAAATGTTTTTTAGTTGATTTATTGTATATATTATTTTATTTAAATGTCGAACTTTGATATTCACTTTTACAACAAACACATAAAAAGTCATTTCTTGCTGCAAAAGGTTATAAAACATTTAATGTTTGCTTTGGTTTCCAATAATTGATTGTAGTACTTGAGTCTGCAGTTATTTTTGAGTCCGTTCCTATAATAGAAGTGCGATGTATTTTCTGTAATAAATATAAATAAATATATAAATATAATTTATTTACATTAAATACATTGAGTCCTTACCAATGTCGCATTTAATAATGTGAATTATTACAAAAAAAATACATGCGACCATTTTGAGTAAACACGCAGAATGTCGTACAAAACGAACATGTTAGTATTCGTTTTACACCACGTTTATTATTATATGAGAAAACCATTAAAACAACAGTATTTATTCTATTTAAAATAATAATATTGAAATATTTAAATTTATTGTACAGAATTTTTCAAATACAATTGAATTAATTAAAAAACTTTTGATTTAAAAAGAAAAAACTATTAATACATGAACCATAAGATCAATGGTCGTACCATAAAGTACTTAATGGTACATTTTCTTCTGAGTGTACACCTGCCATTTTTTAAAGACATAGCTATGGCAAAACAAAAAATGTCAAATGTCAACGACGCCAGAAACAATTGTAAAATTTTGAAATATATACAAAAAAAAATGTGCTCAATTGTTCAATACATTTTAAATTTAAATGCGTTTAAAATTTTAAAACCGAACGAATCACAATGATTTTTTATTTTTAAACACACCAGATTGAAAAAAAACCAGTTGGGAAGGTTATATCACATGGGAAATTTTAAAGCAGGTGTAATTATGATAGTTGGGATTATCAAAATTATAGTCGGTCTAAGCCGACTATAAATACCCTACACATATGTGTGGTTACCATTCAAAGTGATATATAGGTCACCAGGGTATACGAATCCTGAAAATAACTACAAACATTCAATCGCTGAAGAATTTACATTCATTTGATACCCATATTTACAAATGGGTAGGTGTACCGAATTTCGATTTTTTTTTTGTGAATCACAAGTCTTTTCGCCGGAAAACATTATTATCATGTATTTGAGCATGATATCAATATATATTTGACCAAAAAAGTTTACCTAAGCACGTATACATAAAAATTGATCTTTATATGTTCATTTTATATGAGGTATTTGAACATAAGTGGTCGGATCATAGGTCACAATGGACCGATCTCGCCAATACAGCGTAGGTATATTTGTAATCTAAGTTATAAGTTTCATTTATCTACCTTCAATTTTAAAAGTAGTAGGGATTTCAACAGACAGACGGACAGACAGACAGACGGACAGACGGACATCGCTAAATCGACTCAGGAGGTCATGCTGATCAAGAATATATATATACTTTTCCATACCGGAGATGCTTCCTTCTGGGTGTTACAAACGGCGTACCAAACTGAATATACCCTTTCACTCTTAGTGTAGGGTATAAATATCACAGTTAATGGCAAACATTTAGCCAGACATAGAAAGCAAGACATAAATCTTGTTATAAATCATGTATTATACGCATAAATTTCGCAAAAATAAATCATGATATCCAGCCAAGAATAAATAATCATAATGATTTGGTTTTTATTCATACTATATCATTAAAGTAAAAATCCATTATTATGATTAATTGAATAAAATCATGCGCATGTTTACTCATTCTTTATGTATAATATATTCATAAGTCATGACTAATTGGAATAGATTCCGGAACACAATTTAAGATTAATTATTCATGATTGATTATGAACAAATGTTCATAATTTATGACTTTATATTCATTCATTCAATACATAATAAATCATGAATTATGATTTATTTTTTATAAACATAATAAATAAAAATTACCTTCATTTCAAGTTTTTTTACTTATTTTTTTATTTGATAATGTATTATTATATAATTAATACATATAAAATATGTTACATAATTTGAATGATTTACAATTTTTATAAAAATTATTATATAATTAATATATATGATACATATTACATAACTTGAAAAATAATTTCAAAATATACAAAATTTATAAAATATACAAGTCAAAAAGTCAAGTTTTTACATTTTCGATTTCAGTGACATTTAAGCAACTGATTGTCCAATTTTTCAAATATTTTTCGACCATTACCTCCAGAGATACAGTTGTTCAATGTTACAAAAAACCACATTTGTATAGTAGTGCATATATAAATATGTCCTGAACGCGAAATGCTATATATATATATATATATATATATATATATATATATATATATATATATATATATATATATATATATAATATAATTTATATAATGTATGTTGTTTCAATTGCAGTCAATATATATATATATGTATGTATATATACATATATATTGAATACAATTGAAACAAAATACATTATAGTGCACGTTTCATAAAACATTTCGATTCGGTGGAAAACGGGTGTAATTGAAAAGGCTTTTTATATTGTGGGTCAAATTGAATACAAATATAAATATTTTTTGTTTCGCCAATTATGTAAACAGAATAATGTTCGTTTAATTTTATAATTTCATAATCCTTAAGAATTAAATACATATTATTTTTAATTAAAATAAAATCAATTATTTTGTAAATAATTTCATTTAAAACTACAAAATATCCTGTTTGAACAGAGTTCCTTTATAATCGACAATGTTTGATCTTTGAATCGTTTTCTGTAAATGAAATGGCAGGAAAATATTAAGTGATAGATATTGATAACTATTTACAGTTGATATATTTTTTGCTTCAATCGTTTTAAATGGATTAATATTCATTAATATTTTATTTGAAAATTTAAGGCAGCATTTTTTAGCAATAGACAATTCTAAATTTATTCTGGAAAAAGAAACTTTTGAATTCTCTTTTATATCCTTATTTTTGCTTTCGTGCCTCATACTACAGAGGGCTTTCAGAAGACCTACTTTTCTTATCATAGACGCATAATGTATTAAGTTATGATGTTTCGGTTTTAAATTTTTTTTTGAAAACACTGCATATACATTGTGTGATGTTGCTTTATAATACATGCCAGACTAGTCAATTCAGTATTTGTAAAAGAGTCTTTAAGTAAAAAATCAACAACTTCTTTTAATTTTAATATATATTTTCAAACTATGTTATTTTTCGGAACAAATTCTCCTATTAAGAGACTGAAATACATCAAAAAACAATATGTTTCTCTAGCTGAAAAATGGAGTCTGTTATTTTTTAAATGTTCTCGTTTTATATTTCCTGGAGGAAATATAAAACTCTATTTCTCCATAGTCAAAAGTATTTATTTTGGAATTCAGAATTTCAATTGAAAAAATATGTTTGGTGTATATTAAATATTTTAAAGATTCTAAAAGACCAAATTTAATACATCCTTCAAAGCAGTCGTGCATTATATCTATATAAAAATTTTGAGTTACGTGTAACAGTTTCAATGAATTTAATGGCGATTTGATTTTAATTCCAGTATTCTTATAATCGTGTGCAGTTTTCTGGCAACGTGGGAAAATGATAATACAATGCAGCCATAGACTGATTTCCTGAATGACTACATCCAGAAAAAAATACTATACAAATAAAAGTTTTTTACTATTAAAAATATTCAATAGGATAAATTATTATTTTAATCGGAAAATACCATTAAATACTAGAAAATACCATGACATTGCCATTGAGTTTATATGAAAATTTTTATTTTTTGTATACTATTAAATAAATAATTGTCCTATTGACCAATTTTAATGGGATTTGAGGGAATTTTCTGGGTTACCTAAGGCATTGCCCATTTCTATGAAATATATTACAGGTGTAACATTTTGATTTTCTTTGAACTGAGATATTTTTCTTGCCAAATTTTGCCATTTACAAAATGATTAATATTACCTTGAGAAGAATTTTTCAAATAATTGGTATAACAAAACATTTTCTTGTTCGAAAAAAACTTTGATGTTCTATGGGTATTAATATTATTTGACTATTCTTATTTTTAAAATACTTTTGCCGTTTTCATATACCTGCGATGAATTGTCAATATTTATGTCAATTTTAGTTGGATGTTCGTAAAGTCCCTTTTCACGTAATGTTTTCAGAAACAAAAATTCTGCATGTATTCCTTTAAACGGTTCAGAACAGCAATCGAAAAGTTTTTGAATATTAAATTTATCTGTACCATCTGCATTTGGAAGAAATATTTCTGATAAAGACGAGAATAACGTTTTTGTAATATTTTCGGTAAAATATATAAAATAGTATGAACTGCTTTGGATGTTATGTGATTTTCGCTATATAGCTTGCTTACAAATAACAATGAAGTTATATATAATTTTTGAATAACTCCTTCTACGTCTTCATCACTTATTTTGGTTTTTAATGATTCACATATATTATTAGTATTGTCTTTTTGTACTAAATTTATTGATATATTTTGATCTTTACGATTAGTATTTACATTCACATTTAAATTTGAAAGCTCATTGAAAGATTGACTATCTTTAGTGAAATGTGAATGTTGAATGTTGTTTGTTCACACCGACAATGTACATTTAAGATGTGTTTTTTATAACTTGAGAAATCATAAAATGTCGTTTTACAGTAATTCTTAAAACAAATTAGTTTGGAATTTTTTTGAAAACAATGAAATAGTTTTAAATGACTTATTTATATATCTACACCCAGAAAAAAATACAATATAAATAATAGTTTTTTACTATTAAAAATAGTCAATGGGTTAAATTATTATTTTAATCGGAAAATACCATTAAATACCAGAAAATACCATGACATTGCCATTGAGTTTATATGAAAACATTTATTTTTTGTATTCTATTAAATCAATAATTGTCTTATTGATCAATTTTAATGGGATTTGAGGGAATTTTTTTCTGGGTGTATTGATAGAAAGGATGAGTTGCAAATGAAACAGACATTTAAATATTTTCCCAGTAGTGAACTTTCAAAATTTATATGTAACAATGTAAATTCAAAATAAAGTATAATAAATAATATAAATGCAATAATAAAAATATAATAATTGAAATTCAGAAAATAAAGCAATTTAATGTATTTTAAACATTAAACATTTTCATTTTTACAATTGACCATACTCGGTTGTATGAATTTAGATAAAATAATAAGATACTATTTGAATGAAATATAAAAATCTTTAATTCTCAAAAGAACAATTTGAATTCAGTTTTTGTCAAAATCTAAAATATTGAAAAATCAAATAGTTGTATGAGTATAATTTGAATTCAGTTTTTTACAAGATTCATGAAATCAGCATATTCAGTAGGCAATACATATTTCGTATAAATATTATAAAAGAAAATCTGAATAAATCTCCAAAATTGAGTATTCTCAAACGGATAATCTAAATTCAGTGCATAAAATAGTTTAAAGTAAGCATCTAAAGCTTGCAGGAACACGTATTAAATAAGTAGGTCATACTTTCAAACACTAATGCAAATGGTGAAAAATTAACCTCATTTTCTTTAAAAATGATCAGAAATGGTTCTAAATTTTTGTTTACGCAGAAATGCTTCCTCTTGTTAAGTATCACTTTAAAATCCGCCACAGTGTTGGCTTCTACGGCGAATGAGTTCCAAGCGTCACCAATGCTGACCTTCCACACTTGGTTATCTACTACTTTGCGAGCGACTGGTTTAACGATAGCTTGCTAAACTCGAAAAATATCGTAGACTCTTAGTTCTGTTGAATACATTTTAATATTGTGGCGTATATTATTGATAATCTCATTATATTTGCACCTCAATCAGTTGACAAGTTGTTTATTAAATTTTTATCGGCTGGAAACTTCACCAGTTTTTTGCAAGTATTAACCAATTGTTCGCTGATAGAATCCCATTTTGAAAATAAAATGTTTGACTTCCCGTGGAATAGGATTTCAAAATCGATGTCAATCTATTCAAAAATAAATGTTTAATTATTACGGATAAGAAATGTTGCAAAATATTTTCAAATTGATAATTTTGGCTATTTAAGAATTGTCTCATTTCACGCTAAATCAAACAAAATTGACTTTAATACTAATTACTTAAAAAAAAATTATAACTAAATGGATATTAAAATTAGTAATGTTGATAATATTAATAATAATTTTTTGGAAATGTGATATATGAAAGTATTTTCTAATAGTCATATCGAACACTAAAATGGTTCGATTCAAATTTTCGAAATTTGTTTAATTTCAATTTGTAACATTTTCCTAGAATTTTGATTTTGTATCCAATCCATCCCGTACCGTTCCCTGTAAATTTACAGGTTAAGTTTTAAAATCAAATATTTTTAGAATCTCGATAGAAATGGGTTACTTAAAATACTGATTCTAACGTTTATTTATAAAAAGGTTTTTTTCTAATTTTTGAACCAAAATCGTTATTCATTTGGATTGAAACTTGGTTTCAGTCGCTGAATTCTAATTTCTATTTATTACTCATGTTTTATAATGCCTTACACAAAGTAATGGCCATTCAAAAAAAATTGTATTCATGGAATTGTTCAAAATATCCTTGTGTCGTATGGGATAGCTATTTCTCCATTTAATTTCGACTACTTCCCACGGACAATTTCTTGTTTTCAGCCAATCTTTATCTTCCATACAATCTACTGGCAGTAATTCTATATCCCCATCTGTCGCTTTTGTTTCTTAACCGCTTAGTGAAAAATCCAGCCTTTTTAAATCCCACAGACACGCTCGATATTTATTATAAAGTTTGCCAGATGGTTTCGGCTTCTTTACAAAGTAATATTCCTAAAAAATTAAATTGTATTTAAATAATATTTTTATTTGGTAGACTTACTTTTTTTTCTGTAATAAATTTGTTTGTAATTTGAGTCGAAATATCCTCAAATAATGCGAGTGTCATTGAAACATCTTTTTGTAGGTGTTCTCTGACAATGCCTGAAACAATACATCTCTTTCTGCGGGTTCAAATTTTCCATTTTCATCAAATCGTTTCAAATTTTTTCTTCCGGTGTCCGAATTTAGAAACCTTTCAATGTTCTAGAAAATATGTAATATAAGTTTATACCCATGTTCAGCTTACAAATTTGTATTCCCTATACACTGATGCAGTTTCAGAAATAGTCTCTATAGAAGGTGACACGGATGATGTACATTTTTTTCTGTTGGTCTTTCCATGATAGCAGCAACACGAATTAATTGGTTCGATATTCTATAGAATCAAGTTGTAGATACATTAAAAGTTACTAAACAATCAAAAATTTGTTATATTTTTTTTATTTGAAAGGTTTTTGCGACATGATAAACCATACAATATAAAAGATGGAATTATTACCCTAATGTGTTACTAACGTACCTAATTTATACACTGTGAAAAGTTTCTATTCATTTAAATAATATTTAAATAATATTGTATTTAAATAATATTTTTATTTGGTAGACTTACTTTTTTTTCTGTAATAAATTTGTTTGTAATTTGAGTCGAAATATCCTCAAATAATGCGAGTGTCATTGAAACATCTTTTTGTAGGTGTTCTCTGACAATGCCTGAAACAATACATCTCTTTCTGCGGGTTCAAATTTTCCATTTTCATCAAATCGTTTCAAATTTTTTCTTCCGGTGTCCGAATTTAGAAACCTTTCAATGTTCTAGAAAATATGTAATATAAGTTTATACCCATGTTCAGCTTACAAATTTGTATTCCCTATACACTGATGCAGTTTCAGAAATAGTCTCTATAGAAGGTGACACGGATGATGTACATTTTTTTCTGTTGGTCTTTCCATGATAGCAGCAACACGAATTAATTGGTTCGATATTCTATAGAATCAAGTTGTAGATACATTAAAAGTTACTAAACAATCAAAAATTTGTTATATTTTTTTTATTTGAAAGGTTTTTGCGACATGATAAACCATACAATATAAAAGATGGAATTATTACCCTAATGTGTTACTAACGTACCTAATTTATACACTGTGAAAAGTTTCTATTCACAATGGTTGTAGGTTCAAAGTTTTTAATTAAAAAATAATTAAAAGAACAATAAATTATAAATTAAACGATTTAAACCATAATCTCAAACAAATATATTACTTAAAAATCTTCACAATATAATTAGGCTTATCAATAAATTTAATTTTATATATAGAAAATTATGATTCTATTTATTTTGAATCTGGTTCATTGATGTCGCGATAAGTCCTCTAAATCAGAGCAGAAAGGTAATGACTTCTTTTATAATGACTACTCAAAAAATCGTAATCAAAAATTTTGATTAGGATTCTTTAGTAGTCGATGATCAAAAATAATTCTTAGTAAATTTTTTGATTATTTTCAAACTACTTTAAAAGAATCAGAAACAAGTGATCGGATTATTTTTTTTTTGATTATTTCCGTTTTTCTTATTAAAGATTATTATTGATTTCGATTCTTTAGAAGTAATTAGAAATAAAACTGGAAATATTGATGTTGAAGACTGAATTTTGAAATAGTCATGTATACAAAATAATTGTTAAAATATTATACAAGAACCTTTTAGTTTATGAAAATATTTCACAAAATTGTGGCTAGTAAGAATATCGAGAAACTCAATATCTTCAGACTCCGTATCGAGTAATTCAACGTCCGCAATATCATCCTCCCCCGTATCTCTATTTGCACTCAAATATTCGACGTCTGCATTCATCATCAAATAAAATTATATACACCTAAATATAAAAAATAAAATTTAGAAAATATTGGGCCGGTCGGGTAAGCCGATTCCAATTAATACAAAGAACAGGAGTGGAATCGCGACTCTCTTTTCAACGAGAGCTGTGAACAATATCGTCTGCACGATAGCAGATTCTTATCAAACATATCTTGGTAACGAAACTATCGTTTTGATACAAGATTCCCTACACCCAGAAAAAAATCATGGTAAATTGATAGTATTTCAATAGAAAAACAATAATTTATACCATTAAAATTGGTCAATAGGATGCGTCCCATTAGTTCAGTAATATTGAAAATGTTAATACAATGTGTGGTTGTACCATAAATTTTATAATGTGATATTTTAATTACAATAAGAAAGACCTATACAAATTTAATGATACGTATTATTAATTATATGGTAAAGTCGAATTACATTTTCCTAATAATTTATTAAAACAAAAATGTATATTAGTTTTTTTTATTGTATATATTATTTTATTCAAATGTCGAAATTGATTTTTGCTGCAAAAGATTATAAAACATTTAATATTTGCTTTGGTTTCCAATAATTGATTGTAGTACTTGAGTCTGCAGTTATTTTTGAGTCTGTTGTCATAATAGAAGTTCGATGTATTATTTATTTTCTGTAATAAATAAAAATATAAATATAAATAAATATATAAATATAATTTATTAACATTAAATACATTGAGTCCTTACCAATGTCGCGTTTAATAATGTGGATTATTACAAAAAAAATACATGCGACAATTTAGAGTAAACACGCAGAATGGCGTAAAAAACGAACATGTTTGTATTCGTTTTATGTTTTTTTACACCACGTTTATTATTATAGAAGGAACCCATTAAAACAACAGTATTTATTCTATTTAAAATAATAATATTGAAATATTTAAATTTGTGGTATTGAATTTTTCAAATACTATTGAATTAATTAGAAAACTTATGATTTAAAAAGAAAAAACTATTAATACATGAACCATAAGATCAATGGTCGTACCATAACGTACTTAATGGTACATTTTCTTCTGAGTGTATATAGATACTAAACATTCTGCTAAAAATAGTTTTATACCATATATTAAGAGTGAAAGCTATTCACATCACAGCTATTCAAGAACCATGGGTGTATAACAAACGCATCTGTGGTCTTAGTGAACTACGTGGTGAAACCATACTATACGATGAGCAAGCCGCAAGGTCTAGAAGCTGTCTTATAGTATCGAAACACTTTACTGTCACCAAGTTAACCCAATTCTGTGGGCAAGACCTGGTGGCAGCCAAAGTGAGCTATGAAAGCGATAGTGGATGGAAACATCTGATTGTCGCCTCAGGCTTCTTCCCCTATGACTCACTACTGCCTCCTCCGCAAAGGCAATTGTTGAGCTCATAGAGTACTGTGATCTTAAGGAGACCGGCCTTATTATTTGCTGTGACGCTAATGCAGTGGCCTCTTTTGATGGCTTCAAGTCACCTGGACCGGATGGCATCTACCCAGTCATGCTACAGGAAGGTATAACCCAATTGCTACCATGCCTAAAGAAGATCTTTAGAGCAAGTCTCACATGGGCATACATTCCGACTGCTGGAGATCTGGATGAAAGGCTGCTGGAGATCCTGGCGTTTAGTTAAAGTAGCCTTCATTCCTAAAGTTGGAAGAGAAGACTATTCCATAGCCAAGAGCTTCAAACCCATTAGTATGATGTCCTTCATACTAAAGTGTCTAGAAAGACTAGTTGAGCTGCACATCAGAAAAACATCGCTGTCAAGGTACCCATTATCATCAAGACAACATGCCTACCAACGTGGAAAATCCTGTGAAACAGCATTGCAACATCTGGTTGGCCGGATCGAGCATGCTTTTCAGAGGAAGATGTACGTGATGGGCATATTTGTTGACATCGAGGGTGCTTTTGATAATGCGACTTTTGATGGAATATGTGACGCAGCTAGAAGGCATGGAATAGATGAAACATTGGTCAAATGGGTAAGGTCAATGCTAATGTTTAGGACCATCACTTCTGAGGCGGAGTGCGGTCAGTATATTATGGCAGGGGTGAATAGAGGTTGTCCTCAAGGAGGCGTTCTCTCCCCCCTGCTCTGGTGTATGCTGGTTGACTCTCTAGTCAACGATCTCGATGGACCAGGTGTCTATTCCCAGGCCTATGCAGATGATGTTGCCATTCTTGCCACAGGCTTTTCCCTCAATGAGGTCTGTGTTAAAACACAAAACTCATTGAACCGAATTGACAGCTGGTGTACTGCAAACGGACTTTCCGTCAACCCTCACAAAACAGGGATTGTTCTCTTCACTAGGAAAAGAATAATGACAGGATTATCTCTATCAGTACTTAAGGGTGTCACTATTCCTCTGTCTAACGAAGTAGAATATCTGGGCTTAACTCTAGATAGTAAACATGATCAAAACATGTTGAAAATAAAATTTCGCGAGCATTGAATGCCTTCTGGCAATGCAGAGGAATTTTTGGGAAGACATGGGGACTATCGCCGAGCAAAACCTTATGGATTTACACGGCAATGATAAGACCGATGATATCATATGCATCGGTAGTCTGGTGGAACAAGCTGTCGCGAAAATGCGTGACAACTAGTCTTGCCAAGATTCAGAGAACCGTGTGTCTGGGTGTTACGGGTGCCTTTCCCACTACACCTGGTCCAGCACTGAATGCAATCTTAAACCTACCACCACTTGACATTTTCATCAGAGGCGAAGCCATGAAAGGCTGCTGGAGACTAAAACGAGGTGGTTTCTAGTTTAATGTTCCCTGGAATATCTCTGACATTGCACTTGACACTCCATTAGACACCTGTCTACTGGAGATGCCCTCTGATGCAATGATAACAGAAATATTACCAAGATGAAATTTTGAGGTCTGCCAACCTGACATTCAAGACTGGCTATCGCCTGACTGTGAGCCAGGTAGAGGGTCACACCGCATTTTCACAGACGGCTCCAGAACCGATCAGGGATCTGGTGCTGTAGTGTTTGTGGAACCGGAAGACCGCAGACTTCACTTCGCCTTAGGCGACAATGCTTCGGTATTTCAAGCCGAAGTCTATGCTATACTTATGGCTATGGACTACATTGCGGATAATAGATGTCAGATCAGGGCTATATCAGTTTGCAGCGATAGTCAGGCTGCTCTTATGGCTTTGAACAGCCAGGTCATCACATCCAAAATTGTACGTCAATGCAGATCACGTCTCAATTGTGTTGGTAAATACAATACACTGAAACTTATTTGGGTGCCGGGCCATAAAGGAGCTCTTGGGTTGCCTCTGCACACAAGAGCAGATGGCTGAATGAGACGAAATGCAGATTCTCCAAGCTCATGACACCGACGATAACCAAAAGATCGGCCTCGTTTCTACTTTCCTTAAGTAGAAAGGAGTGCAGAAAACTGACGGGACTTATAACGGGACACAACGCATGTGAAAAACACATGAACGCAATCGGCCTGACCGAAAGCGCCATATGTTCTGCCTGCTGCGATGAAACTGGCACCACAGAGCACTATATCTGTGACTGTCCAGCATTTTCTAGAATTAGAAGGCAGATCTTTGGCACAGATGTGATGAGAGAGGATCAGCTTCACTCTCTATCACACAATAGCTTCAATAATGAATCTAAGAAGTATCATTAAAAAACAGGGAACT
Organism: Dryomyza anilis; assembly: GCA_951804985.1. Classification (NCBI taxonomy): domain Eukaryota; kingdom Metazoa; phylum Arthropoda; class Insecta; order Diptera; family Dryomyzidae; genus Dryomyza; species Dryomyza anilis. The sequence continues at coordinate 77,395,946 of OX638135.1, read as the reverse complement.
GGGTCACAGCACAATGGATATAACCCTGTCTGAGTGCTGTGGCTCTATTTTTTATCCCACAAGAGTGAAAGGGTATATTCAGTTTGGTACGCCGTTTGTAGCATATCCGGTATGGAAACGTATATTCTTGATCAGCAAGACTTCCTGAGTCGATTTAGCGATTTCCGTCTGTCTGTATGTCCGTCTGTCTGTTGAAACCCCACTACTTTTAAAATTGAAGAGGTAGATAAATTAAACTCATAACTTATATTACTAATATACCTAAGCTTTATGTGCGGAAAAATTGGCGAGATCGGTCCATTGTGACCTATGATCCGACAACTTATATTCAAAAACCTCATATAAAATGTGCATTTACATATTAGTTTTACTGTATACGTACTTAAGTAAACTTTTTTTGTCAAATATATATCGACTTAAAGATCAAATACATGAACATAATGTTTTTTTTATAAATAAAAAAAAATTATTTATGAACGCCACATTCATAAATCATGAGGTAGCATTTCTCTCCGTGAACTGATTTGTTGCGGCAACCAACTAAATTGCCTTACCGAATCATTCGGTTGCGGCAACAACTGATATGGTAGTTGCAACAACCTCCTAATTCGGTTTAGGCAACCACCAAATCGGTGAACATGAGGTTGTGGAAACCTCCAAAACGGTAATCATGAGGTTGTGACAACCTCCAAATTGGTGTCGCAACCTCGTAGTCAGTGAGTATGAGGTATTCTAAACCTCCAATTGAAATTTTATTATAACAAAGTTATTTATGTATATAAAACTTATGTATTCTATATATGTGTATATATGTTACAGTGTAGAAGTATATCTACTAATTCCTGCTCCCTGAAAAAAAAACACTATGAAATGATACATGTATGCAGATGCATGCACTTATTTTTTATTTTCTCATAACTAATAAATAATAAAACTATTTCTATTGGCACATATGGTTACATATTTTTTATATATATTATATATCAATAGCTAATGAGCAATTTGTATTGAATAAATATATTATTTTATTAATATTTGTATAATTATTTCACAATGTAACTTAATTAATGAATTTCCTATTGTTTTCGACATGTGAAAATTTTTGGCCTTTTGTTTATTTCTGCATGTATCCTTAATTGTTGGCAAAAAAACTGGCAACCGAACTGCTGATAGACATGAGGTTGCCGTTTGTCATTTATTTTGTTGATACAACAACTTTCTCAATCGAGTAAGAATGAAAAATGCAATCATGAGGTTATGGCAACCGAACATGCAGTTGCGCGGAATAATTTTTCGTTTGTAGAAAAATAAGGTACGTTAATTTTAATGACATGAGGTTACAACAAATGTATTTCGGTTGCAACACTGAAACGTTGGTTGTACCAACCTCCTAGTCAGCACGAATGAGATTTTGCTAACCTCCTAGTCAGCAAGCATGAGGTTGTGCCAACCTCCTATTCAGCAAGCATGAAGTTGTTTAAACCTCCAAGTCAGCAAGCATGCCGAAACCACCATTTGAAATTTTATTTTGAGAATATTTTTGTATATAGAAAACTTATTTATGTCAAGTTTTCTATATGTATTTTTGATGCGTAAATATGTCATGCAGACAATTTCAAAAAATATATCTATTATTCCCTGTTCCCTAAAAAATAAAAACAGTACGAAGACTCATTTAATATTTTATTTCATCATAATAAAACAAAATAAAAAAACTATTTTTAATGCCACATGTGGTCACATATTTTTATTATATTTCACTAGTTAAACAGCAATTTGTATTGAATTCATACATTATTTTATTAATATTCATGTATTTATTTTGCATTTTTACTTAATTAATGAATTTCCTATTGTTTTCCAATTGTGGCAAGAAACTGGCAACCGAACTGATGATTGACATGAGGTTGTCGTTTGTCATTATTTTGTTGATACAATAACGTACTCAGTTGCCGTAACAAATGCACAAACGTCAAATTTTGGCAGAATGAAAAATGCAATCATGAGGTTACAACAACCAAAGGTACAGTTGCGCGACCTAACATTTTGGTTTGAGTACGTTCATTTTAATGACATGAGGTTATAACAAATGTATTTCGGTTGCAACACTGAAACGTTGGTTCAATTAACCTCATGCCAAAAGAGGATTTTTCTGAGTGCATGTATCCATAATTGTTAGCAAGAAACCGGCTACCGAAGCTGATAGGCATGAGGTTGCCATTTGTCATTTATTTTGTTGATACAACAACTTACTCAATCGCCGTAACAAGTGCACAAATGTCAAATTTGGCAGAATGAAAAAAACAATCATGAGGTTACGGCAACTGTACGTGCAGTTGCGCGGACTAACATTTCGGTTGTAGAAAAAAAAGGGTACGTTCATTTTAATGACATGAGGTTACAACAAATGTATTTCGGTTGCAACACTGGTTGGTTCAATTAACCTCATGCCAAAAGAGGATTTTTTTGTGTGTGGCTAGTAAGAGATTATGACTAGCCATTTGTAGTCTCCACAAGTCATCATGCAAGCTTGCTATAAGGTAGGTCATGGGGGATGGCTGGTGTAGACCCCGTCTTACATTCAACGCAATAAAAACAAAAACTATAGAAGTTTGGGTTTTTTGCTCAATAAAGCACAAACCTGGATATTAAGTGATTGTCGAATGTATATTGAACATGGTTATGGAAGATTTCACTGTAGAAAAGCGTTCATATTTTTGTAATTGTAAGCTTGAAAACCATAGCGTTCTCCAGCAAAACTGGTAGCATTTTATCCAATTGAATCTAGCCTTAACCTAAACTTGAAATCGATATTCAATATTCCAACGAGTTTTAACATAATTGTAAGCTATAAATAAAATGTCTTCACTTGATGTTTAACTTAATTTTGAACTTGAAATCGACATTCAAATTACACTTGAATTCAATCGTATACACACAAAAATATAATTGCTTGCCCAAGTAGCACAATCTCCTATATAAAAGTGGTGTAAAGCTTTTCACGATCTTCTTATTCAGTAATGTTGTCCGTATAAAAGCTCTGAAAGTACTTATACGGCTTTTATATGGTTTAAAGGACGTAAGTCTATACAGCATGACTATATAAAAGCTATGAAGATGTCGTGAAAATGCTATTTGATTACTCTGAAAAGGTTTATAGGAGCTTATTACAACTTTTATAGAATACAATGAATACAAAAACAAAAATAAATATTTACGTTTTTTAATTATTAATAATTAAATTTTTATGTAGTTTTGTTAAACTAAAATTATACAAACATAATTATACTATTTAATTATATTATTTATAATTGAAAAAAACATGATTTTTACTTTATTTCACCAAGCCCTGGCGGTGAATAGAACTCTTTTCCTTCAGATTGCAAAGCCAGTACACTTCCACTCGACCACTGTCCATTAATATTATGCAATTCATTTCGATGTATAATAACCAAACGTATGTATTGGGGAATTAATTATTAAATTCCAACATACATATTATAAAGTTAAAATATCATAATGATAAATTATATGATAATAATTTATACTAATAATAATAAAAAAAAAGTATTGCCGCAGGCAAGATTCGAACCCGCGTCCTCGTGCATAGAAGACAGGCATGCTATCGTCGTGACGCCCGTAGGCACTAATGTCACTGTGTATGAGTTGTATTATTAGTTCAATAAACCTTTACACGGTGAACTTAATAGAACTTAAAAGACCTACTGTCACAGTAGCTACACGACGTTCATACAGTTTAATGCCATTTAACGTTTACTTTCTCAGTTTATTGTGCTACTTGGGTGGCGTGCAGTTGTTTCAACGAATATTTATTTGCATCTACAAAATTTAGTCAGCCTCAACTGAAATTCATTTGTGGTAAACAATGTCATAAAGGGTAACCAACTATTAGTTGAAGCAACTGCAACATTGATTGGGGAAACAAACTTTTTATCCACTTTAAATTTTTTTATTTCCATTGCTACACCCAGAAAAAAATTCCCTCAAGTCCCATTAAAATTGGGCAACACGTTGGAGCGTTAGGGCTAGGTAAAATGGCCGATTTCTTATAATTAAATTGGCTACCACAACTAAACAAATTGGTTGTGTAAATTGTATTCATTAGTTGTGTGAACTGATACGCGGTGTTGCAATAACTAAATCAGTCGAATGTTTACACAACTAAATAAATCGATTGGCAAAAATAGACGGTTGTCCCAACTGATTCGTTCTTTGGGTGAATATTTCCCTAATTAAAGGTTTACATATAAAATAAAAGAAAACGAATATAAAGTTATAATACTATATATTAAACATACAAGCACACAACAAAAACACGTCTACCACATTTTGGCTACTGGCATCGATTTCCTGCAGCTGTGTCTTGACGCTCGGGATTGAAGTTTACGATATTGGTTGGATGACATAGAACGGAATAATTAAATTAAAAATGCCCTTTTTGTTGTCCTATACACCCAAAGAACGAATAAGTTGGGTCAACCGTCTTTTTTTGCCAACCTATTTACTTAGTTCTGTCAACATTCGGCTGATTTAGTTGTTGCAACACCGCGTATCAGTTCACACAACTAATGAATACGATTGACACAACCAATTTGTTTAGTTGTGGTAGCCAATTTTATTATAAGAAATCGGCCATTTTACCTCGAACTAGCTCTCCAACATGTTGCAAAGACGAAGTCAGCGTCACAACAGCGTTCCTGAGAATAAATAAGTAAAAAATGTGGATCTTACTACATACAAAAAAATAATTGCTTGGCGTGCAGTTGTTTCAACGAATATTCATTTGCATCTACCAAATTTAGTCAGCCTCAACTCATTTTCATTTGTGGTGAACAATAGTATGAAGCGTAACCAACTATTAGTTGAAGCAACTGCAACATTGATTGGAGAAACAAACTTTTGATCCATAGTGGTGTAAAGGCATTTATTGTTTATATCAATCATATCATATCGATCTGCATCATTAATTAAAAATATTTCGCCAAACATTAATTTGTTATTTGCAGGAAACTTTTTTTGGAAAAATATTTGTAATTAATAATGCAGATCGATAGGTGCTTTGAAGACAAACAATAACTGCCTTTACATCACTATTTTATTTAGTACCATTAAAGAGTTATAGCAAAAAAACGAAAAGATTCGCCCTTTTGGCATGACAAGATTTTCAATTTTTCCAATTTCTTCGCTTTTTTTGCTATAATTTTTTATTGGTGCTAGATAAAATAGTGGTACTTATTGTTTGTTTTTCAAGCACCTATCGATTGGCATCATTATTTAAAAATATTCTGTTTGACTAAAATTCTGTTTCACAAAATTCCGTTTTACAATTTCTGTTTTACAAAATTCTGGTTTCAGAAATTCTGTGTTTCAAAATTCTGTTTCACAAAATTTTGTTTCACAAAGTTCTGTTTCACAAACTTCTGGTTTGTGGGTTTGCGCCGCTGGCAAAAAATTATTTTTTTATTTAACTGAAAATGCAATTACAAACTTATACATAAAAATAAAACAACAAAGTACTCAATAAGTCATTCTTGTTTTGATTTTATGATATTTGATTTAGAAAATTGAAATATTATTGTCTCAATGTCCCAATGTAGTATGAGCGATGGAATCCTAATTATTTCATTACAATTTTTAGTTAAAACACTTTTCAGTCACATTACAATAAAAAAAAACGAATAGAAAAAAATGTGTTTATAATTAATTAAATATTGTTCTCATTTTTAACTTTGTCATAATTTAATGTTTTTTTTTAACTAATTTGTTTTTTTTTTAATTTTTATTTTATTTTTTTCTATGAAATTAATATAGTTTTCACTGATATGAATTGCTTTTAGATCGATTTTAAAAATGCATTAAGCTGTTGAATTATTTAATACATATTGCAAAATTTGTACCCAAGGAATTAATATCTTACCAAACACATACTTTAATATATGTTATATTTCTTCTTCATACTATACTGGCTTTAATTCTTACTAAATAATTTAACGCCACATTATTTTTTATCATAATGAAATAGAGAGTAATTTAACGCAATATTATTTTTTATCATAATGAAATAGAGAGTTTTAAGTGAAGGGGAATTCTTTAATATGTGGTAAATATATGAATTTATTTTCAGAGCAATAGTTATACCCTACACTAAGAGTGAAAGGGTATATTCAGTTTGGTACGCCGATGGTAACACCCAGAAGGAAGCATCTCCGGTATGGAAAAGTATATATATTCTTGATCAGCATGACCTCCTGAGTCGATTTAGCGATGTCCGTCTGTCCGTCTGTCTGTCTGTCCGTCTGTCTGTTGAAATCCCTACTACTTTTAAAATTGAATAGCTAGATAAATGAAACTTATAACTTAGATTTCTAATATACCTACGCTGTATGTGCGAAAAAATTGGCGAGATCGGTCCAATGTGACCTATGATCCGACCACTTATGTTCAAATACCTCATATAAAATGTACATATAAAGATCAATTTTCATGTATACGTGCTTAGGTAAACTTTTTTGGTCAAATATATATTGACATCATGCTCAAATACATGATAATAAAGTTTTCCGGAGAAAAGACTTGTGGTTCACAAAAAAAAAATCGAAATTCGGTACACCTACCCATTTGTAAATATGGGTATCAAATGAATGGAAATTCTTCAGCGATTGAATGTTTGTAGTTATTTTCAGGATTCGTATACCCTGGTGACCTATATATCACTTTGAATGGTAACCACACATATGTGTAGGGTATTTATAGTCGGCTTAGACCGACTATAATTTTGATAATCCTAACTATCATAATTACACCTACTTTAAAATTTCCCATGTGATCTAACCTTCCCAACTGGTTTTTTTTTCATTTCTCATGAACAAAACACAATTTTCAAAAAACATAATTTTTATAGACAGAATTTTATTAAAAACAGAATATTGTAAAACAAAATTTTGGAAAACAGAATTTTGGAAAACCGAATTTTAGACAGACAGAATTTTTTTTGTTACAAAAAAAAAGAATTTTTGCCAGACAGAATTTTGTAAAACAGAATTTTGTGGGTATCCCAAATGATTGTTTGACAACATATTTTTAATTAATGTTGCAGATCGATAGGTGCTTTGAAAACCAACAAGAGCTGTGATATCAAGTGTGCTCTAAATATCGAGTTATTTACAAATTCTTTAGATCGGCTTTGAGACAACCATCTCTCAAACATCCGATAAATATTGCTAGCAACCATCTTTCAAATTTACGATTATGTTTAGCAATCATCAATTAAACATCTTACAAATAGGAAGATAGTTGATGAATATTTGGAAAAGGTACTCCATAAGAATTCGTGGATTATTTTTTATTGAATTGAAAGAAATTGCATCAAATGTATTTTTATTTATTCTAGAATTAAAACAGTATCCTGGTTATACATCGCAATCGTCTTTATAAATCCCTCAAAGGTAAAATTTTACAACGACTTGAGATTTATTCGCAGAAGAACCAAGTCCGTCCGTCGATGCTGCCATCATAGTGAACTCGGAAAAGAAATATTTTTCATCACGTATTGATAATTTAAATCACAGAATATTTTATTTTAACTTTTACCATTAAAATGTAATATTGGAGTTGCCACTTTTTTACACCATTTGATTTACTTCATTGTTGTGGATAAATCGAGCATAAGGAAAAAGTATTCCTCAAAAGTTTTGCTGCAAATGTCCAAGAACTCTAGATGTTTGCTATCAATCAACTGTAAATATCTCAATTTCCGCTGCTGTTGTTGCAAACATCTCGTAACTATCTGCATATATGTCATATTTTAAAAATATTAATAGTTTTGCTTCAACTTTATTAAAACTTATGGGATGTTTGAATATTTGCTACAAGGCGTAAATTTAAAAGGATAGTTGCAGCAAGACTTCCATATGACAATTGGCTCTGCCATTCATATTGATAAATTTTGTTAGCAACATTCAGCAATTGAATGTATACTGACGGCAATTGTTTGAAGGTCTGAGTTGGATAGCTACACCACAAATGTATCTATCTCAAATTTGTTTTTTTGTTTTTTTTTGTTTTTTTTTTTTTGAGTATACAATTATTTCAGCTCAAATTTAAATTATAAAAAACAAAAACGCAGCTATAGTTATCAACATTGGATGAATGTTGTGGTGATGTAGCTTAGTATTGGAATAAAAATATAAAATGTACTTAGCTGCTGCGTTTTCTCTGCCACTTTCGTCTACAACTGCTATTCCCTATGAGATTCTCTATGAAGGCCTGATGTTCGCGACCTAATACATCGAGCATTCTTTCGTATTCTTTGATTTTGTTCCCGGAAAATGCGAGTTCTTTGCGTGTATCGTCAAAAGAATCAGTGTGACTGTTCACAAACTTTTTTTTGTCGGCGAGCACATCGCGTAGTTCAAGTAATTCAAGTTGTTTCAGTTGTGTATTCACGAACGCATTGTCGCTCGTGGCGGCGTGATTCTTATAGAGCAACAGTTGATGCACCTGCGCATGGCAGGCGGCGGGGTGGATGACCATAGATTTAGTTTTATACTGCTCCGATTCATACACTAAGAAAACGAGATGTTTATACAAGTCTTGCTGCAACGATCCATTTAAATGTACGCCTTGTAGCAAATATTCAAACATCCCATAAGTTGTCCGTCTGTCTGTCCGTCTGTCTGTCCGTCTGTCTGTTGAAATCCCTACTACTTTTAAAATTGAATAGCTAGATAAATGAAACTTATAACTTAGATTTCTAATATACCTACGCTGTATGTGCGAAAAAATTGGCGAGATCGGTCCAATGTGACCTATGATCCGACCACTTATGTTCAAATACCTCATATAAAATGTACATATAAAGATCAATTTTCATGTATACGTGCTTAGGTAAACTTTTTTGGTCAAATATATATTGACATCATGCTCAAATACATGATAATAAAGTTTTCCGGAGAAAAGACTTGTGGTTCACAAAAAAAAAAATCGAAATTCGGTACACCTACCCATTTGTAAATATGGGTATCAAATGAATGGAAATTCTTCAACCGAATGTTTGTAGTTATTTTCAGGATTCGTATACCCTGGTGACATATATATCACTTTGAATGGTAACCACACATATGTGTAGGGTATTTATAGTCGGCTTAGACCGACTATAATTTTGATAATCCTAACTATCATAATTACACCTACTTTAAAATTTCCCATGTGATCTAACCTTCCCAACTGGTTTTTTTTTCATTTCTCATGAACAAAACACAATTTTCAAAAAACATAATTTTTATAGACAGAATTTTATTAAAAACAGAATATTGTAAAACAAAATTTTGGAAAACAGAATTTTGGAAAACCGAATTTTAGACAGACAGAATTTTTTTTGTTACAAAAAAAAAGAATTTTTGTCAGACAGAATTTTGTAAAACAGAATTTTGTGGGTATCCCAAATGATTGTTTGACAACATATTTTTAATTAATGTTGCAGATCGATAGGTGCTTTGAAAACAACAAGAGCGTGATATCAAGTGTGCTCTAAATATCGAGTTATTTACAAATTCTTTAGATCGGCTTTGAGACAACCATCTCTCAAACATCCGATAAATATTGCTAGCAACCATCTTTCAAATTTACGATTATGTTTAGCAATCATCAATTAAACATCTTACAAATAGGAAGATAGTTGATGAATATTTGGAAAAGGTACTCCATAAAAATTCGTGGATTATTTTTTATTGAATTGAAAGAAATTGCATCAAATGTATTTTTATTTATTCTAGAATTAAAACAGTATCCTGGTTATACATCGCCATCGTCTTTATAAATCCCTCAAAGGTAAAATTTTACAACGACTTGAGATTTATTCGCAGAAGAACCAAGTCCGTCCGGCGATGCTGCCATCATAGTGAACTCGGAAAAGAAATATTTTTCATCACGTATTGATAATTTAAATCACAGAATATTTTATTTTAACTTTTACCATTAAAATGTAATATTGGAGTTGCCACTTTTTTACACCATTTGATTTACTTCATTGTTGTGGATAAATCAGCCTAAGGAAAAAGTATTCCTCAAAAGTTTTGCTGCAAATGTCCAAGAACTCTAGATGTTTGCTATCAATCAACTGTAAATATCTCAATTTCCGCTGCTGTTGTTGCAAACATCTCGTAACTATCTGCATATATGTCATATTTTAAAAATATTAATAGTTTTGCTTCAACTTTATTAAAACTTATGGGATGTTTGAATATTTGCTACAAGGCGTAAATTTAAAAGGATAGTTGCAGCAAGACTTTCATAAACATCTTGTTTTCTTAGTGTACCATATGACAATTGGCTCTGCCATTCATATTGATAAATTTTGTTAGCAACATTCAGCAATTGAATGTATACTGACGGCAATTGTTTGAAGGTCTGAGTTGGATAGCTACACCACAAATGTATCTATCTCAAATTTGTTTTTTTGTTTTTTTTTGTTTTTTTTTTTTGAGTATACAATTATTTCAGCTCAAATTTAAATTATAAAAAACAAAAACGCAGCTATAGTTATCAACATTGGATGAATGTTGTGGTGATGTAGCTTAGTATTGGAATAAAAATATAAAATGTACTTAGCTGCTGCGTTTTCTCTGCCACTTTCGTCTACAACTGCTATTCCCTATGAGATTCTCTATGAAGGCCTGATGTTCGCGACCTAATACATCGAGCATTCTTTCGTATTCTTTGATTTTGTTCCCGGAAAATGCGAGTTCTTTGCGTGTATCGTCAAAAGAATCAGTGTGACTGTTCACAAACTTTTTTTTGTCGGCGAGCACATCGCGTAGTTCAAGTAATTCAAGTTGTTTCAGTTGTGTATTCACGAACGCATTGTCGCTCGTGGCGGCGTGATTCTTATAGAGCAACAGTTGATGCACCTGCGCATGGCAGGCGGCGGGGTGGATGACCATAGATTTAGTTTTATACTGCTCCGATTCATACACTAAGAAAACGAGATGTTTATACAAGTCTTGCTGCAACGATCCATTTAAATGTACGCCTTGTAGCAAATATTCAAACATCCCATAAGTTGTCCGTCTGTCTGTCCGTCTGTCCGTCTGTCTGTCTGTTGAAATCCCTACTACTTTTAAAATTGAATAGCTAGATAAATGAAACTTATAACTTAGATTTCTAATATACCTACGCTGTATGTGCGAAAAAATTGGCGAGATCGGTCCAATGTGACCTATGATCCGACCACTTATGTTCAAATACCTCATATAAAATGTACATATAAAGATCAATTTTCATGTATACGTGCTTAGGTAAACTTTTTTGGTCAAATATATATTGACATCATGCTCAAATACATGATAATAAAGTTTTCCGGAGAAAAGACTTGTGGTTCACAAAAAAAAAATCGAAATTCGGTACACCTACCCATTTGTAAATATGGGTATCAAATGAATGGAAATTCTTCAGCGATTGAATGTTTGTAGTTATTTTCAGGATTCGTATACCCTGGTGACCTATATATCACTTTGAATGGTAACCACACATATGTGTAGGGTATTTATAGTCGGCTTAGACCGACTATAATTTTGATAATCCTAACTATCATAATTACACCTACTTTAAAATTTCCCATGTGATCTAACCTTCCCAACTGGTTTTTTTTTCATTTCTCATGAACAAAACACAATTTTCAAAAAACATAATTTTTATAGACAGAATTTTATTAAAAACAGAATATTGTAAAACAAAATTTTGGAAAACAGAATTTTGGAAAACCGAATTTTAGACAGACAGAATTTTTTTTGTTACAAAAAAAAAGAATTTTTGTCAGACAGAATTTTGTAAAACAGAATTTTGTGGGTATCCCAAATGATTGTTTGACAACATATTTTTAATTAATGTTGCAGATCGATAGGTGCTTTGAAAACCAACAAGAGCTGTGATATCAAGTGTGCTCTAAATATCGAGTTATTTACAAATTCTTTAGATCGGCTTTGAGACAACCATCTCTCAAACATCCGATAAATATTGCTAGCAACCATCTTTCAAATTTACGATTATGTTTAGCAATCATCAATTAAACATCTTACAAATAGGAAGATAGTTGATGAATATTTGGAAAAGGTACTCCATAAGAATTCGTGGATTATTTTTTATTGAATTGAAAGAAATTGCATCAAATGTATTTTTATTTATTCTAGAATTAAAACAGTATCCTGGTTATACATCGCAATCGTCTTTATAAATCCCTCAAAGGTAAAATTTTACAACGACTTGAGATTTATTCGCAGAAGAACCAAGTCCGTCCGTCGATGCTGCCATCATAGTGAACTCGGAAAAGAAATATTTTTCATCACGTATTGATAATTTAAATCACAGAATATTTTATTTTAACTTTTACCATTAAAATGTAATATTGGAGTTGCCACTTTTTTACACCATTTGATTTACTTCATTGTTGTGGATAAATCGATCATAAGGAAAAAGTATTCCTCAAAAGTTTTGCTGCAAATGTCCAAGAACTCTAGATGTTTGCTATCAATCAACTGTAAATATCTCAATTTCCGCTGCTGTTGTTGCAAACATCTCGTAACTATCTGCATATATGTCATATTTTAAAAATATTAATAGTTTTGCTTCAACTTTATTAAAACTTATGGGATGTTTGAATATTTGCTACAAGGCGTAAATTTAAAAGGATAGTTGCAGCAAGACTTTCATAAACATCTTGTTTTCTTAGTGTACCATATGACAATTGGCTCTGCCATTCATATTGATAAATTTTGTTAGCAACATTCAGCAATTGAATGTATACTGACGGCAATTGTTTGAAGGTCTGAGTTGGATAGCTACACCACAAATGTATCTATCTCAAATTTGTTTTTTTGTTTTTTTTTGTTTTTTTTTTTTGAGTATACAATTATTTCAGCTCAAATTTAAATTATAAAAAACAAAAACGCAGCTATAGTTATCAACATTGGATGAATGTTGTGGTGATGTAGCTTAGTATTGGAATAAAAATATAAAATGTACTTAGCTGCTGCGTTTTCTCTGCCACTTTCGTCTACAACTGCTATTCCCTATGAGATTCTCTATGAAGGCCTGATGTTCGCGACCTAATACATCGAGCATTCTTTCGTATTCTTTGATTTTGTTCCCGGAAAATGCGAGTTCTTTGCGTGTATCGTCAAAAGAATCAGTGTGACTGTTCACAAACTTTTTTTTGTCGGCGAGCACATCGCGTAGTTCAAGTAATTCAAGTTGTTTCAGTTGTGTATTCACGAACGCATTGTCGCTCGTGGCGGCGTGATTCTTATAGAGCAACAGTTGATGCACCTGCGCATGGCAGGCGGCGGGGTGGATGACCATAGATTTAGTTTTATACTGCTCCGATTCATACACTAAGAAAACGAGATGTTTATACAAGTCTTGCTGCAACGATCCATTTAAATGTACGCCTTGTAGCAAATATTCAAACATCCCATAAGTTGTCCGTCTGTCTGTCCGTCTGTCTGTCTGTCCGTCTGTCTGTTGAAATCCCTACTACTTTTAAAATTGAATAGCTAGATAAATGAAACTTATAACTTAGATTTCTAATATACCTACGCTGTATGTGCGAAAAAATTGGCGAGATCGGTCCAATGTGACCTATGATCCGACCACTTATGTTCAAATACCTCATATAAAATGTACATATAAAGATCAATTTTCATGTATACGTGCTTAGGTAAACTTTTTTGGTCAAATATATATTGACATCATGCTCAAATACATGATAATAAAGTTTTCCGGAGAAAAGACTTGTGGTTCACAAAAAAAAAAATCGAAATTCGGTACACCTACCCATTTGTAAATATGGGTATCAAATGAATGGAAATTCTTCAACCGAATGTTTGTAGTTATTTTCAGGATTCGTATACCCTGGTGACATATATATCACTTTGAATGGTAACCACACATATGTGTAGGGTATTTATAGTCGGCTTAGACCGACTATAATTTTGATAATCCTAACTATCATAATTACACCTACTTTAAAATTTCCCATGTGATCTAACCTTCCCAACTGGTTTTTTTTTCATTTCTCATGAACAAAACACAATTTTCAAAAAACATAATTTTTATAGACAGAATTTTATTAAAAACAGAATATTGTAAAACAAAATTTTGGAAAACAGAATTTTGGAAAACCGAATTTTAGACAGACAGAATTTTTTTTGTTACAAAAAAAAAGAATTTTTGTCAGACAGAATTTTGTAAAACAGAATTTTGTGGGTATCCCAAATGATTGTTTGACAACATATTTTTAATTAATGTTGCAGATCGATAGGTGCTTTGAAAACAACAAGAGCGTGATATCAAGTGTGCTCTAAATATCGAGTTATTTACAAATTCTTTAGATCGGCTTTGAGACAACCATCTCTCAAACATCCGATAAATATTGCTAGCAACCATCTTTCAAATTTACGATTATGTTTAGCAATCATCAATTAAACATCTTACAAATAGGAAGATAGTTGATGAATATTTGGAAAAGGTACTCCATAAAAATTCGTGGATTATTTTTTATTGAATTGAAAGAAATTGCATCAAATGTATTTTTATTTATTCTAGAATTAAAACAGTATCCTGGTTATACATCGCCATCGTCTTTATAAATCCCTCAAAGGTAAAATTTTACAACGACTTGAGATTTATTCGCAGAAGAACCAAGTCCGTCCGGCGATGCTGCCATCATAGTGAACTCGGAAAAGAAATATTTTTCATCACGTATTGATAATTTAAATCACAGAATATTTTATTTTAACTTTTACCATTAAAATGTAATATTGGAGTTGCCACTTTTTTACACCATTTGATTTACTTCATTGTTGTGGATAAATCAGCCTAAGGAAAAAGTATTCCTCAAAAGTTTTGCTGCAAATGTCCAAGAACTCTAGATGTTTGCTATCAATCAACTGTAAATATCTCAATTTCCGCTGCTGTTGTTGCAAACATCTCGTAACTATCTGCATATATGTCATATTTTAAAAATATTAATAGTTTTGCTTCAACTTTATTAAAACTTATGGGATGTTTGAATATTTGCTACAAGGCGTAAATTTAAAAGGATAGTTGCAGCAAGACTTTCATAAACATCTTGTTTTCTTAGTGTACCATATGACAATTGGCTCTGCCATTCATATTGATAAATTTTGTTAGCAACATTCAGCAATTGAATGTATACTGACGGCAATTGTTTGAAGGTCTGAGTTGGATAGCTACACCACAAATGTATCTATCTCAAATTTGTTTTTTTGTTTTTTTTTGTTTTTTTTTTTTGAGTATACAATTATTTCAGCTCAAATTTAAATTATAAAAAACAAAAACGCAGCTATAGTTATCAACATTGGATGAATGTTGTGGTGATGTAGCTTAGTATTGGAATAAAAATATAAAATGTACTTAGCTGCTGCGTTTTCTCTGCCACTTTCGTCTACAACTGCTATTCCCTATGAGATTCTCTATGAAGGCCTGATGTTCGCGACCTAATACATCGAGCATTCTTTCGTATTCTTTGATTTTGTTCCCGGAAAATGCGAGTTCTTTGCGTGTATCGTCAAAAGAATCAGTGTGACTGTTCACAAACTTTTTTTTGTCGGCGAGCACATCGCGTAGTTCAAGTAATTCAAGTTGTTTCAGTTGTGTATTCACGAACGCATTGTCGCTCGTGGCGGCGTGATTCTTATAGAGCAACAGTTGATGCACCTGCGCATGGCAGGCGGCGGGGTGGATGACCATAGATTTAGTTTTATACTGCTCCGATTCATACACTAAGAAAACGAGATGTTTATACAAGTCTTGCTGCAACGATCCATTTAAATGTACGCCTTGTAGCAAATATTCAAACATCCCATAAGTTGTCCGTCTGTCCGTCTGTCTGTCCGTCTGTCTGTCTGTTGAAATCCCTACTACTTTTAAAATTGAATAGCTAGATAAATGAAACTTATAACTTAGATTTCTAATATACCTACGCTGTATGTGCGAAAAAATTGGCGAGATCGGTCCAATGTGACCTATGATCCGACCACTTATGTTCAAATACCTCATATAAAATGTACATATAAAGATCAATTTTCATGTATACGTGCTTAGGTAAACTTTTTTGGTCAAATATATATTGACATCATGCTCAAATACATGATAATAAAGTATTCCGGAGAAAAGACTTGTGGTTCACAAAAAAAAAAATCGAAATTCGGTACACCTACCCATTTGTAAATATGGGTATCAAATGAATGGAAATTCTTCAACCGAATGTTTGTAGTTATTTTCAGGATTCGTATACCCTGGTGACATATATATCACTTTGAATGGTAACCACACATATGTGTAGGGTATTTATAGTCGGCTTAGACCGACTATAATTTTGATAATCCTAACTATCATAATTACACCTACTTTAAAATTTCCCATGTGATCTAACCTTCCCAACTGGTTTTTTTTTCATTTCTCATGAACAAAACACAATTTTCAAAAAACATAATTTTTATAGACAGAATTTTATTAAAAACAGAATATTGTAAAACAAAATTTTGGAAAACAGAATTTTGGAAAACCGAATTTTAGACAGACAGAATTTTTTTTGTTACAAAAAAAAAGAATTTTTGTCAGACAGAATTTTGTAAAACAGAATTTTGTGGGTATCCCAAATGATTGTTTGACAACATATTTTTAATTAATGTTGCAGATCGATAGGTGCTTTGAAAACAACAAGAGCGTGATATCAAGTGTGCTCTAAATATCGAGTTATTTACAAATTCTTTAGATCGGCTTTGAGACAACCATCTCTCAAACATCCGATAAATATTGCTAGCAACCATCTTTCAAATTTACGATTATGTTTAGCAATCATCAATTAAACATCTTACAAATAGGAAGATAGTTGATGAATATTTGGAAAAGGTACTCCATAAAAATTCGTGGATTATTTTTTATTGAATTGAAAGAAATTGCATCAAATGTATTTTTATTTATTCTAGAATTAAAACAGTATCCTGGTTATACATCGCCATCGTCTTTATAAATCCCTCAAAGGTAAAATTTTACAACGACTTGAGATTTATTCGCAGAAGAACCAAGTCCGTCCGGCGATGCTGCCATCATAGTGAACTCGGAAAAGAAATATTTTTCATCACGTATTGATAATTTAAATCACAGAATATTTTATTTTAACTTTTACCATTAAAATGTAATATTGGAGTTGCCACTTTTTTACACCATTTGATTTACTTCATTGTTGTGGATAAATCGAGCATAAGGAAAAAGTATTCCTCAAAAGTTTTGCTGCAAATGTCCAAGAACTCTAGATGTTTGCTATCAATCAACTGTAAATATCTCAATTTCCGCTGCTGTTGTTGCAAACATCTCGTAACTATCTGCATATATGTCATATTTTAAAAATATTAATAGTTTTGCTTCAACTTTATTAAAACTTATGGGATGTTTGAATATTTGCTACAAGGCGTAAATTTAAAAGGATAGTTGCAGCAAGACTTTCATAAACATCTTGTTTTCTTAGTGTACCATATGACAATTGGCTCTGCCATTCATATTGATAAATTTTGTTAGCAACATTCAGCAATTGAATGTATACTGACGGCAATTGTTTGAAGGTCTGAGTTGGATAGCTACACCACAAATGTATCTATCTCAAATTTGTTTTTTTGTTTTTTTTTGTTTTTTTTTTTTGAGTATACAATTATTTCAGCTCAAATTTAAATTATAAAAAACAAAAACGCAGCTATAGTTATCAACATTGGATGAATGTTGTGGTGATGTAGCTTAGTATTGGAATAAAAATATAAAATGTACTTAGCTGCTGCGTTTTCTCTGCCACTTTCGTCTACAACTGCTATTCCCTATGAGATTCTCTATGAAGGCCTGATGTTCGCGACCTAATACATCGAGCATTCTTTCGTATTCTTTGATTTTGTTCCCGGAAAATGCGAGTTCTTTGCGTGTATCGTCAAAAGAATCAGTGTGACTGTTCACAAACTTTTTTTTGTCGGCGAGCACATCGCGTAGTTCAAGTAATTCAAGTTGTTTCAGTTGTGTATTCACGAACGCATTGTCGCTCGTGGCGGCGTGATTCTTATAGAGCAACAGTTGATGCACCTGCGCATGGCAGGCGGCGGGGTGGATGACCATAGATTTAGTTTTATACTGCTCCGATTCATACACTAAGAAAACGAGATGTTAATACAAGTCTTGCTGCAACGATCCATTTAAATGTACGCCTTGTAGCAAATATTCAAACATCCCATAAGTTGTCCGTCTGTCCGTCTGTCTGTCTGTCCGTCTGTCTGTTGAAATCCCTACTACTTTTAAAATTGAATAGCTAGATAAATGAAACTTATAACTTAGATTTCTAATATACCTACGCTGTATGTGCGAAAAAATTGGCGAGATCGGTCCAATGTGACCTATGATCCGACCACTTATGTTCAAATACCTCATATCAAATGTACATATAAAGATCAATTTTCATGTATACGTGCTTAGGTAAACTTTTTTGGTCAAATATATATTGACATCATGCTCAAATACATGATAATAAAGTTTTCCGGAGAAAAGACTTGTGGTTCACAAAAAAAAAAAATCGAAATTCGGTACACCTACCCATTTGTAAATATGGGTATCAAATGAATGGAAATTCTTCAACCGAATGTTTGTAGTTATTTTCAGGATTCGTATACCCTGGTGACATATATATCACTTTGAATGGTAACCACACATATGTGTAGGGTATTTATAGTCGGCTTAGACCGACTATAATTTTGATAATCCTAACTATCATAATTACACCTACTTTAAAATTTCCCATGTGATCTAACCTTCCCAACTGGTTTTTTTTTTCATTTCTCATGAACAAAACACAATTTTCAAAAAACATAATTTTTATAGACAGAATTTTATTAAAAACAGAATATTGTAAAACAAAATTTTGGAAAACAGAATTTTGGAAAACCGAATTTTAGACAGACAGAATTTTTTTTGTTACAAAAAAAAAGAATTTTTGTCAGACAGAATTTTGTAAAACAGAATTTTGTGGGTATCCCAAATGATTGTTTGACAACATATTTTTAATTAATGTTGCAGATCGATAGGTGCTTTGAAAACCAACAAGAGCTGTGATATCAAGTGTGCTCTAAATATCGAGTTATTTACAAATTCTTTAGATCGGCTTTGAGACAACCATCTCTCAAACATCCGATAAATATTGCTAGCAACCATCTTTCAAATTTACGATTATGTTTAGCAATCATCAATTAAACATCTTACAAATAGGAAGATAGTTGATGAATATTTGGAAAAGGTACTCCATAAAAATTCGTGGATTATTTTTTATTGAATTGAAAGAAATTGCATCAAATGTATTTTTATTTATTCTAGAATTAAAACAGTATCCTGGTTATACATCGCCATCGTCTTTATAAATCCCTCAAAGGTAAAATTTTACAACGACTTGAGATTTATTCGCAGAAGAACCAAGTCCGTCCGGCGATGCTGCCATCATAGTGAACTCGGAAAAGAAATATTTTTCATCACGTATTGATAATTTAAATCACAGAATATTTTATTTTAACTTTTACCATTAAAATGTAATATTGGAGTTGCCACTTTTTTACACCATTTGATTTACTTCATTGTTGTGGATAAATCAGCCTAAGGAAAAAGTATTCCTCAAAATTTTTGCTGCAAATGTCCAAGAACTCTAGATGTTTGCTATCAATCAACTGTAAATATCTCAATTTCCGCTGCTGTTGTTGCAAACATCTCGTAACTATCTGCATATATGTCATATTTTAAAAATATTAATAGTTTTGCTTCAACTTTATTAAAACTTATGGGATGTTTGAATATTTGCTACAAGGCGTAAATTTAAAAGGATAGTTGCAGCAAGACTTTCATAAACATCTTGTTTTCTTAGTGTACCATATGACAATTGGCTCTGCCATTCATATTGATAAATTTTGTTAGCAACATTCAGCAATTGAATGTATACTGACGGCAATTGTTTGAAGGTCTGAGTTGGATAGCTACACCACAAATGTATCTATCTCAAATTTGTTTTTTTGTTTTTTTTTGTTTTTTTTTTTTGAGTATACAATTATTTCAGCTCAAATTTAAATTATAAAAAACAAAAACGCAGCTATAGTTATCAACATTGGATGAATGTTGTGGTGATGTAGCTTAGTATTGGAATAAAAATATAAAATGTACTTAGCTGCTGCGTTTTCTCAGCCACTTTCGTCTACAACTGCTATTCCCTATGAGATTCTCTATGATGGCCTGATGTTCGCGACCTAATACATCGAGCATTCTTTCGTATTCTTTGATTTTGTTCCCGGAAAATGCGAGTTCTTTGCGTGTATCGTCAAAAGAATCAGTGTGACTGTTCACAAACTTTTTTTTGTCGGCGAGCACATCGCGTAGTTCAAGTAATTCAAGTTGTTTCAGTTGTGTATTCACGAACGCATTGTCGCTCGTGGCGGCGTGATTCTTATAGAGCAACAGTTGATGCATCTGCGCATGGCAGGCGGCGGGGTGGATGACCATAGATTTAGTTTTATACTGCTCCGATTCATACACTAAGAAAACGAGATGTTTATACAAGTCTTGCTGCAACGATCCATTTAAATGTACGCCTTGTAGCAAATATTCAAACATCCCATAAGTTTCAATAAAGTTGCAGCAAAACTAATAATATTTTTGAAATATGACATTTATGCATATATTTACGAGATGTTTGGCACAACAGCAATGAAAGTTAAGATATTTACAGTTGACTGATAGCAAACATCCTGAGTTCTTGGATATTTGCTGCAAAACTTTTGAAGCATTTTGACATTTGACTACCATAAAAAAAGGAAAATGGTGTACTTTTTCCTTACGTTCGATTTATCCACAACAATAAAGTAAATTCAATGGTGTAAAAAAGTGCCCACTCAAATATTACATTTTAATGGTAAAAGTGAAAATAAAATATCCTGTGATTTAAATTAGCAAAACGTGATGGAAAATATTTGTTTCTAGAGTTTACTATGATGAGAACGTCGCCGATAGGACTTGGTTCTTCTGCGAAGAAATCTCAAGTCGTTGTACAATTTTGCCTTCAAAGGATTTAAAAAAACGATGGCGATGTATACCAGGATGTACCATGTACCAGGATACTGTTTTAATTCTAGAATAAATAAAAATACATTTGATTCATTTTCTATCAATTCAATAAAAATAACTCCGCGAATTCTAAGGGAGTACCAATTCCAAATATTCATCAACTATCTTCCTATTTGTCAGATGTTTAATTGATGGTTGCTATACATAATAATAAATTTGAAAGATGGTTGCTAGCAATATTTATCGTATTTGACGGATGTTTGTGAGATGGTTGTCTCAAATACGATTTAAATAATTTGTAAATAACTTGATATTAAGGGTTGTGATATTTCTGGCAATCATCTTTGTTTTCTTAGTGTACTGCTGTTCCTTTGTATTCTTTTGCTCTACCAACTTTTCTTCCTTTAGTCTCTTCTGCTCTATATTTGTCTTCGCCTTCAACTCTTTCTTTTCCGCTTTTATTTCGTGCCCTTTAAATTCCTCCTCTTCCAAATCCACAAACTCCATCTCATTTAACAGCTTCTGCAACTTCTCCACTATTATGGAAACCTCCTGCTGCGTCTGCTGATGTTTCTCTCGACTTTCGCTCAACTTTTGATGTTCCTCTTGATGGACGGAACTCCAGGCGACTGGCGTCTGGGACCATTGGAGCCGCTGCTTGGCGCTGCGTTGTCACGTTATGATAAGTCTAAGTTGACCCAGCTACCCAAGCCTAAAACAAATAAAAGAAACAAATAATTAGTAAATATAAATAATAAGAAATAAGAGTTTGGGGAAAATTTACATCCAGCTAGTAAGTTTGAAATGGCGCCAATAACGAAGCGACGCCAATTTTTTTTACAATGATGCCGGGGGGATAAAAAAACATAAAGTTGGCTTGCGTGAAATCCCATTGCGGGATTTAAGGGATTCTTACAATAGATGTATCCTCCCTGGCTACAACGACCCAACAAAAAAAGTTAATGGTAACTAACCGATTAGCTAACTGGTAATTGTTGGTTATTTTGCCGGTTACCTTTGTTCTACCATCGGGAGAAAGGTAATCGGCAGATTCCTATCTGTGTGAAGTACACATGACAAGACATCTCTATTAAACTTAAGCATTGCGCTCATTTAAAAATAAGAGGTACAAAAGAGACAACAACTTTTGTACCTCTTTCTATTTTTATGTCACATTGCCAGACCAAAAAAAATATTTTACAGAAAAATAAAACAGTATTGCCATAAATACTCTTTTCATATATATTTTTATTTAGTATACTGAAAAAGTAACTAAATTAATGAAAATTATAACAAAATGTCACATCGTCGATAAAGACGCCTTTTTGCTGCTTGTTGTTAATTTTTTCACTTATTTCCTTTTGTGTTGCCGAAGATCAGTACCAGGAAGTCGAGTGTACAACCTTCGCGCTTATCTTCGGGATACTGTACGAAACCGTGTATGGTGGCGCATTTTTTCATTCTTGAAGCACTTAATTATTTTGTTGACCAGAGAGGCGATTCTGTAACTTATTAACGACAAATATCGATATCGTTAACTAACAACAATTGTGGCATGCAGAAGTGATCGTCATGAAAAAATGTAAATTTTAACGTTTAACGTCGTTAATTAGTTACAGAATCGCCCTACAGATCGTAATTAGTTGCCATTCCTGAATTTACGAAGAGTCCTATGACAGAAGTTAATGATCAATGAAATAGTTTGCAGACAACACACCTGGCCAATATGTTGTCCTCTAAAATTAAAAAAAAGAAAAATTAGCAAGTTTATTATCAATAACAAGCGAGTACTCATCAACGGTGTCGCAGTCGTCCTCTGATCAGAACAAGGCGAATTGGAAAAAAAAAACGCATCAGAATTACAAGGGCGACTAGCGAATTTATTCTGACGATTTAACTGGCGTAGACGTAAATTCCTACACGAGTGCGGAGACCTTTTGAGGAAGTCAAACACATTTTCGTGGTGTATGTGGCCACGCTATTGGATGACGTAATTAACCAAAGTAATCTTGAAAAACCCGTGTAGAACGAGTCTGGACTTATGGGGGGGAGTACTGACATATACCCGATATGTACTCAGGTTTTTTGGTGAAATTTTTTTATGTGCCAAGTCATAGGGACGTTAAAATACTTACGTATAAATACCTATATAGTAAAACTACCTATAAAGTCTTAAAACTTAAACGATTGGTTTAAATACACTTTTTATTGCAATATACGACAAGTTAAAATTACTTATCTACAATTAGTTCAGAAAAAAAAAATTACAATTATTTAAAATTTAAAAATACTGGTTAAATTCAAAAAATATACTAGTTCAAATTTTAAAGTACTACGATTAACTAAAATTTCAAATAACTATAATAAATTAAAATTTAAAATTAATAAAATTAAAAATTTTTAAATTACTGCAATAAAAAAAAATTAAAATTACTACAATTAGTTAAAATTTAAAAATTACAAACTATTATTTAAAATTTCAAAATTGTCTACAATTACTTAAAATTTAAAAATTTTCGTCTTCAAAGACTTAAAACTAATATGCAAAGACTTAAAAATCAACATTTAAAGACTATTAATTGTTAAGTTATTTTTGTTAAAAGAAAAGGGAGATCATTAGTACAGTAATACATATAAGTGTCTGAAGAAAAAAGGACAAAAGAAGCCAAAATTTGTTTTTTTTTTTTATGAAAACACATATAGCAATAGCTATAAGAAAGTATAAATAGTTGCTAGGACCATATCACAAGAGGTAAAAGAGTGGCAAAGTGACCCACCCCAAAGAAATACCCTTCTGTAGAGCTCTACAGAGGTATGTTTATACGCAAATAATAAAACAAGAAACATTTCGAATGTTATCATGTTTGAGTGATCTGGCCCCTTAATATATTATATCATATTAAATCTATATATATATATATATATATATATATATATATATATATATATATATATAGATATATATATGTTGTTAAGAAAATATGTAATTTGCCCCATCGTGCAAGCAATCAACAATAATAAATAAGACGCAAGCGCACTGAGCAATGTGTTAGAAAGAGACGGAAGATCAGTCAGGACACTGAGGCAGTGTTCGAGAAAGAGATGGAAGATCAGCGCATTAAAACACATGAGTGCGAAGCAGATGCTAATAGCATGCGTCATTCACGCAACGAGTAGAAGGTTCTTGAAACAAGTCGAAGCTTGTTGAAACGTGTCCAACTGATGCATGCAGTATATAAGGGAGCCGCATATCAGGCACGCCACTTCAGTTGTGATTTGATAGTGAACTAGTGCATCTCGTGAGCGAACATTGTAAAGATAAATTATAGTAATACAGCAGTTGATATAAGTGATTGTTATTAAGTTGTTATTTAAGTAAATAAAATTAATTAATACTAGTTGAAATTATACTAGTTAAAACCAAATATTAGTGTTTTTTATTTTGTACACAATCCAGAAATAAGAGCTTGTAAGACAGTTTTCCGTAGACTGAATTTTCGTAACATTGGTGTCAGAAGTGGAAGTGACTTTATAGAAAAGTGTAAGATCGAGGCCTTCGTTGATGGCATACGTGATCCGGAAACAAAACGTGCCACAGTGAGAATGCCGAAAGTGACATTTACGGAAACTGTAACCACAGCGCTAACGCAGGAGACAGCAACTACATTGTGCCGTCCAGCGCCAAAGGTCCGTAAACTAGATGTGGAAAATGAAGACCTACTTCAAGTAATTTGCCAAGCATTAAAAAGTGGAGCTAAACCAGATTACACTGCTGCCAATCGAGACACCCAATTTAAAGGTAAATGCTACAACTGTGATACATATGGGCATAAGGCACGTGACTGTCGTAAAAAACGCAAGCGCTCAATAAATCAATCTGCAGATGAACCCAGACATGAAGAAAGACAGGATCATGTCCAAAATATCGTAAATCTTAATAAATCCTTCAACTAAAATGAGTCAGTTCTGCGGGGCACGATCTGACTCCCATAACCGATTGCCCCAGAATCTCCATTTCACAAATTCGAAAATCGAAAGCCAAATAGCTTAACTGGCGAAGGACTCATTGATTGTACAACATATATGGTAACATTGGATACGGGAGCTTCACACTTAATAATAAGAGGTAACCTAGTTAAGGACGAAGTAGAGCCGCTTATAGGAATAAGATTACAAACAGCTACAGGTGAAGAGGCCCCTATCAGAGGTTAAGATTACCAAGAAAATCACGATTGGTACTACGAGAGTTAAGCACGATTTTATTGTGGCGGTAATAGTAGACGAAATAATACTTGGCATGGACTTCATGATAAGATACGGTTTCACAGTAAATTTAACAAGAAAAATTTTGAGTTATGCCAACACAGAGATCCAACTAAACATTGATTGTGACCAGAGCCCGAAAATTAAACAAGTTATCGCACATAAAAATAGAAAAATACCACCTAATTCAGAAGCAATTCTTTCGGCGAAATTAAATGGAGATTGTGGGATAAGCAAGTTGTGGGTTATTGAAGCAAACGAAGAGCTGTATTAAAGTGACATAGCGGTAGGAAGAACACTTGTTGAGGTGGAGAAAGACAGAATTATACCTATAAGAGTTCTCAATTTGGAAAACTCGTCAAAATTAATCAAAAAGGGAACAGTAATAGGACAGTGTCAAGAAGCAACAGCGATTATAAATTGGGATTCAAATCCATCAAAGGACTATGTCACACCGCAAATAAATAAACAATCTACTCACAAGTTTATAAATGAGTGGACGAAGGATTTGGCTGCCAAAGAAAGAGTCAAGTTCAAAAGCTAATGGATAAATGTCGGTGTATATTTGCTGAAAAGGCCCGAAAGGATGGCAGAACTTCCATTGTAAAACATAGAATAGACACTGGGGATTCTAAGCCAATTCGTCAAGCACCAAGAAGAGTACCACTCAATGAAGTATCACATTTGGTTAAAGAAATGTACAGAAGTGGTGTGGTGGAACAATCTGAGAGTCCATGGAGTTCACCAGTAGTATTGGTCAAAAAGAAGGACGGTAGTACTCGGTTCAGCGTTGATTACTGAAAGCTAAATGATGTCACCAAGAAAGATAGTTATCCGCTGCCTAGAATCGATGACACCTTGGATACACTATCTAATGCTAAGTGGTTTTCAACGTTGGACTTGCAAAGCGATTACTGGCAAGTAGAAATCGATAAGAATGATCGAAAGAAGACCGCATTCAGTACTGGCGATGGACTTTGGCAATTTCTGGTAATGCCGTTTGGGATATGTAATGCCCCAGCAATATTCGAGCGGTTAATGGAGCGGTATTGATAGGTCTACACTGGGAAACTTGTCTGGTATACCTTGACGACATCATTGTCATGGGTAAGGACTTTGACGAACATCTAAGAAATTTAGAGGAAGTATTCCTTCGATTTGAAAGTGCGGGTCTACAACTTAGCCCAAAAAAATGCTCACTTTTCAAGAAAGAAGTCAAGTATCTGGATCATCGAGTTACCACAGAAGGAGTGCATACCGATGAGAATAAAATAGTTGCAGTAATAGATTGCAATAGATTGACAAAGACCGCAAAACTTACACGACCTACGAAGTTTCTTGGGGCTATGTACATACTACAGGCGATTTGTTCCAGGTTTTGCAAATGTTGCTGGCAGTCTTCAGGAGTTGACAAGAAAGAACCGATCTTTTCAATGGGGCGATTATCAAGAAAACCTTTTTGAAATTAAAAGCAATACATTGCTCGGCACCAATTCTTGCGTATCCTATTCCAGGTAAAAAATTTGTACTGAACACGGATGCAAGTGAATACGGAATTGGCGGAGTCCTTTTTTAGTTATCAATGGCCAACAAAAGGTGATCGCATACTACAGTTAAATCTTGTCCAAGCCCGAGCTAAATTACTGTATCACCAGGAGGGAGCTTCTTGCTGTAATCGAAAGTGTGAAAAACATTCACAAATACCTGTACGGACAACAGGTTCACTTGAGAACCGATCACGCAGCACTGATATGGTTACTTCAGTTCAAAGACACAGAAGGCCAAATTGCGCGTTGGATAGAACGATTACAGAGCTACGATTTCACCATCGAACATCGTAAAGGAGGTCATCATGGAAGGAAGGTTTTGAGGCCCCTGCCCAATCCATCTTAGGCCGAATATAGGTAGTGTCTACGGTGCGTAAGACAGCTGGAGCGAAGTGTGTCTTACACCGTTTTAAAAAACAGAGGCACTTGGCCGCTTCTTTCGACACATCAAAAATGTGATCATTCCAGCGGAGGTCACATTGTATTGATAATGCCAAGAACGTCAAGAGCGACTGACTCCGCAATACTCACAGCACCCATATTGAGGGGGTGGGAGGGGTGACTCCATTCTTTTGTGCGATAAGAGACAACATTGGGTCTTGCTGGCATTAAAATCTACTCTATTTACAACACCTCACTTGGAGGTTGATTTAAGGTCATTATTGAGCGTGTCATTCATAGTGCGTCTTTTACTCTTAATCTCCAAAGAGTTTGGACGCTTTTTGATCGAGTATGAATGACAAATGTTACTGTCATCTGCAAAGGAATGAATTGGGTTCTGGGTCAATGACAGAAGGTAATTGATAAATACCAGAAATAGGGACGGGGATAGGACGGAACCCTGCGGAACTCCAGAATTGATGGAATGTTGTTCGGAAAAACACCATCCATCGCAACTCGTATAGAAAGACCCTGGAGAAAACTCGATATCCATCGAGTAAAAGATTCACCGACACCAAATGCAATTAGTTTTGAAACGAGGGCTTTATGCCACACTCGATCAAAAGCCTTGGAAATATCGAGAGCAACCACCTTACTCTCCCCGAAAAGGTGAATACAATTATTCCACTTTTCGGAGAGGACCGCCATCAAGTCACCTATGGAACTGGCCCTACGGAAACCATATTGGCGGTCACTGAGCAATACGTTGTGCTCAAGATAGTTTACAAGGTGGAAGTTAATTACGCTCTCCATTACCTTGGAGAGTGCAGAGCATATTGCAATGGTTCGTAGCCTCGCCCTTTTTCGGGACTGGCTGGACATTGGCAACCTTCCAACAATATGGAAAAACTCCTGTCGTGTAGGAGATGTTGAATAGGTTACGCAACGGACAAGCCAGCGTTGACGCGGACTTCTTCAGCGCTGGGCGGATATGCCATCTGGCCCAGAGGCTTTGTTAATGTTGAGGTTAGCTAACACCTTTTCAACTGCCCGAGTTCGAAAATGAATCTCCGGCATTGCAGAAGAAACAAAATCGACGACGGGCAGTGGTTGATTACTTTGGGAGCGTTGAATTATTTGCAAATAATTCTGCCAAGAGATTAGCTTTATCAACCGGATGAGTGAAGGTCTGGCATTCATAATAAGAGTAGGAGTAGACAATGTCGTCTGATTCTTCACCCTTTTTACGAATGACCAGAAATTTTTACTACCTCTATGGTAGAGTAGGACCTTTTTGCGCGCGTTTTGTTCGTGAAGAAACTTTTCCCGCGAGACCACGGCATTACAGTGATTCCTAGCCTGTATGCGAAGTCTTTCTGTGTCAGCATTCTTGTTAGAACGCCAATTTTGAAAGGCTTCCTCTTTCGACCTGACTGCAAGTCTCATTAAACCATGAATTGTCCTTAGGTTTAATGCTTATCTTTTTAGAAAGTATGAAGGACCGCATACCGAATAAAATAATATTTTGTACCATTAAAGCCGCGGCATTTATGTCTCTATCTGCGAAACACAATTTCCAATTAAAGTTGCGAAAAAATCATTTAACGCAACCAAATTTGCATTTTCGTAAAGCCATACAGTCCTCTTCGGGGCTTTAATCGAAGAGGCGCGTAAACCAGAATACGAAAACTCAGCGGAAAGCGGAAACAAGGATTTTTACATCATATTTTTCGTGATGAGAAGTCAGAAAAAGGTCTAGCACTTTTTGGCTTTGCCCACCGACGCGTGGGAAGTACGTCGGTTCCTTCACCAATTGAGTGAGTTGATTGCACTCTGCAAACAGCTCAATATTACAACCCTCCTGTGTTGGAAGACCCGAGTGGCTCAACCAAGTGGCGTTGCGCACATTAAAATCGCCGGCAACAACTGCCCGGAAATTGCTCCCGTGTATTTGAGATCGAATCAGATAAGGCATCCAGCTTATTACAGGTGGAAACCCTACCTAGATTCGGACTCCTATAAAGAAAGTACAAGTGTATGATGTGTGTTTGGATTTTGAATTTAACCCAAATAGTATTAAATTCATTATCCGACACACTATGCTGTTTCTGCAGTTGATACTCAACGTCACTCCGAATAAATAAAGCGAGGCCCCTATGGTCAAAAAATAATGGCAGCAAATGATACCCAGGTATATGAAAGTCCAGTGGATCTGCACCCTCAATAACCTGGGTCTCACCGAGTGCCATTATTTGTGGCATATGGACGGATATATGCGCATATACCGAGAAAAAGTTCGCCCTCAGCCAACGAACGTTGCAAAAATCTGTACGAAAGTTTTGCGACATTTGTGCCACTGTGCAATTTTAAAACATACAAACAGCGTGCGGCAGATGAGACGAACAATTGAGAGCGCAAGTCGTGGTAAGTGTTATGCCTTTACCACGGCATAGATTGCGCACTCAGTGCAGCCTCAGCTACGCACGCTAGTAGCGTGGAGTAGGATAGGGGAGGGACAGAATACGAAACAACAGGTATGCAGTTGCGTCAAAGAGCGTAAAGAAGCCCCTTGCGTTGACAATTGCAAAACGAAGCGGCGGCAGTCTGCAGGTAGTGCGTGGGTGAAAACCAGTTTTTATGTTATATATCTATTTTTTTTGTTGTTGTTGGTGTTGCGACAGTGAAGTTGGATATATGTATTAATTTTTAATTTTTGTTTTGTTGTTTATTATTTTATTGTTTAGTTTATGCGCGATGTTTATTTGTTATTTAATTTTAATTGCAATTGTTAAAGACGGCACTAGACGACACTAAGCACGTTATTCTAAAACAAAATTAAACTGATACGACAGACGAAACGACGGAAAGTTCTGTAAAAAAGCAAGAGATCGGCGCGACACGTCCATCCCTCATTATTGTTCAGACACTAAGGAAAAGAAAACATAATTGACATTCGTCTGCTGAATGTTTTACCCGATGAAAAATGGACTCCGGAACAATTTAAAATCGATCAAATAAGTGATTCCGATCTTACAAAAATCATGATGTTCAAGGAACAGCTAAGAAAGCCATCATGGGAAGAGATAGCTTCCGACAGCCCAATAACTAAGGCGTACTGGGCACAGTGGAAGAGCTTAAAACTGCAACATGTTTGCTTATATCGTGTATGGGGAAAATGAAGATGGCACATCCGCTCGAAGCTTGATTATTGTTCCCAAGACAAAAATAAAAGAGATATTAGCGGAATACCATGGTGGATTTAGTGGAATTCATTTAGGCATGAATAAAACGGTAGAAAAAGTAAAGAAACGTTTTTATTGGGTTCGATGCCAAGAGTCAGTCGCCGATTGGATTCGCAGTTGTCCGCAATGTGTACCAGCAAAAGGACCAACAGGCAGGAGTCGCGGTAGGAAGCATTAGTACAACGTGAGAGCACCATTCGAACGTATCGCCATGGATGTCGCCCGACCATTTCCAATTAGTGATGCGGGTCGTCATTGACTACTTCAGCAAGTGGCCCATTCCGAATCATACATACTACTATTTCACATGGCTTATCGAACGGCGGTTCATGATACCAAAGCAGCTTCACCATCTAAAATTGTTTTTGTAACAGACTGCGGATTTAAAGTTTGGTGTGAGTCCTTCAACTGGAATTCCTGTACATAATTATGTTTCCAGAAAAAGTGAAGAAATGAACGAAATGCATCTGTTTGTAAGGCATCGTACACAATCTGCGAGTGATAAAATGAAGGCCAGATACGATTTGCGTACAAATTCAGAGAGATTTACGGAAGAACAACTTGTTTTGCTCTATAACCCACAAAGAAAGAAAGGCTTATCCCCTAAGCTACAAACACACTGGGAAGGACCATACAAGATAATTAAAAGAATTAATGATGTAGTGTATCGGATTCATGAAAGTAGTACATTTAGAAAGGTTGGCGCCGTATATAGAGAGAGAGGATTAACACCTGTTCGGGACGAACAGATTTAGGTGGAGGGCAGTGTTACGAAAAGATGTAATTTGCCCCATAGTGCAAGCAATCAACAATAATTAATGAGACGCAAGACAATTCAGCGCACTAAGCATGTGTTAGAAAGAGACGAAAGATCATTCAGCGCTCTGAGGCAGTGTGAGAGAAGGAGATGGAAGATCATTAAAACACATGAGTGCGAATGAGATGCCAAAAGCATGCGTCATTCACGAAACGATTGTGATTTAATAGTGAACTAGTGCGTCTCGTGAGTGAACATTGTAAAGATAAATTGTAGTAATTCAGTATATTCAATATTTTCTGCTTTTATAAATATTTAAATTATGATTCATAAACTGAACAGTTTATACAGGTAAACTCTTTAGATTTATATAATATCGACGCAATAACGGCGTAAAGTAAAGATTTTTTCAATTTTTTTTTCTGGTCGGGAATATAAAATAAACTTTTTTTTTATGTTGTGAATAAGGTTAATTTTTTTGTTTAAGTAAATGGTCTACAATTGTCCGTAAAAGTAATACGAGAAATTTGGAGTTTGATTTTTTTTTGTATAATTGGTTCCCAAACAACCACGGCTCGACAATTGCCACAAACTATTGTGGCATATAGGTCCACATATGCCACAATAGTTTTAAGTTACCTCTGATAAAGTGATGCAAACTAATAATAATAGTAATAATTGTCCCAAAGAGGTAACCAATAACATGTATGGAACATACGCAATAATATGTCGCAATGCTGTGATATATAAGTCATTCATTCTGATAATGGAACATATACAATTAAAGGCGGAGTTAACTTTGTTGCTATTAGGTGGCAAAAAGTGTCAAATTATTAAATGCTCAATGTCGACAGAGTTTATATTGAGGGATTGGAGTGGTGAATCCATTCTGTTGTGAGATGACAGACAACTTTGGGTCTTGCTTGCATTAAAATCAACATTATTTGCCCAGACCCCACTCGGTGGTTATTTTCAGGTCATTATTGAGTGTGTCATTCATTGACCGCCTTTTACTCTCAATCACCAAAGAGTTTGGACGCTTGTTGAATGAATATTAATGACAAATGTTACTGTCATGTGCAAAGGAATGGATCGGGTTCTGGGTCGATGACAGATGGTCATTGATAAAAACCAGAAATAGGGACGGGGATAGGATGGAACCCTGCGGGACTCCAGAATTGATGGAATGTTGTTCTGAGAAAACACTATCCATCGCAACTCGTATTGAACGACCCTGGAGAAAACTCGATATCCATCGAGTAAAAGAATTACCGACGCCATATGCAATTAGTTTTGATACGAGGGATTCATGCCACACTTGATCAAAAGCCTTCGAAATATCTAGAGCAACAACCTTACTCTCTCCAAAATGGTGAATATAATTATTCCACTTTTCGGAGAGGACCGCCATCAAGTCAACGGTGGATCTGGTCCTACGGAAACCATATTGCCGGTCACTAAGTAATTCGTTTCGCTCCAGATAGTTCACAAGGTGGAAATTTATTACGCTTTCCATCACCTTGAAGAGCGCAGATCATATTGCAATGGATCGGCAATTAGCAGGGTTCGTGACCTCGCCCGGACAAGCCAGCGTTGACGCACACTTTTCAACACATAGAAGAGATTCTTCACCTTTAACAAATGACCAGAAATTTTTACTACCTCTATGGTAGAGAAGGACCTTTTTGCGCGCGTTTTGTTCGTGTAGACTTTTCACGCGCGATCACGGCATTAAAGCGATTACTAGCCTGTAGGCGAAGTCTTTCAGTATCAGAATTATTATTAGAACGACAATTCTGAAAGGCTTCCTCTGTCGACCTGACTGCTATCCTGCAAATCTCATTAAACCAAGAGCGGTCCTTGGGTTTAATGCTAATCTTTTTAGAAGGTATGAAGGACCGCATACCCAATAAAAAAATATTTTGTACCATTAAGGCCGCGGCATTGATGTCTCTATCTGTGAAACACAATTTCCAATTAAAGTTGCGAAACATCATATTTTTCACGATGCGAAGTCAGACAAAGGTCTAAGATTTTTTGGCTCTGCTCACCGACGCGTGAGACGTACGTCGGTTCCTTCACCAATTGAGTGAGTTGATTGCACTCGGTTTTGCGACATTTTCGCTAATGTTGTTATTCTTGATAATTCCGCTGCAGGCGTTATTGTTCTAATGTTTATATTTTTGTGGTTTTTTTTATTGTAAGTTTTTAATCGTTAATTGTTATTATTATTTTAATTATATATAAAGCGACACCTGAAACGATAATTAAAACGACACATTTCATGGCACTCGACAAGTGTTAACATTTGATGAAACGGACGACAAATTAAAATAAGAGGACGGTGCGACACGTCCGTCTCCCATCGTTGTGCAGACACAACTCGATTAACACTGGATATGCCGCGTACAATGCTTTGACAAAATTTAAGAAGAAATACGACGTTGCACTTGCACCACGTGGATCAAAAATTTACGTTAAACACAGTCCTCGTCGCCACAAATATATTATGTATTGAATGGAAACAACATATATAGTTTTATATCAATTTAAATACTTTATTATTGATCTTAAAATATACAAGCGTCTCGTGCCTTGTGCTGGCGAAACATAACTCAACTTTTTACTATTTTGTGTATCTTACAAATGACATTTTACGAAGGTTGCCAATACAAACGAAAAACACGGAGCACAAAACACGTAAACAGCAAACAGTATGACACAGCAAAAAACAAATGCCAACTTTGAAGTATGAAGTTTAGTGGTACCGATTTGTTTACTTTAAAAAGACACCTTTCTGAGATATCTAAACGATGATTAATAGATAACTTTTGTAATAACCTTTGTGTTCCCTGAAAAACAATAGACGCAAAGATAACATTTCGTATTTTGTTTTAGTTGGTTTGGCTGAAATGTAGTTAGCCACCTCACCAAACTAAATAAATATTTTCCACGCCCATAGTGTGGCTTCGACCTGGATTTTTGATTAGTCATGCGAAATGTTATCTCGCCTTCCATGGAATGACTTTTGGAACTACTTCTTAAAATGGTTCCCATGGAATGACTTTTGGAACTACTTCTTAAAATGGTTTCCATGGAATGCCTTTTGGAACACCTTCCTTCCACATATTGCTTCCATAGAATACAAATACAATAAATAAAATTGTTCATTTAATTTTTATAAAAGTAATATAATCAGGAATATTTAAACTATAAAGTATATTAAAAATTTAAATATTTTCATGGACATTTTTGATCCTGAACTTATTATATATTTCAGGTTGATATTATCCAACCATTATATGGACTTCCTGCGCACCAACTATCTGAGCCATCGACACTACCTGTAGTATAAACATGTTAAACTACATTTTTAATTAAAATAAAAAAGTACTTACTAAATGTGTTTTATATCCTATGACACACATGTTTTTAATTGAAGTGTTGATTTAGAATAAGCAGCTAACTTTATTTTTTTTAAATAAAATATTTCAAAGAGGTTTGACACTTTTTTTGTATATTCTCAATTACATTCTAAAAGAAGCGAACGTGGAACGACTTTTTATCGGAACCCAAAGTGAAGTTGTTCTCGTTGCTGTGCCGTCAGTTTCAAGAGAGAAGTTATCCTAGAATCAGTTGCAGTAGAATTGGATGAAGAAACATATCTCCGTTTGCTTTTACGCTCTCATTAGATGCTCAAAACCTGTATTCGCTTCTCGTATACATTCCGCTAGAAACGAACGTAGAATGACTTTTTATCGAAACCCAATGTGAAGTTGTTCTCGTTGTTGTGCCGTCAGTACCAAGAGAGAGTTATTCTAGAATCAGTTGTTGTAGAATAATTACCAAAAAAGGGCAGTGGAAATTCCCAGCAAGAACACAGTCGGTCATTATACCCTACACCTATGAGGTACAGGGTATATTAACTTTGTTTTATTGATTATTTTAGGGGTAGCAATGTTCAAGTTATGATGAAAATATCGGTCACATGTAGAATAGCGTCGGGAAAAAAATGATCAAAAACTTGTGTATACGTGTGACTTTACATTTTGCATTTGTGTTGATGTTTCGGTCAGCAGTGTTTTGCTGGGTTAGGAACAAAAATGTAGTGACGCTAAAAACAGTAAAGGTATCCACGAAATGGAGCAGTTGACGATGTACATTAG
Source organism: Dryomyza anilis (assembly GCA_951804985.1). Taxonomy (NCBI): domain Eukaryota; kingdom Metazoa; phylum Arthropoda; class Insecta; order Diptera; family Dryomyzidae; genus Dryomyza; species Dryomyza anilis. The sequence continues at coordinate 77,360,422 of OX638135.1, read as the reverse complement.
CAGTATTGTAGAATTGTATCATATTTCGTGAACACACTTATTTCATATTTGTGTAGTATGGTAGTTTTCAGTTTGATGTTTTTGTTTCATTTAAATTTTAGATTTATTGCTTATTAGAACCAAAAGATAACAACACGCGTCCAAATCTAATAGCTCACCGAAATCTATTAGTGTTTGAACTTGTTAGTTGACAGTTTCCTTAATAAATAGTCCGAAGTAAAATTGTTATTTAATTATTTATTTACGACTAAAAATTTAAATGCACTACTATACGCACTACTACACTCAGAAGAAAATGTCCCAAGTAGCACAATCAACTGAGAAAGTAAACGTTAAATGGCATAAAACTGTATGAACGTCGTGTAGCTACTGTAACAGTAGGTCTTTTAAATTCTATTAAATTCACCGTGTAAAGGTTTATTGAACTAATAATACAACTCATACACAGTGACATTAGTGCCTTCCGTTGCAGGGATTACCCAACCTTAATACGGGCGTCACGACGATAGCATGCCTGTCTTCTATGCACGAGGACGCGGGTTCGAATCCTGCCTGCGGCAATATTTTGTTTTTAATTCATTTTTTATTTATTATTATTAGTATATATTATTATCATATAATTTATCATTATGATATTATTATCATATAATTTATCATTATGATATTTTAACTTTATAATATGTATGTTGCAATTTAACAATTAATTCCCCAATACATACGTTTGGTTATTATACATCGAAATGAATTGCATAATATTAATGGACAGTGGTCGAGTGGAAGTGTACTGGCTTTGCAATCTGAGGGAAAAGAGTTCTATTCACCGCCCGGGCTTGGTGAAATAAAAGTAAAAATCATGTTTTTTTTCAATTATAAATAATATAATTAAATAGTATAATTATGTTTGTATAATTTTAGTTTAACCAAACTATATAAAAATTTAATTATTAATAATTAAAAAACGTAAATATTTATTTTTGTTTTTGTATTCATTGTATTCTATAAAAGTTGTAATAAGCTCCTATTAACCTTTTCAGAGTAATCAAATAGCATTTACACGACATCTTCATAGTTTTTATATAGTCATATGCTGTATAGACTTACGAACTTCTATTATGGCAATTTACGCCTTGTAGCAAATATTCAAACATCCCATAAGTTTCAATAAAGTTGCAGCAAAACTATTAATATTTTTTAAATATAACATATATGCAGATAGTTACGAGATGTTTGCCACAACAGCAATAAAAATTGAGATATTTACAGTTGACTGATAGCAAACATCCTGATTTCTTGGACATTTGCAACAAAAATCTTGAGTTATTTTGACATTTGACTACTATAAAAAAGGAAAATGGTGTACTTTTTCATTACGTTCGATTTGTCCACAACAATTAAGTAAATTAAGTAAAAGTGTAAAAAAAGTGTCAACTTAAATATTACATTGTAAAGGTAAAAGTGTAAATACAATTTTTTGGAATTGAAATTATCAAGACGTAATGGAAAATATTTCTTTTCAGAGTTTACTTTGATGATAGCAGCGCAGGCAAACTTGGCTATTCCGCGAAGAAGTCTCAAGTCGTTGAACAATTTTAACTTCGAAGGATTTATAAACACGATGGCGATGTATAACCAGGATACTGTTGTTGAATAAATAAAAATGCATTTGATTCATTTTATTTTAATTCAATAAAAATTACTCCGCGAATTCTAATAGAGTACCTTTTCCAAATATTCCACAACTATTTTTCTATTTGTAAGATGTTTAATTGATGGTTGCTATAAATAATCGTAAATTTGAAAGATGGTGGCTCTGACAGCATTTGTTCAATTCGGAAACGAAATTATTGAATTTGAGCAAACTAATATATATATATAAATATATATATATATATATATATATATATATATATATATATATATATATATATATATATATATATATATATATATATTATTACGAAAAAAGGTAATGATGGCGGCTCTGACAGCATTTGTTCAATTCGGAAACGAAATTATTGAATTTGAGCAAACTAATATATATATATAAATATATATATATATATATATATATATATATATATATATATTATTACGAAAAAAGGTAATTTGCTCCACTGTGCAAGCAATCAACAATAATGAGACGCAAGACAATTCAGCGCACTAAGCAATGTGTTAGAAAGAGACGGAAGATCATTCAGCGCACTGAGGCAGTGTGCGAGAAAGAGATGGAAGATCAGCGCATTAAAACACATGAGTGCGAATGAGATGCCAATAGCATGCGTCATTCACGAAACGAGTAGAAGGTTCTCGAAACAAGTCGAAGCTTGTCGAAACGTGTCGAACTGATGCATGCAGTATATAAGGCCGCGCATCTGAGGCACTGTACTTCAGTTGTGATTTAATAGTGAACTAGTGCGTCTCGTGAGTGAACATTGTAAAGATAAATTGTAGTAATTCAGCAGTTGATATAAGTGATTATTCTTTAAGTTGTTATTTAAATTAATAAAGTTAATTAATACTAGTTGAAATAATACTAGTTAAAACCAAATATAAGTGCGTTTTTATTTTGTACACAATCCAGCGATACGAACTCGTAGAACAGTTTTCCGTAGACTGAATTTTCGTAACATTGGGATTGTGATACAAAATGGTTAAATTCGAACAACTTAAAGTCGACCAGCTAAAGAAGGAGCTGGCGATTCATAATCTTCCAACTGTAGGTACGAAAGTAGAGCTACAAAAGCGTCTAATGGAAGAATTAGAGAACCAAGGCATTGACATCGCAGAGCATGAGTTTGAAGTGGAAGCTGCAACAGCGTCATTGAAAAGTGTGGACACGGAGCAAAAAGTACAGTCCCAAAGTTTTGATATGAGCCAGTTGCTCGGAGCAATACAACAACAGCTTCAAGAAAATTCCTACAAAATGGAACAGAAGCTTCAAGAAAATTCCAAAAAAATGGAACAGAAGCTTCAAGAAAATTCCAATCAACTTAAAACAGAACTTCTAGAAAATTCAAAACAGCTCCAAGAAAATTCGACCAGAATGGAACAGAAATTTCAAGAAAATTCCAGCAAAATGGAACAGAAACTTGTAGAAAATTCCAGCAAAATGGAACAGAAACTTCTAGAAAATTCGAAACAGCAACTAGAAAGTTCTAATCAACTGCAAACTGAAATTAAGCAGATGCAGGAGCATTCTAAGCAGCTTTTGGAATTTTCTAATACACTCCATAGCAAAGTGACGGAGCTAGAAACGCATGTAAATGACATGGAAGTGAACATTGATGAAAAAATTCAAAGATTAGAAAACGGTATAGACAAAGAAATCCAGGAAATAAAAAAAGATTTGCACGTGTTGCAGATAAATGGACCTACACAGCATGTTTTTAGTGGTACGAGGCTAAAATCGCCGATTTACAATGGAACCACAGCGTTCAACATTTTCAAGCTGCAATTTGAGACCACGGCTGTAAGTAATCGATGGAATTAGCGGTTATGGCTGCACTGCAGCGAAAATATGGCAGTGATCACATGAAACAGATATACCGAATGGAGCTGAAGGGCAGAATGCAACGAAATGGCGAAACTTTGCAGGCGTATGCAGCGGACGTCGAGAGGCTTGCGCATTTGTCGTATTCAGATTCAACGAGTGATTTCATAGAAAAGTGCAAGATTGAAGCTTTTGTTGATGGCATACGCGATCAGGAGACAAAACGTGCAACAGTGATTACGCCCAAGGTAACATTTACGGAAACGGTTACCATAGCTCTAACACAGGAGACAGCAAATGCGTTGTGCCGATCGGCTCCAAAGGCGCGTATAATTGATGTGGAGAACGATGATTTATTTCAAGTAGTGTGCCAAGCAGTTAAAGCAGGCGTTAAAACCGAGCACACATCAGCCAACAAAGATACGCAATTCAAAGGTAAATGTTACAACTGTGATACATATGGGCATATGGCACGTGATTGTCGTAAAAAACGCAAGCGCTCAATGAATCCATTTGCAAATGAACCCCGACATGAAGAAACCCAGGATCATGTCCAAAATAGCGTAAATTTCAATCAAGCTTTAAACTAAAACGAGTCAGATCTGCGGGGCACGATCTGACTCCCATAACCGATTGCCCCAGAATCTCCATTTCACAAATTGCTCGAAAGTCGAATAGTTTAACTGTCAAGGGGCTAATTGATTGTGTAGCATATATGGTAACGTTGGATACAGGAGCTTCACACTCAATTATAAGAAGTAACCTTGTTAGGGACGAAATAGAGCCGCTTATCGGAATAAGATTGCAAACAGCGACAGGTGAAGAGGCTCCAATCAGAGGAAAAATTACCAAGGAAATCACTATTGGCACTACTACAGTTAAGCATGATTTTATAGTGGCGGAAATAGTAGACGAAATAATACTTGGCATGGACTTCATGATAAGAAACGGTTTCACACTAGATTTAACAATAAAAATTTGGAGTTATGCCAACACGGAGATCCAACTAAACATTGATTGTGACCAGAGCCCGAAAATTAAACTCATAAAAATAGAAAAATACCACCTAATTCAGAAGCAATTGTTTGGGCGAAATTAAATGGAGATTGTGGGATAAGCAAGTTGTGGGTTATAGAAGCGAATGATGAGCAAATGAGCAGAAGTAATATTGTTTAGGAAGAACATTAGTAGAAGCGACAAAAGACAAAGTTGTTCCAATAAGAGTTCTCAACATGGAAAACTCGTCCAAATTAATTAAAAAGGGAACAGTGATAGGCCAGTGTCAAGAGGCATCAGCGATTATAAATTGTGAGTCAAATCCATCAAGAGACTACGGCACATCGCAAATAAACAAACAATCTACTCACAGGTTTATAAATGAGTGGACGAAGGATTTGACTGCCAAGAAAAAGAGTCAAGTGCAACAGCTAATTGACAAATATCGGTGTATATTTGCTGAAAAGGGCCAAAAAGATGGCAGAACTTCCATTGTAAAACATCGAATAGACACTGGTGAATCGATAAGAAAGATCGAGAGAAGACCGCATTCAGTACTGGAGATGGACTATGGCAATTTTTGCTAATGCCGTTTGGACTATGCAATGCCCCAGCAACATTCGAGCGGTTAATGGAGCACGTATTAAAAGGTTTACACTGGAAAACATGCCTAGTATACCTTGATGACATAATTGCTATGGGCAAAGATTTCAACGAACATCTAAGAAATCTAGAGGAAGTATTCCTTCGATTGAAAAATGCGGGTCTACAACTTAGCCCAAAGAAATGCTCACTTTTCAAGAAAGAAGTCAAGTATCTGGGCCATCGAGTTACCACGGAAGGAGTGCATACCGATGAAGATAAAATAGTTGCAGTGAAAGAGTGGCCCAGACCGCAAAACCTACATGACCTACGAAGTTTCTTGGGGCTATGTACATACTACAGGCGATTTGTTCCAGGTTTTGCCAATGTTGCAAGCAGTCTTCACGAGTTGACAAGAAAGAACCGCGCATTTCAATGGAGCGATGATCAAGAGAGGGCATTTTTGAAATTAAAAGATCTACTGTGCTCGGCACCAATTCTTGCGTATCCAATTCCAGGTGAGAAATTTATACTTGATACGGATGCAAGTGGATACGGAATAGGCGGAGTTCTCTCTCAAGTGATCAATGGGCAAGAAAAAGTGATCGCATACTACAGTAAAACATTGTCCAATCCCGAGCGAAATTACTGTGTCACCAGGAGGGAGCTTCTTGCTGTAATTGAAAGTGTGAAAAGTTTCCATAAGTATCTGTACGGACAACAGTTTCACTTAAGAACCGATCACGCAGCACTACGATGGTTACTTCAGTTCAAAGATCCGGAAGGTCAAATTGCGCGTTGGATAGAACGATTACAGAGCTACGATTTCTCAATCGAACATCGTAAAGGAGGAAATCATGGAAATGCAGATGCTCTGTCACGACGCCCATGTAAACTAGAATGCAGACATTGTTCAAGAGCGGAAGGAAAAGAAAACATAATTGACATTCGTTTGGTAAATGTTTTGCCCGATGAAAAATGGACTCCGGAACAAATTCAAATTGATCAAAAGAGTGATCCCGATCTCACAAAAATCATGATGTTCAAGGAACAGCAAGAAAACCATCATGGGAAGATATAGCTGCCGACAGTGCCATAACTAAAGCTTACTGGGCACAGTGGCAGAGCTTAAAGCTACAAGATGGTTGCTTATATCGTGTATGGGAAAATGAAGATGGCACATCCGCTCGAAGTTTGATTGTTGTTCCCAAGTCAAAAATAAAAGAGATATTAGCGGAATACCATGGTGGATCTAGTGGTGGTCATTTGGGCATTAATAAAACGGTCGAGAAGGTAAAGAAACGTTTTTATTGGATTGGATGCCAAGAGTCAGTCTCAGATTGGATTCGCAGTTGCCCACAATGTGTACCAGCAAAAGGACCAACAGTCAGAAGTCGCGACAGGATGCATTAGTACAACGTGGGAGCACCATTCGAGCGTATTGCCATGGATGTCGCCGGGCCGTTTCCAATCAGTGATGCGGGTAATAAGCATGTGCTTGTCGTCATTGACTACTTCAGCAAGTGGCCTGAAGTGTATCCCATGCCGAATCAAGAAGCCACAACAGTTGCGGATGCATTAGTTAACAACTGGGTAAGACGTTTTGGAGTACCGTTGGAATTGCATTCAGATCAAGGAAGAAATTTTGAGTCTGCAGTTTTTAAAGAAGTATGCAAAATCCTCAACATACACAAAACACGAACAACGCCTTTGCACCCGCAATCAGACGGCATGGTGAAGAGATTCAATCGGACTTTGGAAGAGTATCTCAGAAAAGTGGTTGATAAAAATCAAAAAGATTCGGATACACACATACCACTATTCCTCATGGCTTATCGAACGGCGGTTCATGATACCACAGCAGCTTCACCATCTAAAATTGTTTTTGGAACAGACTTAAGATTACCTGCGGATTTAAAGTTTGGTGCGAGTCCTTCAGCTGGAATTCCTGTACACAATTATGTTTTCAGAAAAAGTGAAGAAATGAACGAAGTGCATCAGTTTGTAAGACAGCGTACACAATTTGCGAGTGATAAGATGAAGGCCAGATACGACTTGCGCACAAATTCAGAGGGATTTACGGAAGAACAACTTGTTTTGCTCTATAACCCACAAAGGAAGAAAGGCTTATCCCCTAAGCTACAAACACACTGGGAAGGACCATACAAGATAATTAAAAGAATTAACGATGTCGTGTATCGGATTCAGAATACTGCAGGCGTTAGAAGAAAAATGAAAGTGGTACATTTAGAAAGGTTGGCGCCGTATAGAGAGAGAGAGGATTAACATCTGTTCGGGACGAACAGATTTAGGTGGAGGGCAGTGTTACGAAAAGAGGTAATTTGCTCCACTGTGCAAGCAATCAACAATAATAGATGAGACGCAAGACAATTCAGCGCACTAAGCAATGTGTTAGAAAGAGACGGAAGATCATTCAGCGCACTGAGGCAGTGTGCGAGAAAGAGATGGAAGATCAGCGCATTAAAACACATGAGTGCGAATGAGATGCCAATAGCATGCGTCATTCACGAAACGAGTAGAAGGTTCTCGAAACAAGTCGAAGCTTGTCGAAACGTGTCGAACTGATGCATGCAGTATATAAGGCCGCGCATCTGAGGCACTGTACTTCAGTTGTGATTTAATAGTGAACTAGTGCGTCTCGTGAGTGAACATTGTAAAGATAAATTGTAGTAATTCAGCAGTTGATATAAGTGATTATTCTTTAAGTTGTTATTTAAATTAATAAAGTTAATTAATACTAGTTGAAATAATACTAGTTAAAACCAAATATAAGTGCGTTTTTATTTTGTACACAATCCAGCGATACGAACTCGTAGAACAGTTTTCCGTAGACTGAATTTTCGTAACATTGGGATTGTGATACAAAATGGTTAAATTCGAACCACTTAAAGTCGACCAGCTAAAGAAGGAGCTGGCGATTCATAATCTTCCAACTGTAGGTACGAAAGTAGAGCTACAAAAGCGTCTAATGGAAGAATTAGAGAACCAAGGCATTGACATCGCAGAGCATGAGTTTGAAGTGGAAGCTGCAACAGCGTCATTGAAAAGTGTGGACACGGAGCAAAAAGTACAGTCCCAAAGTTTTGATATGAGCCAGTTGCTCGGAGCAATACAACAACAGCTTCAAGAAAATTCCTACAAAATGGAACAGAAGCTTCAAGAAAATTCCAAAAAAATGGAACAGAAGCTTCAAGAAAATTCCAATCAACTTAAAACAGAACTTCTAGAAAATTCAAAACAGCTCCAAGAAAATTCGACCAGAATGGAACAGAAATTTCAAGAAAATTCCAGCAAAATGGAACAGAAACTTCTAGAAAATTCGAAACAGCAACTAGAAAGTTCTAATCAACTGCAAACTGAAATTAAGCAGATGCAGGAGCATTCTAAGCAGCTTTTGGAATTTTCTAATACACTCCATAGCAAAGTGACGGAGCTAGAAACGCATGTAAATGACATGGAAGTGAACATTGATGAAAAAATTCAAAGATTAGAAAACGGTATAGACAAAGAAATCCAGGAAATAAAAAAAGATTTGCACGTGTTGCAGATAAATGGACCTACACAGCATGTTTTTAGTGGTACGAGGCTAAAATCGCCGATTTACAATGGAACCACAGCGTTCAACATTTTCAAGCTGCAATTTGAGACCACGGCTGTAAGTAATCGATGGAATTAGCGGTTATGGCTGCACTGCAGCGAAAATATGGCAGTGATCACATGAAACAGATATACCGAATGGAGCTGAAGGGCAGAATGCAACGAAATGGCGAAACTTTGCAGGCGTATGCAGCGGACGTCGAGAGGCTTGCGCATTTGTCGTATTCAGATTCAACGAGTGATTTCATAGAAAAGTGCAAGATTGAAGCTTTTGTTGATGGCATACGCGATCAGGAGACAAAACGTGCAACAGTGATTACGCCCAAGGTAACATTTACGGAAACGGTTACCATAGCTCTAACACAGGAGACAGCAAATGCGTTGTGCCGATCGGCTCCAAAGGCGCGTATAATTGATGTGGAGAACGATGATTTATTTCAAGTAGTGTGCCAAGCAGTTAAAGCAGGCGTTAAAACCGAACACACATCAGCCAACAAAGATACGCAATTCAAAGGTAAATGTTACAACTGTGATACATATGGGCATATGGCACGTGATTGTCGTAAAAAACGCAAGCGCTCAATGAATCCATTTGCAAATGAACCCCGACATGAAGAAACCCAGGATCATGTCCAAAATAGCGTAAATTTCAATCAAGCTTTAAACTAAAACGAGTCAGATCTGCGGGGCACGATCTGACTCCCATAACCGATTGCCCCAGAATCTCCATTTCACAAATTGCTCGAAAGTCGAATAGTTTAACTGTCAAGGGGCTAATTGATTGTGTAGCATATATGGTAACGTTGGATACAGGAGCTTCACACTCAATTATAAGAAGTAACCTTGTTAGGGACGAAATAGAGCCGCTTATCGGAATAAGATTGCAAACAGCGACAGGTGAAGAGGCTCCAATCAGAGGAAAAATTACCAAGGAAATCACTATTGGCACTACTACAGTTAAGCATGATTTTATAGTGGCGGAAATAGTAGACGAAATAATACTTGGCATGGACTTCATGATAAGAAACGGTTTCACACTAGATTTAACAAGAAAAATTTTTAGTTATGCCAACACGGAGATCCAACTAAACATTGATTGTGACCAGAGCCCGAAAATTAAACAAGTTATTGCTCATAAAAATAGAAAAATACCACCTAATTCAGAAGCAATTGTTTGGGCGAAATTAAATGGAGATTGTGGGATAAGCAAGTTGTGGGTTATAGAAGCGAATGATGAGCAAATGAGCAGAAGTAATATTGTTGTCGGAAGAACATTAGTAGAAGCGGCAAAAGACAAAGTTGTTCCAATAAGAGTTCTCAACATGGAAAACTCGTCCAAATTAATTAAAAAGGGAACAGTGATAGGCCAGTGTCAAGAGGCATCAGCGATTATAAATTGTGAGTCAAATCCATCAAGAGACTACGGCACATCGCAAATAAACAAACAATCTACTCACAGGTTTATAAATGAGTGGACGAAGGATTTGACTGCCAAGAAAAAGAGTCAAGTGCAACAGCTAATTGACAAATATCGGTGTTTTTTTGCTGAAAAGGGCCAAAAAGATGGCAGAACTTCCATTGTAAAACATCGAATAGACACTGGTGAATCGATAAGAAAGATCGAGAGAAGACCGCATTCAGTACTGGAGATGGACTATGGCAATTTTTGCTAATGCCGTTTGGACTATGCAATGCCCCAGCAACATTCGAGCGGTTAATGGAGCACGTATTAAAAGGTTTACACTGGAAAACATGCCTAGTATACCTTGATGACATAATTGCTATGGGCAAAGATTTCAACGAACATCTAAGAAATCTAGAGGAAGTATTCCTTCGATTGAAAAATGCGGGTCTACAACTTAGCCCAAAGAAATGCTCACTTTTCAAGAAAGAAGTCAAGTATCTGGGCCATCGAGTTACCACGGAAGGAGTGCATACCGATGAAGATAAAATAGTTGCAGTGAAAGAGTGGCCCAGACCGCAAAACCTACATGACCTACGAAGTTTCTTGGGGCTATGTACATACTACAGGCGATTTGTTCCAGGTTTTGCCAATGTTGCAAGCAGTCTTCACGAGTTGACAAGAAAGAACCGCGCATTTCAATGGAGCGATGATCAAGAGAGGGCATTTTTGAAATTAAAAGATCTACTGTGCTCGGCACCAATTCTTGCGTATCCAATTCCAGGTGAGAAATTTATACTTGATACGGATGCAAGTGGATACGGAATAGGCGGAGTTCTCTCTCAAGTGATCAATGGGCAAGAAAAAGTGATCGCATACTACAGTAAAACATTGTCCAATCCCGAGCGAAATTACTGTGTCACCAGGAGGGAGCTTCTTGCTGTAATTGAAAGTGTGAAAAGTTTCCATAAGTATCTGTACGGACAACAGTTTCACTTAAGAACCGATCACGCAGCACTACGATGGTTACTTCAGTTCAAAGATCCGGAAGGTCAAATTGCGCGTTGGATAGAACGATTACAGAGCTACGATTTCTCAATCGAACATCGTAAAGGAGGAAATCATGGAAATGCAGATGCTCTGTCACGACGCCCATGTAAACTAGAATGCAGACATTGTTCAAGAGCGGAAGGAAAAGAAAACATAATTGACATTCGTTTGGTAAATGTTTTGCCCGATGAAAAATGGACTCCGGAACAAATTCAAATTGATCAAAAGAGTGATCCCGATCTCACAAAAATCATGATGTTCAAGGAACAGCAAGAAAACCATCATGGGAAGATATAGCTGCCGACAGTGCCATAACTAAAGCTTACTGGGCACAGTGGCAGAGCTTAAAGCTACAAGATGGTTGCTTATATCGTGTATGGGAAAATGAAGATGGCACATCCGCTCGAAGTTTGATTGTTGTTCCCAAGTCAAAAATAAAAGAGATATTAGCGGAATACCATGGTGGATCTAGTGGTGGTCATTTGGGCATTAATAAAACGGTCGAGAAGGTAAAGAAACGTTTTTATTGGATTGGATGCCAAGAGTCAGTCTCAGATTGGATTCGCAGTTGCCCACAATGTGTACCAGCAAAAGGACCAACAGTCAGAAGTCGCGACAGGATGCATTAGTACAACGTGGGAGCACCATTCGAGCGTATTGCCATGGATGTCGCCGGGCCGTTTCCAATCAGTGATGCGGGTAATAAGCATGTGCTTGTCGTCATTGACTACTTCAGCAAGTGGCCTGAAGTGTATCCCATGCCGAATCAAGAAGCCACAACAGTTGCGGATGCATTAGTTAACAACTGGGTAAGACGTTTTGGAGTACCGTTGGAATTGCATTCAGATCAAGGAAGAAATTTTGAGTCTGCAGTTTTTAAAGAAGTATGCAAAATCCTCAACATACACAAAACACGAACAACGCCTTTGCACCCGCAATCAGACGGCATGGTGAAGAGATTCAATCGGACTTTGGAAGAGTATCTCAGAAAAGTGGTTGATAAAAATCAAAAAGATTCGGATACACACATACCACTATTCCTCATGGCTTATCGAACGGCGGTTCATGATACCACAGCAGCTTCACCATCTAAAATTGTTTTTGGAACAGACTTAAGATTACCTGCGGATTTAAAGTTTGGTGCAAGTCCTTCAGCTGGAATTCCTGTACACAATTATGTTTTCAGAAAAAGTGAAGAAATGAACGAAGTGCATCAGTTTGTAAGACAGCGTACACAATTTGCGAGTGATAAGATGAAGGCCAGATACGACTTGCGCACAAATTCAGAGGGATTTACGGAAGAACAACTTGTTTTGCTCTATAACCCACAAAGGAAGAAAGGCTTATCCCCTAAGCTACAAACACACTGGGAAGGACCATACAAGATAATTAAAAGAATTAACGATGTCGTGTATCGGATTCAGAATACTGCAGGCGTTAGAAGAAAAATGAAAGTGGTACATTTAGAAAGGTTGGCGCCGTATAGAGAGAGAGAGGATTAACATCTGTTCGGGACGAACAGATTTAGGTGGAGGGCAGTGTTACGAAAAGAGGTAATTTGCTCCACTGTGCAAGCAATCAACAATAATAGATGAGACGCAAGACAATTCAGCGCACTAAGCAATGTGTTAGAAAGAGACGGAAGATCATTCAGCGCACTGAGGCAGTGTGCGAGAAAGAGATGGAAGATCAGCGCATTAAAACACATGAGTGCGAATGAGATGCCAATAGCATGCGTCATTCACGAAACGAGTAGAAGGTTCTCGAAACAAGTCGAAGCTTGTCGAAACGTGTCGAACTGATGCATGCAGTATATAAGGCCGCGCATCTGAGGCACTGTACTTCAGTTGTGATTTAATAGTGAACTAGTGCGTCTCGTGAGTGAACATTGTAAAGATAAATTGTAGTAATTCAGCAGTTGATATAAGTGATTATTCTTTAAGTTGTTATTTAAATTAATAAAGTTAATTAATACTAGTTGAAATAATACTAGTTAAAACCAAATATAAGTGCGTTTTTATTTTGTACACAATCCAGCGATACGAACTCGTAGAACAGTTTTCCGTAGACTGAATTTTCGTAACATTGGGATTGTGATACAAAATGGTTAAATTCGAACCACTTAAAGTCGACCAGCTAAAGAAGGAGCTGGCGATTCATAATCTTCCAACTGTAGGTACGAAAGTAGAGCTACAAAAGCGTCTAATGGAAGAATTAGAGAACCAAGGCATTGACATCGCAGAGCATGAGTTTGAAGTGGAAGCTGCAACAGCGTCATTGAAAAGTGTGGACACGGAGCAAAAAGTACAGTCCCAAAGTTTTGATATGAGCCAGTTGCTCGGAGCAATACAACAACAGCTTCAAGAAAATTCCTACAAAATGGAACAGAAGCTTCAAGAAAATTCCAATCAACTTAAAACAGAACTTCTAGAAAATTCAAAACAGCTCCAAGAAAATTCGACCAGAATGGAACAGAAATTTCAAGAAAATTCCAGCAAAATGGAACAGAAACTTGTAGAAAATTCCAGCAAAATGGAACAGAAACTTCTAGAAAATTCGAAACAGCAACTAGAAAGTTCTAATCAACTGCAAACTGAAATTAAGCAGATGCAGGAGCATTCTAAGCAGCTTTTGGAATTTTCTAATACACTCCATAGCAAAGTGACGGAGCTAGAAACGCATGTAAATGACATGGAAGTGAACATTGATGAAAAAATTCAAAGATTAGAAAACGGTATAGACAAAGAAATCCAGGAAATAAAAAAAGATTTGCACGTGTTGCAGATAAATGGACCTACACAGCATGTTTTTAGTGGTACGAGGCTAAAATCGCCGATTTACAATGGAACCACAGCGTTCAACATTTTCAAGCTGCAATTTGAGACCACGGCTGTAAGTAATCGATGGAATTAGCGGTTATGGCTGCACTGCAGCGAAAATATGGCAGTGATCACATGAAACAGATATACCGAATGGAGCTGAAGGGCAGAATGCAACGAAATGGCGAAACTTTGCAGGCGTATGCAGCGGACGTCGAGAGGCTTGCGCATTTGTCGTATTCAGATTCAACGAGTGATTTCATAGAAAAGTGCAAGATTGAAGCTTTTGTTGATGGCATACGCGATCAGGAGACAAAACGTGCAACAGTGATTACGCCCAAGGTAACATTTACGGAAACGGTTACCATAGCTCTAACACAGGAGACAGCAAATGCGTTGTGCCGATCGGCTCCAAAGGCGCGTATAATTGATGTGGAGAACGATGATTTATTTCAAGTAGTGTGCCAAGCAGTTAAAGCAGGCGTTAAAACCGAACACACATCAGCCAACAAAGATACGCAATTCAAAGGTAAATGTTACAACTGTGATACATATGGGCATATGGCACGTGATTGTCGTAAAAAACGCAAGCGCTCAATGAATCCATTTGCAAATGAACCCCGACATGAAGAAACCCAGGATCATGTCCAAAATAGCGTAAATTTCAATCAAGCTTTAAACTAAAACGAGTCAGATCTGCGGGGCACGATCTGACTCCCATAACCGATTGCCCCAGAATCTCCATTTCACAAATTGCTCGAAAGTCGAATAGTTTAACTGTCAAGGGGCTAATTGATTGTGTAGCATATATGGTAACGTTGGATACAGGAGCTTCACACTCAATTATAAGAAGTAACCTTGTTAGGGACGAAATAGAGCCGCTTATCGGAATAAGATTGCAAACAGCGACAGGTGAAGAGGCTCCAATCAGAGGAAAAATTACCAAGGAAATCACTATTGGCACTACTACAGTTAAGCATGATTTTATAGTGGCGGAAATAGTAGACGAAATAATACTTGGCATGGACTTCATGATAAGAAACGGTTTCACACTAGATTTAACAAGAAAAATTTTGAGTTATGCCAACACGGAGATCCAACTAAACATTGATTGTGACCAGAGCCCGAAAATTAAACAAGTTATTGCTCATAAAAATAGAAAAATACCACCTAATTCAGAAGCAATTGTTTGGGCGAAATTAAATGGAGATTGTGGGATAAGCAAGTTGTGGGTTATAGAAGCGAATGATGAGCAAATGAGCAGAAGTAATATTGTTGTCGGAAGAACATTAGTAGAAGCGACAAAAGACAAAGTTGTTCCAATAAGAGTTCTCAACATGGAAAACTCGTCCAAATTAATTAAAAAGGGAACAGTGATAGGCCAGTGTCAAGAGGCATCAGCGATTATAAATTGTGAGTCAAATCCATCAAGAGACTACGGCACATCGCAAATAAACAAACAATCTACTCACAGGTTTATAAATGAGTGGACGAAGGATTTGACTGCCAAGAAAAAGAGTCAAGTGCAACAGCTAATTGACAAATATCGGTGTTTTTTTGCTGAAAAGGGCCAAAAAGATGGCAGAACTTCCATTGTAAAACATCGAATAGACACTGGTGAATCGATAAGAAAGATCGAGAGAAGACCGCATTCAGTACTGGAGATGGACTATGGCAATTTTTGCTAATGCCGTTTGGACTATGCAATGCCCCAGCAACATTCGAGCGGTTAATGGAGCACGTATTAAAAGGTTTACACTGGAAAACATGCCTAGTATACCTTGATGACATAATTGCTATGGGCAAAGATTTCAACGAACATCTAAGAAATCTAGAGGAAGTATTCCTTCGATTGAAAAATGCGGGTCTACAACTTAGCCCAAAGAAATGCTCACTTTTCAAGAAAGAAGTCAAGTATCTGGGCCAACGAGTTACCACGGAAGGAGTGCATACCGATGAAGATAAAATAGTTGCAGTGAAAGAGTGGCCCAGACCGCAAAACCTACATGACCTACGAAGTTTCTTGGGGCTATGTACATACTACAGGCGATTTGTTCCAGGTTTTGCCAATGTTGCAAGCAGTCTTCACGAGTTGACAAGAAAGAACCGCGCATTTCAATGGAGCGATGATCAAGAGAGGGCATTTTTGAAATTAAAAGATCTACTGTGCTCGGCACCAATTCTTGCGTATCCAATTCCAGGTGAGAAATTTATACTTGATACGGATGCAAGTGGATACGGAATAGGCGGAGTTCTCTCTCAAGTGATCAATGGGCAAGAAAAAGTGATCGCATACTACAGTAAAACATTGTCCAATCCCGAGCGAAATTACTGTGTCACCAGGAGGGAGCTTCTTGCTGTAATTGAAAGTGTGAAAAGTTTCCATAAGTATCTGTACGGACAACAGTTTCACTTAAGAACCGATCACGCAGCACTACGATGGTTACTTCAGTTCAAAGATCCGGAAGGTCAAATTGCGCGTTGGATAGAACGATTACAGAGCTACGATTTCTCAATCGAACATCGTAAAGGAGGAAATCATGGAAATGCAGATGCTCTGTCACGACGCCCATGTAAACTAGAATGCAGACATTGTTCAAGAGCGGAAGGAAAAGAAAACATAATTGACATTCGTTTGGTAAATGTTTTGCCCGATGAAAAATGGACTCCGGAACAAATTCAAATTGATCAAAAGAGTGATCCCGATCTCACAAAAATCATGATGTTCAAGGAACAGCAAGAAAACCATCATGGGAAGATATAGCTGCCGACAGTGCCATAACTAAAGCTTACTGGGCACAGTGGCAGAGCTTAAAGCTACAAGATGGTTGCTTATATCGTGTATGGGAAAATGAAGATGGCACATCCGCTCGAAGTTTGATTGTTGTTCCCAAGTCAAAAATAAAAGAGATATTAGCGGAATACCATGGTGGATCTAGTGGTGGTCATTTGGGCATTAATAAAACGGTCGAGAAGGTAAAGAAACGTTTTTATTGGATTGGATGCCAAGAGTCAGTCTCAGATTGGATTCGCAGTTGCCCACAATGTGTACCAGCAAAAGGACCAACAGTCAGAAGTCGCGACAGGATGCATTAGTACAACGTGGGAGCACCATTCGAGCGTATTGCCATGGATGTCGCCGGGCCGTTTCCAATCAGTGATGCGGGTAATAAGCATGTGCTTGTCGTCATTGACTACTTCAGCAAGTGGCCTGAAGTGTATCCCATGCCGAATCAAGAAGCCACAACAGTTGCGGATGCATTAGTTAACAACTGGGTAAGACGTTTTGGAGTACCGTTGGAATTGCATTCAGATCAAGGAAGAAATTTTGAGTCTGCAGTTTTTAAAGAAGTATGCAAAATCCTCAACATACACAAAACACGAACAACGCCTTTGCACCCGCAATCAGACGGCATGGTGAAGAGATTCAATCGGACTTTGGAAGAGTATCTCAGAAAAGTGGTTGATAAAAATCAAAAAGATTCGGATACACACATACCACTATTCCTCATGGCTTATCGAACGGCGGTTCATGATACCACAGCAGCTTCACCATCTAAAATTGTTTTTGGAACAGACTTAAGATTACCTGCGGATTTAAAGTTTGGTGCAAGTCCTTCAGCTGGAATTCCTGTACACAATTATGTTTTCAGAAAAAGTGAAGAAATGAACGAAGTGCATCAGTTTGTAAGACAGCGTACACAATTTGCGAGTGATAAGATGAAGGCCAGATACGACTTGCGCACAAATTCAGAGGGATTTACGGAAGAACAACTTGTTTTGCTCTATAACCCACAAAGGAAGAAAGGCTTATCCCCTAAGCTACAAACACACTGGGAAGGACCATACAAGATAATTAAAAGAATTAACGATGTCGTGTATCGGATTCAGAATACTGCAGGCGTTAGAAGAAAAATGAAAGTGGTACATTTAGAAAGGTTGGCGCCGTATAGAGAGAGAGAGGATTAACATCTGTTCGGGACGAACAGATTTAGGTGGAGGGCAGTGTTACGAAAAGAGGTAATTTGCTCCACTGTGCAAGCAATCAACAATAATAGATGAGACGCAAGACAATTCAGCGCACTAAGCAATGTGTTAGAAAGAGACGGAAGATCATTCAGCGCACTGAGGCAGTGTGCGAGAAAGAGATGGAAGATCAGCGCATTAAAACACATGAGTGCGAATGAGATGCCAATAGCATGCGTCATTCACGAAACGAGTAGAAGGTTCTCGAAACAAGTCGAAGCTTGTCGAAACGTGTCGAACTGATGCATGCAGTATATAAGGCCGCGCATCTGAGGCACTGTACTTCAGTTGTGATTTAATAGTGAACTAGTGCGTCTCGTGAGTGAACATTGTAAAGATAAATTGTAGTAATTCAGCAGTTGATATAAGTGATTATTCTTTAAGTTGTTATTTAAATTAATAAAGTTAATTAATACTAGTTGAAATAATACTAGTTAAAACCAAATATAAGTGCGTTTTTATTTTGTACACAATCCAGCGATACGAACTCGTAGAACAGTTTTCCGTAGACTGAATTTTCGTAACATTGGGATTGTGATACAAAATGGTTAAATTCGAACCACTTAAAGTCGACCAGCTAAAGAAGGAGCTGGCGATTCATAATCTTCCAACTGTAGGTACGAAAGTAGAGCTACAAAAGCGTCTAATGGAAGAATTAGAGAACCAAGGCATTGACATCGCATAGCATGAGTTTGAAGTGGAAGCTGCAACAGCGTCATTGAAAAGTGTGGACACGGAGCAAAAAGTACAGTCCCAAAGTTTTGATATGAGCCAGTTGCTCGGAGCAATACAACAACAGCTTCAAGAAAATTCCTACAAAATGGAACAGAAGCTTCAAGAAAATTCCAATCAACTTAAAACAGAACTTCTAGAAAATTCAAAACAGCTCCAAGAAAATTCGACCAGAATGGAACAGAAATTTCAAGAAAATTCCAGCAAAATGGAACAGAAACTTGTAGAAAATTCCAGCAAAATGGAACAGAAACTTCTAGAAAATTCGAAACAGCAACTAGAAAGTTCTAATCAACTGCAAACTGAAATTAAGCAGATGCAGGAGCATTCTAAGCAGCTTTTGGAATTTTCTAATACACTCCATAGCAAAGTGACGGAGCTAGAAACGCATGTAAATGACATGGAAGTGAACATTGATGAAAAAATTCAAAGATTAGAAAACGGTATAGACAAAGAAATCCAGGAAATAAAAAAAGATTTGCACGTGTTGCAGATAAATGGACCTACACAGCATGTTTTTAGTGGTACGAGGCTAAAATCGCCGATTTACAATGGAACCACAGCGTTCAACATTTTCAAGCTGCAATTTGAGACCACGGCTGTAAGTAATCGATGGAATTAGCGGTTATGGCTGCACTGCAGCGAAAATATGGCAGTGATCACATGAAACAGATATACCGAATGGAGCTGAAGGGCAGAATGCAACGAAATGGCGAAACTTTGCAGGCGTATGCAGCGGACGTCGAGAGGCTTGCGCATTTGTCGTATTCAGATTCAACGAGTGATTTCATAGAAAAGTGCAAGATTGAAGCTTTTGTTGATGGCATACGCGATCAGGAGACAAAACGTGCAACAGTGATTACGCCCAAGGTAACATTTACGGAAACGGTTACCATAGCTCTAACACAGGAGACAGCAAATGCGTTGTGCCGATCGGCTCCAAAGGCGCGTATAATTGATGTGGAGAACGATGATTTATTTCAAGTAGTGTGCCAAGCAGTTAAAGCAGGCGTTAAAACCGAACACACATCAGCCAACAAAGATACGCAATTCAAAGGTAAATGTTACAACTGTGATACATATGGGCATATGGCACGTGATTGTCGTAAAAAACGCAAGCGCTCAATGAATCCATTTGCAAATGAACCCCGACATGAAGAAACCCAGGATCATGTCCAAAATAGCGTAAATTTCAATCAAGCTTTAAACTAAAACGAGTCAGATCTGCGGGGCACGATCTGACTCCCATAACCGATTGCCCCAGAATCTCCATTTCACAAATTGCTCGAAAGTCGAATAGTTTAACTGTCAAGGGGCTAATTGATTGTGTAGCATATATGGTAACGTTGGATACAGGAGCTTCACACTCAATTATAAGAAGTAACCTTGTTAGGGACGAAATAGAGCCGCTTATCGGAATAAGATTGCAAACAGCGACAGGTGAAGAGGCTCCAATCAGAGGAAAAATTACCAAGGAAATCACTATTGGCACTACTACAGTTAAGCATGATTTTATAGTGGCGGAAATAGTAGACGAAATAATACTTGGCATGGACTTCATGATAAGAAACGGTTTCACACTAGATTTAACAAGAAAAATTTTGAGTTATGCCAACACGGAGATCCAACTAAACATTGATTGTGACCAGAGCCCGAAAATTAAACAAGTTATTGCTCATAAAAATAGAAAAATACCACC
Source organism: Dryomyza anilis (assembly GCA_951804985.1). NCBI lineage: Eukaryota > Metazoa > Arthropoda > Insecta > Diptera > Dryomyzidae > Dryomyza > Dryomyza anilis. Next base: position 77,340,008 of record OX638135.1, on the reverse strand, counting down.
TAATTCAGAAGCAATTGTTTGGGCGAAATTAAATGGAGATTGTGGGATAAGCAAGTTGTGGGTTATAGAAGCGAATGATGAGCAAATGAGCAGAAGTAATATTGTTGTCGGAAGAACATTAGTAGAAGCGACAAAAGACAAAGTTGTTCCAATAAGAGTTCTCAACATGGAAAACTCGTCCAAATTAATTAAAAAGGGAACAGTGATAGGCCAGTGTCAAGAGGCATCAGCGATTATAAATTGTGAGTCAAATCCATCAAGAGACTACGGCACATCGCAAATAAACAAACAATCTACTCACAGGTTTATAAATGAGTGGACGAAGGATTTGACTGCCAAGAAAAAGAGTCAAGTGCAACAGCTAATTGACAAATATCGGTGTTTTTTTGCTGAAAAGGGCCAAAAAGATGGCAGAACTTCCATTGTAAAACATCGAATAGACACTGGTGAATCGATAAGAAAGATCGAGAGAAGACCGCATTCAGTACTGGAGATGGACTATGGCAATTTTTGCTAATGCCGTTTGGACTATGCAATGCCCCAGCAACATTCGAGCGGTTAATGGAGCACGTATTAAAAGGTTTACACTGGAAAACATGCCTAGTATACCTTGATGACATAATTGCTATGGGCAAAGATTTCAACGAACATCTAAGAAATCTAGAGGAAGTATTCCTTCGATTGAAAAATGCGGGTCTACAACTTAGCCCAAAGAAATGCTCACTTTTCAAGAAAGAAGTCAAGTATCTGGGCCATCGAATTACCACGGAAGGAGTGCATACCGATGAAGATAAAATAGTTGCAGTGAAAGAGTGGCCCAGACCGCAAAACCTACATGACCTACGAAGTTTCTTGGGGCTATGTACATACTACAGGCGATTTGTTCCAGGTTTTGCCAATGTTGCAAGCAGTCTTCACGAGTTGACAAGAAAGAACCGCGCATTTCAATGGAGCGATGATCAAGAGAGGGTATTTTTGAAATTAAAAGATCTACTGTGCTCGGCACCAATTCTTGCGTATCCAATTCCAGGTGAGAAATTTATACTTGATACGGATGCAAGTGGATACGGAATAGGCGGAGTTCTCTCTCAAGTGATCAATGGGCAAGAAAAAGTGATCGCATACTACAGTAAAACATTGTCCAATCCCGAGCGAAATTACTGTGTCACCAGGAGGGAGCTTCTTGCTGTAATTGAAAGTGTGAAAAGTTTCCATAAGTATCTGTACGGACAACAGTTTCACTTAAGAACCGATCACGCAGCACTACGATGGTTACTTCAGTTCAAAGATCCGGAAGGTCAAATTGCGCGTTGGATAGAACGATTACAGAGCTACGATTTCTCAATCGAACATCGTAAAGGAGGAAATCATGGAAATGCAGATGCTCTGTCACGACGCCCATGTAAACTAGAATGCAGACATTGTTCAAGAGCGGAAGGAAAAGAAAACATAATTGACATTCGTTTGGTAAATGTTTTGCCCGATGAAAAATGGACTCCGGAACAAATTCAAATTGATCAAAAGAGTGATCCCGATCTCACAAAAATCATGATGTTCAAGGAACAGCAAGAAAACCATCATGGGAAGATATAGCTGCCGACAGTGCCATAACTAAAGCTTACTGGGCACAGTGGCAGAGCTTAAAGCTACAAGATGGTTGCTTATATCGTGTATGGGAAAATGAAGATGGCACATCCGCTCGAAGTTTGATTGTTGTTCCCAAGTCAAAAATAAAAGAGATATTAGCGGAATACCATGGTGGATCTAGTGGTGGTCATTTGGGCATTAATAAAACGGTCGAGAAGGTAAAGAAACGTTTTTATTGGATTGGATGCCAAGAGTCAGTCTCAGATTGGATTCGCAGTTGCCCACAATGTGTACCAGCAAAAGGACCAACAGTCAGAAGTCGCGACAGGATGCATTAGTACAACGTGGGAGCACCATTCGAGCGTATTGCCATGGATGTCGCCGGGCCGTTTCCAATCAGTGATGCGGGTAATAAGCATGTGCTTGTCGTCATTGACTACTTCAGCAAGTGGCCTGAAGTGTATCCCATGCCGAATCAAGAAGCCACAACAGTTGCGGATGCATTAGTTAACAACTGGGTAAGACGTTTTGGAGTACCGTTGGAATTGCATTCAGATCAAGGAAGAAATTTTGAGTCTGCAGTTTTTAAAGAAGTATGCAAAATCCTCAACATACACAAAACACGAACAACGCCTTTGCACCCGCAATCAGACGGCATGGTGAAGAGATTCAATCGGACTTTGGAAGAGTATCTCAGAAAAGTGGTTGATAAAAATCAAAAAGATTCGGATACACACATACCACTATTCCTCATGGCTTATCGAACGGCGGTTCATGATACCACAGCAGCTTCACCATCTAAAATTGTTTTTGGAACAGACTTAAGATTACCTGCGGATTTAAAGTTTGGTGCGAGTCCTTCAGCTGGAATTCCTGTACACAATTATGTTTTCAGAAAAAGTGAAGAAATGAACGAAGTGCATCAGTTTGTAAGACAGCGTACACAATTTGCGAGTGATAAGATGAAGGCCAGATACGACTTGCGCACAAATTCAGAGGGATTTACGGAAGAACAACTTGTTTTGCTCTATAACCCACAAAGGAAGAAAGGCTTATCCCCTAAGCTACAAACACACTGGGAAGGACCATACAAGATAATTAAAAGAATTAACGATGTCGTGTATCGGATTCAGAATACTGCAGGCGTTAGAAGAAAAATGAAAGTGGTACATTTAGAAAGGTTGGCGCCGTATAGAGAGAGAGAGGATTAACATCTGTTCGGGACGAACAGATTTAGGTGGAGGGCAGTGTTACGAAAAGAGGTAATTTGCTCCACTGTGCAAGCAATCAACAATAATAGATGAGACGCAAGACAATTCAGCGCACTAAGCAATGTGTTAGAAAGAGACGGAAGATCATTCAGCGCACTGAGGCAGTGTGCGAGAAAGAGATGGAAGATCAGCGCATTAAAACACATGAGTGCGAATGAGATGCCAATAGCATGCGTCATTCACGAAACGAGTAGAAGGTTCTCGAAACAAGTCGAAGCTTGTCGAAACGTGTCGAACTGATGCATGCAGTATATAAGGCCGCGCATCTGAGGCACTGTACTTCAGTTGTGATTTAATAGTGAACTAGTGCGTCTCGTGAGTGAACATTGTAAAGATAAATTGTAGTAATTCAGCAGTTGATATAAGTGATTATTCTTTAAGTTGTTATTTAAATTAATAAAGTTAATTAATACTAGTTGAAATAATACTAGTTAAAACCAAATATAAGTGCGTTTTTATTTTGTACACAATCCAGCGATACGAACTCGTAGAACAGTTTTCCGTAGACTGAATTTTCGTAACATTGGGATTGTGATACAAAATGGTTAAATTCGAACAACTTAAAGTCGACCAGCTAAAGAAGGAGCTGGCGATTCATAATCTTCCAACTGTAGGTACGAAAGTAGAGCTACAAAAGCGTCTAATGGAAGAATTAGAGAACCAAGGCATTGACATCGCAGAGCATGAGTTTGAAGTGGAAGCTGCAACAGCGTCATTGAAAAGTGTGGACACGGAGCAAAAAGTACAGTCCCAAAGTTTTGATATGAGCCAGTTGCTCGGAGCAATACAACAACAGCTTCAAGAAAATTCCTACAAAATGGAACAGAAGCTTCAAGAAAATTCCAAAAAAAAATGGAACAGAAGCTTCAAGAAAATTCCAATCCATTTAAAACAGAACTTCTAGAAAATTCAAAACAGCTCCAAGAAAATTCGACCAGAATGGAACAGAAATTTCAAGAAAATTCCAGCAAAATGGAACAGAAACTTGTAGAAAATTCCAGCAAAATGGAACAGAAACTTCTAGAAAATTCGAAACAGCAACTAGAAAGTTCTAATCAACTGCAAACTGAAATTAAGCAGATGCAGGAGCATTCTAAGCAGCTTTTGGAATTTTCTAATACACTCCATAGCAAAGTGACGGAGCTAGAAACGCATGTAAATGACATGGAAGTGAACATTGATGAAAAAATTCAAAGATTAGAAAACGGTATAGACAAAGAAAGCCAGGAAATAAAAAAAGATTTGCACGTGTTGCAGATAAATGGACCTACACAGCATGTTTTTAGTGGTACGAGGCTAAAATCGCCGATTTACAATGGAACCACAGCGTTCAACATTTTCAAGCTGCAATTTGAGACCACGGCTGTAAGTAATCGATGGAATTAGCGGTTATGGCTGCACTGCAGCGAAAATATGGCAGTGATCACATGAAACAGATATACCGAATGGAGCTGAAGGGCAGAATGCAACGAAATGGCGAAACTTTGCAGGCGTATGCAGCGGACGTCGAGAGGCTTGCGCATTTGTCGTATTCAGATTCAACGAGTGATTTCATAGAAAAGTGCAAGATTGAAGCTTTTGTTGATGGCATACGCGATCAGGAGACAAAACGTGCAACAGTGATTACGCCCAAGGTAACATTTACGGAAACGGTTACCATAGCTCTAACACAGGAGACAGCAAATGCGTTGTGCCGATCGGCTCCAAAGGCGCGTATAATTGATGTGGAGAACGATGATTTATTTCAAGTAGTGTGCCAAGCAGTTAAAGCAGGCGTTAAAACCGAACACACATCAGCCAACAAAGATACGCAATTCAAAGGTGATTGTCGTAAAACACGCAAGCGCTCAATGAATCCATTTGCAAATGAACCCCGACATGAAGAAACCCAGGATCATGTCCAAAATAGCGTAAATTTCAATCAAGCTTTAAACTAAAACGAGTCAGATCTGCGGGGCACGATCTGACTCCCATAACCGATTGCCCCAGAATCTCCATTTCACAAATTGCTCGAAAGTCGAATAGTTTAACTGTCAAGGGGCTAATTGATTGTGTAGCATATATGGTAACGTTGGATACAGGAGCTTCACACTCAATTATAAGAAGTAACCTTGTTAGGGACGAAATAGAGCCGCTTATCGGAATAAGATTGCAAACAGCGACAGGTGAAGAGGATCCAATCAGAGGAAAAATTACCAAGGAAATCACTATTGGCACTACTACAGTTAAGCATGATTTTATAGTGGCGGAAATAGTAGACGAAATAATACTTGGCATGGACTTCATGATAAGAAACGGTTTCACACTAGATTTAACAAGAAAAATTTTGAGTTATGCCAACACGGAGATCCAACTAAACATTGATTGTGACCAGAGCCCGAAAATTAAACAAGTTATTGCTCATAAAAATAGAAAAATACCACCTAATTCAGAAGCAATTGTTTGGGCGAAATTAAATGGAGATTGTGGGATAAGCAAGTTGTGGGTTATAGAAGCGAATGATGAGCAAATGAGCAGAAGTAATATTGTTGTCGGAAGAACATTAGTAGAAGCGACAAAAGACAAAGTTGTTCCAATAAGAGTTCTCAACATGGAAAACTCGTCCAAATTAATTAAAAAGGGAACAGTGATAGGCCAGTGTCAAGAGGCATCAGCGATTATAAATTGTGAGTCAAATCCATCAAGAGACTACGGCACATCGCAAATAAACAAACAATCTACTCACAGGTTTATAAATGAGTGGACGAAGGATTTGACTGCCAAGAAAAAGAGTCAAGTGCAACAGCTAATTGACAAATATCGGTGTATATTTGCTGAAAAGGGCCAAAAAGATGGCAGAACTTCTATTGTAAAACATCGAATAGACACTGGTGAATCGATAAGAAAGATCGAGAGAAGACCGCATTCAGTACTGGAGATGGACTATGGCAATTTTTGCTAATGCCGTTTGGACTATGCAATGCCCCAGCAACATTCGAGCGGTTAATGGAGCACGTATTAAAAGGTTTACACTGGAAAACATGCCTAGTATACCTTGATGACATAATTGCTATGGGCAAAGATTTCAACGAACATCTAAGAAATCTAGAGGAAGTATTCCTTCGATTGAAAAATGCGGGTCTACAACTTAGCCCAAAGAAATGCTCACTTTTCAAGAAAGAAGTCAAGTATCTGGGCCATCGAGTTACCACGGAAGGAGTGCATACCGATGAAGATAAAATAGTTGCAGTGAAAGAGTGGCCCAGACCGCAAAACCTACATGACCTACGAAGTTTCTTGGGGCTATGTACATACTACAGGCGATTTGTTCCAGGTTTTGCCAATGTTGCAAGCAGTCTTCACGAGTTGACAAGAAGGGAGGGCATTTTTGAAATTTAAAGATCTACTGTGCTCGGCACCAATTCTTGCGTATCCAATTCCAGGTGAGAAATTTATACTTGATACGGATGCAAGTGGATACGGAATAGGCGGAGTTGTCTCTCAAGTGATCAATGGGCAAGAAAAAGTGATCGCATACTACAGTAAAACATTGTCCAAGCCCGAGCGAAATTACTGTGTCACCAGGAGGGAGCTTCTTGCTGTAATTGAAAGTGTGAAAAGTTTCCATAAGTATCTGTACGGACAACAGTTTCACTTAAGAACCGATCACGCAGCACTACGATGGTTACTTCAGTTCAAAGATCCGGAAGGTCAAATTGCGCGTTGGATAGAACGATTACAGAGCTACGATTTCTCAATCGAACATCGTAAAGGAGGAAATCATGGAAATGCAGATGCTCTGTCACGACGCCCATGTAAACTAGAATGCAGACATTGTTCAAGAGCGGAAGAAAAGAAAACATAATTGACATTCGTTTGGTAAATGTTTTGCCCGATGAAAAATGGACTCCGGAACAAATTCAAATTGATCAAAAGAGTGATCCCGATCTCACAAAAATCATGATGTTCAAGGAACAGCAAGAAAACCATCATGGGAAGATATAGCTGTCATAACTAAAGCTTACTGGGCACAGTGGCAGAGCTTAAAGCTACAAGATGGTTGCTTATATCGTGTATGGGAAAATGAAGATGGCACATCCGCTCGAAGTTTGATTGTTGTTCCCAAGTCAAAAATAAAAGAGATATTAGCGGAATACCATGGTGGATCTAGTGGTGGTCATTTGGGCATTAATAAAACGGTCGAGAAGGTAAAGAAACGTTTTTATTGGATTGGATGCCAAGAGTCAGTCTCAGATTGGATTCGCAGTTGCCCACAATGTGTACCAGCAAAAGGACCAACAGTCAGAAGTCGCGACAGGATGCATTAGTACAACGTGGGAGCACCATTCGAGCGTATTGCCATGGATGTCGCCGGGCCGTTTCCAATCAGTGATGCGGGTAATAAGCATGTGCTTGTCGTCATTGACTACTTCAGCAAGTGGCCTGAAGTGTATCCCATGCCGAATCAAGAAGCCACAACAGTTGCGGATGCATTAGTTAACAACTGGGTAAGACGTTTTGGAGTACCGTTGGAATTGCATTCAGATCAAGGAAGAAATTTTGAGTCTGCAGTTTTTAAAGAAGTATGCAAAATCCTCAACATACACAAAACACGAACAACGCCTTTGCACCCGCAATCAGACGGCATGGTGGAGAGATTCAATCGGACTTTGGAAGAGTATCTCAGAAAAGTGGTTGATAAAAATCAAAAAGATTCGGATACACACATACCACTATTCCTCATGGCTTATCGAACGGCGGTTCATGATACCACAGCAGCTTCACCATCTAAAATTGTTTTTGGAACAGACTTAAGATTACCTGCGGATTTAAAGTTTGGTGCGAGTCCTTCAGCTGGAATTCCTGTACACAATTATGTTTTCAGAAAAAGTGAAGAAATGAACGAAGTGCATCAGTTTGTAAGACAGCGTACACAATTTGCGAGTGATAAGATGAAGGCCAGATACGACTTGCGCACAAATTCAGAGGGATTTACGGAAGAACAACTTGTTTTGCTCTATAACCCACAAAGGAAGAAAGGCTTATCCCCTAAGCTACAAACACACTGGGAAGGACCATACAAGATAATTAAAAGAATTAACGATGTCGTGTATCGGATTCAGAATACTGCAGGCGTTAGAAGAAAAATGAAAGTGGTACATTTAGAAAGGTTGGCGCCGTATAGAGAGAGAGAGGATTAACATCTGTTCGGGACGAACAGATTTAGGTGGAGGGCAGTGTTACGAAAAGAGGTAATTTGCTCCACTGTGCAAGCAATCAACAATAATAGATGAGACGCAAGACAATTCAGCGCACTAAGCAATGTGTTAGAAAGAGACGGAAGATCATTCAGCGCACTGAGGCAGTGTGCGAGAAAGAGATGGAAGATCAGCGCATTAAAACACATGAGTGCGAATGAGATGCCAATAGCATGCGTCATTCACGAAACGAGTAGAAGGTTCTCGAAACAAGTCGAAGCTTGTCGAAACGTGTCGAACTGATGCATGCAGTATATAAGGCCGCGCATCTGAGGCACTGTACTTCAATTGTGATTTAATAGTGAACTAGTGCGTCTCGTGAGTGAACATTGTAAAGATAAATTGTAGTAATTCAGTATATTTTTTCAATATTTTCTGCTTTTATAAATATTTAAATTATGATTTATAAACTGAACAGTTTATACAGGTAAACTCTTTAGATTTAAATAATATCGACGCAATAACGGCGTAAAGTAAAGATTTTTTCAATTTTTTTTCTGGTCGGGAATATAAAATAAACTTTTTTTTTATGTCGTGAATAAGGTTAATTTTTTTGTTTAAGTAAATGGTCTACAATTGTCCGTAAAAGTAATACGAGAAATTTGGAGTTTGATTTTTTTTGTATAATTGGTTCCCAAACAACCACGGCTCGACAATTGCCACAAACTATTGTGGCATATAGGTCCACATATGCCACAATAGTTTTAAGTTACCTCTGATAAAGTGATGCAAACTAATAATAATAGTCCCAAAGAGGTAACCAATAACATGTATGGAACATACGCAATAATATGTCGCAATGCTGTGATATATAAGTCATTCATTCTGATAATGGAACATATACAATTAAAGGCGGAGTTAACTTTGTTGCTATTAGGTGGCAAAAAGTGTCAAATTATTAAATGCTCAATGTCGACAGAGTTTATATTGAGGGATTGGAGTGGTGAATCCATTCTTTTGTGAGATGACAGACAACTTTGGGTCTTGCTTGCATTAAAATCAACATTATTTGCCCAGACCCCACTCGGTGGTTATTTTCAGGTCATTATTGAGTGTGTCATTCATTGACCGCCTTTTACTCTCAATCACCAAAGAGTTTGGACGCTTGTTGAATGAATATTAATGACAAATGTTACTGTCATGTGCAAAGGAATGGATCGGGTTCTGGGTCGATGACAGATGAGTCATTGATACAAACCAGAAATAGGGACGGGGATATGATGGAACCCTGCGGGACTCCAGAATTGATGGAATGTTGGTTGTTCTGAGAAAACACCATCCATCGCAACTCGTATTGAACGACCCTGGAGAAAACTCGATATCCATCGAGTAAAAGAATTACCGACACCATATGCAATTAGTTTTGATACGAGGGATTCATGCCATACTTGATCAAAAGCCTTGGAAATATCTAGAGCAACAACCTTACTCTCTCCAAAATGTTGAATATAATTATACCACTTTTCGGAGAGGACCGCCATCAAGTCAACGGTGGATCTGGTCCTACGGAAACCATATTGCCGGTCACTAAGTAATTCGTTTCGCTCCAGATAGTTCACAAGGTGGAAATTTATTACGCTTTCCATCACCTTGAAGAGCGCAGATCATATTGCAATGGATCGGCAATTAGCAGGGTTCGTGACCTCGCCCGGACAAGCCAGCGTTGACGCACACTTCTTCAACACATAGAAGAGATTCTTCACCTTTAACAAATGACCAGAAATTTTTACTACCTCTATGGTAGAGAAGGACCTTTTTGCGCGCGTTTTGTTCGTGTAGACTTTTCACGCGCGATCACGGCATTAAAGCGATTACTAGCCTGTAGGCGAAGTCTTTCAGTATCAGAATTATTATTAGAACGACATTTCTGAAAGGCTTCCTCTGTCGACCTGACTGCCATCCTGCAAATCTCATTAAACCAAGAGCGGTCCTTGGGTTTAATGCTAATCTTTTTAGAAGGTATGAAGGACCGCATACCCAATAAAAAAATATTTTGTACCATTAAGGCCGCGGCATTGATGTCTCTATCTGTGAAACACAATTTCCAATTAAAGTTGCGAAACATCATATTTTTCACGATGCGAAGTCAGAAAAAGGTCTAAGACTTTTTGGCTCTGCTCACCGACGCGTGAGACGTACGTCGGTTCCTTCACCAATTGAGTGAGTTGATTGCACTCGGCAACAGCTCAACATAACAACCCTCCTGTGTTGATAGACCCGACTGGCTCAACCAAGTGGCGTTGTGTACATTAAAGTCGCCAGAAACAACAATTTCACTGCGTGGATATTATATATTTATATATTTGAGATTGAATAAGATAGGACATATAACTTTTTGTGGGCAGTAGACAGCCCTCAGTCCACAGACGTTGCAAAATCTATACGGAAGTTTTGCGACATTTTCGCTATTGTTGTTATTCTTGATAATTCCGCTGCATGCGTTATTGTTCTAATGTTTATATTTTTGTGGTTTTTTTTATTGTAAGTTTTTAATCGTTAATTGTTATTATTATTTTAATTATATATAAAGCGACACCTGAAACGACAATTAAAACGACACATTTCATGGCACTCGACAAGTGTTAACATTTGATGAAACGGACGACAAATTAAAATAAGAGGACGGTGCGACACGTCCGTCTCCCATCGTTGTGCAGACACAACTCGAATAACACTGGATATGCCGCGTACAATGCTTTGACAAAATTTAAGAAGAAATACGACGTTGCACCACGTGGATCAAAAAAATGTCACTTATTTTCGCGGATGAAAAAAAAAACAAAATTTAAGTTAAACACAGTCCTCGTCGCCACAAATATATTATGTATTGAATGGAAACAACATATATAGTTTTATATCAATTTAAATACTTTATTATTGATCTTAAAATATACAAGCGTCTCGTGCCTTGTGCTGGCGAAACATAACTCAACTTTTTACTATTTTGTGTATCTTACAAATGACATTTTACGAAGGTTGCCAATACAAACGAAAAACACGGAGCACAAAACACGTAAACAGCAAACAGTATGACGCAGCAAAAAACAAATGCCAACTTTGAAGTATGCAGTTTAGTGGTACCGATTTGTTTACTTTAAAAAGATACCTTTCTGAGATATCTAAACGATGATTAATAGATAACTTTTGTAATAACCTTTGTGTTCCCTGAAAAACAATAGACGCAAAGATAACATTTCGTATTTTGTTTTAGTTGGTTTGGCTGAAATGTAGTTAGCCACCTCACCAAACTAAATAAATATTTTCCACGCCCATAGTGTGGCTTCGACCTGGATTTTTGATTAGTCATGCGAAATGTTATCTCGCCTTCCATGGAATGACTTTTGGAACTACTTCTTAAAATGGTTCCCATGGAATGACTTTTGGAACTACTTCTTAAAATGGTTTCCATGGAATGCCTTTTGGAACACCTTCCTTCCACATATTGCTTCCATAGAATACAAATACAATAAATAAAATTGTTCATTTAATTTTTATGAAACTAATATAATCAGGAATATTTAAACTTTTAAGTATATTAAAAATTTAAATATTTTCATGGACATTTTTGATCCTGAACTTATTATATTTTTCAGGTTGATATTCTCCAACCATTATATGGACTTCCTGCGCACCAACTATCTGAGCCATCGACACTACCTGTAGTATAAACATGTTAAACTACATTTTTAATTAAAATAAAAAAGTACTTACTAAATGTTTTTTATATCCTATGACACACATGTTTTTAATTGAAGTGTTGATTTAGAATACGCAGCTAACTTTATTTTTTTTAAATGAAATATTTCAAAGAGGTTTGACACTTTTTTGTATATTCTCAATTACATTCTAAAAGAAGCGAACGTGGAACGACTTTTTATCGGAACCCAAAGTGAAGTTGTTCTCGTTGCTGTGCCGTCAGTTCCAAGAGAGAAATTATCATAGAATCAGTTGCTGTAGAATTGGATGAAGAAATATATCTCCATTTGCTTTTACGCTCTCATTAGATGCTCAAAACCTGTATTCGCTTCTCGTATACATTCCGCTAGAAACGAAAGTAGAATGACTTTTTATCGAAACCCAATGTGAAGTTGTTATCGTTGTTGTGCCGTCAGTACCAAGAGAGAGTTATTCTAGAATCAGTTGTTGTAGAATAATTACCAAAATATGGCAGTGGAAATTCCCAGCAAGAACACAGTCGGTCATTATACCCTACACCTATGAGGTACAGGGTATATTAACTTTGTTTTATTGATTATTTTAGGGGTAGCAATGTTCAAGTTATGATGAAAATATCGGTCACATGTAGAATAGCGTCGGGAAAAAAATGATCAAAAACTTGTGTATACGTGTGACTTTACATTTTGCATTTGTGTTGATGTTTCGGTCAGCAGTGTTTTGCTGGGTTAGGAACAAAAATGTAGTGACGCTAAAAACAGTAAAGGTATCCACGAAATGGAGCAGTTGACGATGTACATTAGCAGTATTGTAGAATTGTATCATATTTCGTGAACACACTTATTTCATATTTGTGTAGTATGGTAGTTTTCAGTTTGATGTTTTTGTTTCATTTAAATTTTAGATTTATTGCTTATTAGAACCAAAAGATAACAACACGCGTCCAAATCTAATAGCTCACCGAAATCTATTAGTGTTTGAACTTGTTAGTTGACAGTTTCCTTAATAAATAGTCCGAAGTAAAATTGTTATTTAATTATTTATTTACGACTAAAAATTTAAATGCACTACTATACGCACTACTACACTCAGAAGAAAATGTCCCAAGTAGCACAATCAACTGAGAAAGTAAACGTTAAATGGCATAAAACTGTATGAACGTCGTGTAGCTACTGTAACAGTAGGTCTTTTAAATTCTATTAAATTCACCGTGTAAAGGTTTATTGAACTAATAATACAACTCATACACAGTGACATTAGTGCCTTCTGTTGCAGGGATTACCCAACCTTAATACGGGCGTCACGACGATAGCATGCCTGTCTTCTATGCACGAGGACGCGGGTTCGAATCCTGCCTGCGGCAATATTTTGTTTTTAATTCATTTTTTATTTATTATTATTAGTATATATTATTATCATATAATTTATCATTATGATATTATTATCATATAATTTATCATTATGATATTTTAACTTTATAATATGTATGTTGCAATTTAACAATTAATTCCCCAATACATACGTTTGGTTATTATACATCGAAATGAATTGCATAATATTAATGGACAGTGGTCGAGTGGAAGTGTACTGGCTTTGCAATCTGAGGGAAAAGAGTTCTATTCACCGCCCGGGCTTGGTGAAATAAAGTAAAAATCATGTTTTTTCAATTATAAATAATATAATTAAATAGTATAATATGTTTGTATAATTTTAGTTTAACAAAACTATATAAAAATTTAATTATTAATAATTAAAAAACGTAAATATTTATTTTTGTTTTTGTATTCATTGCATTCTATAAAAGTTGTAATAAGCTCCTATTAACCTTTTCAGAGTAATCAAATAGCATTTACAATAGCATCGCTTTTATATAGTCATATGCTGTATAGACTTACGCCCTTTGAACCATATAAAAGCCGTATAAGTACTTTCAGAGCTTTTATATGGTCAAAATTACTGAATAAGAATATCGTGAAAAGCTTTACACCACTTTTATATAGGAAATTGTGCTACTTGGGGTACCATTAAGTACTTTATGGTACGACCATTGATCTTATGATACATGTATTAATTGTTTTTTCCTTTTTAAATCAAAAGTTTTCTAATTAATTCAATAGTATTTGAAAAATTTAGTATCATAAATTTAAATATTTCAATATTATTATTTTAAATAGAATAAATACTCTTGTTTTAATAGTTTCCTCCTATAATAATAAACGTGGTGATAAATACATAAAACGAATACAAACATGTTCGTTTTGTACGTCATTCTGCGTGTTTCCTCAAAATGGTCGCATGTATTTTTTGTAATAATCCACATTATTAAACAAGACATTGGTAAGGACTCAATGTATTTAATGTTAATAAATTATATTTATATATTTATTTATATTTATATTAATAATACATCGAACTTCTATTATGGCAACACCCAGAAAAAAATACTACATAAATAATAGTTTTTTACTATTAAAAATAGTCAATAGGATTAATTATTATTTTAATCGGAAAATACCATTAATTACTAGAAAATACCATTACATTGCCATTGAGTTTATATGAGAAGATTTATTTTTTGTATTCTATTAAATCAATAATTGTCCTATTGACCAATTTTGATGGGATTTGAGTAATTTTTTTTCTGGGTGAACGGACTCAAAAATAACTGCAGACTCAAGTACTACAATCAATTATTGGAAACCAAAGCCAACATTAAATGTTTTATAACCTTTAACAGCAAGAAGTGTCTTTTTATGTGTGTGTTGTAAAAGTGAATATCAATTTCGACATTTAAATTAAATAACATATACAATAAATTAACTGAAATACATTTTTGTTTTAATAAATTATTACACTAAGCAAACAAGATGTTTATGAAAGTCTTGCTGCAACTATCTGTTTAAATTTACGCCTTGTAGCAAATATTCAAACATCACATAAGTTTCAATAAAGTTGCAGCAAAACTATTAATATTTTTTAAATATAACATATATGCAGATAGTTACGAGATGTTTGCTACTACAGCAATGAAAATTGAGATATTTACAGTTGACTAATAGCAAAAATCCTGATTTCTTGGACATTTGCAACAAAAATCTTGAGTTATTTTGACATTTGACTACTATAAAAAAGGAAAATGGTGTACTTTTTCATTACGTTCGATTTGTCCACAACAATTAAGTAAATTAAGTAAAAGTGTAAAAAAAGTGTCAACTTAAATATTACATTGTAAAGGTAAAAGTGTAAATACAATTTTTTGGAATTGAAATTATCAAGACGTAATGGAAAATATTTCTTTTCAGAGTTTACTTTGATGATAGCAGCGCAGGCAAACTTGGCTATTCCGCGAAGAAGTCTCAAGTCGTTGTACAATTTTACCTTCGAAGGATTTATAAACACGATGGCGATGTATAACCAGGATACTGTTGTTGAATAAATAAAAATGCATTTGATTCATTTTATTTTAATTCAATAAAAATTACTCCGCGATTTCTAATAGAGTACCTTTTCCAAATATTCCACAACTATTTTCCTATTTGTAAGATGTTTAATTGATGGTTGCTATAAATAATCGTAAATTTGAAAGATGGTTGCCAGCAATATTTATCGTATTTGTCAGATGTTTGTCTGAAAGCCGATCTACATAATTTGTAAATAACTTGATATTTAGGGCTGTGATATTTCTGGTAACCATCTTTGTTTTCTTAGTGTAGGAAAATGTAATTCGACTATACCATAAAATTCATAATACGTATCATTAAATTTGTATAGGTCTTTCTCATTGTAATTAAAATATCACATTATAAAATTTATGGTACAATCACACATTGAATTAACAGTTTCAATATTACTGAACTAATAGGACGCATCCTATTGACCAATTTTATTGGTATAAATTATTGTTTTTCTATTGAAATACTATTAATTTATCATTATTTTTTCTGGGTGTACACCGACTGGCTATGTTCATATCATAAAACTAACTGTCAAAAAGTCTAAAATAACAGAAATGAAAGACTGGGCTCGTTCAGAACAAATGCATAATTCAATAGAACCGGAAATTGAACGTTTAGGGTAGCCTGCCACACCCAGAAAAAAATACCATCAAATCCCATTAAAATTTGTCAATAGGACAATTATTGATTTAATGGTATACAAAAAATAAATCTTTTCATATAAACTCAATGGAAATGTCATGGTATTTTCTAGTATTTAATAGTATTTTCCAATTAAAATTATAATTTATCCTATTGACTATTTTTAATAGTAAAAAACTATTATTTATATAGTATTTTTTTCTGGGTGCATACTTTTAGGCGATAATTATAAGATAAACGAATTAGCAACAAATGAGTGGTTATTGTTCGTCAATTGTCGTTACATGTTGCAGAGTAAAAAGAAATAATATATATTGTCGTAAAATCGTATAAATGTTGGTAGCGTCTATTGTTGGTAGCGAAAAGCAGATATAAAGTTTCAATTTAAATTAATTACAACCATCACAAGATTGGTATTAAATAATTAAAATAATATAAACAAAATAATGAATTTTGTGTAGAAATTGGGAATGCTGATCATCAAAATAAAAATTGGAGTAAAGAGTGGTGTAGATGTTTGAAAATGTGAGTTTGTTTTAAGTGTTTGTGAATTTCATAAAATTTAATTCAATGTTACCTAGTGTCCTTGGAGGTGTAAGGTGGCGGACCCAAGTTGCAGTGACCGACGGCACGCCAAAGATATGATAAGTACCATCTTACTTATTTATACTCCAGGGACAAATATTTAAGTCCACATATTTAAATTCAACCATTTACGTTCAAATATTTAAAGTTCAAGCGTTAAGCACTTGTGAACATTTGATTTAAATAAAATACGTTTATAGTTTCATGTAGGTGATACTGCGACGAGTAACGTCGCTCAACCCCACTAAAACGCTCCAAACGCCATTTTAATAAATACAAAAATTAAATACATTTTTTATCGTCGTGCACTTCGTGCAGTTACGCAACGTGGGAAATAATTAAATAGACGTCTCATATACCCGAGGGCCAGCCACCATTTTTAAATAAAAGAAATTTATTCGTTTGTAGTACTTGGTATTCAAACGCACCGCGGGACAAAATATACGTACATCAGCACGTCTGCGCAGCGAGGGACCGCTGTCCTAGTAGTTTAGTTTATGTTGTTTTGTCCTTAGTATTAATTTTTATATTACATTATATTTTTATATTATATTTTTAACATCTTTTATTTTAAAATAATATTATTTTTGCAGCAAACATCTATAAACCGTGTAAGTTTTACAAAAAGGTTTTAGGGTGTCCCAAATTTTGTTTGTCCTTATAAAGAGAGCTTCCTTTTTAGGTGTTTTAGTTTTAATTGTTTCGCGTCTCTGAAAAATGGGAGAAAATTTAATTTGTTTGCATTTTGTTTAGGTATGCATTATTTTAATTTTCGATTTTGTTTCATTAAATGTTGTTAAATTCAATATTTTTATTTTATTAAATTAATATAGTTTCTTAGTTCAATTTTTCTTTAGTAATTTTTGGTTTTTGTATTAGTATTGTTTAGTTTAATTCAAAATGTTTATAATCACTAAGTTTGTTGCTTTTCTTTATTTATGGTTTTGATTCTGCCTTTTTAATTATGTTGGCTTGAAAGTTTCAATAGGCGTGACTGTAGGATCGAACAGTAGGGAAATTGACATGTGAATTGCCAAGTATTTAGCGTCAGGTTTTAATAGGGGTTACCAATTAATGGGCATAGGTAATCCATGGTGGGGAGGGATATGCCGGAACGATTAAAAACCACCTAATCGCCCCTGTGTTCGTCAGTTTTTGGTTGTATAATTACCGCGTTTTCGTTTCGTCACAGCCTACGTTTTTTTTTATAGGATTTTGTTTAAGGTTTTGTGCTTTTGATAGTTTTAAGATCTAATTGCCATGACATTTCTGACTAGTGCGTGTAGCCCCAGTGGATGAGCAAAGACTCACAATATGTCCGAAGAGTTGTAGCCGGCAAGTCCGCGAGCATTCCAACCGCTCCTCTCCACTGGGTTGTCCTTTTTCTTTCATACCTCTTTCTCTACTTTTTATCTGTCTCTATTTTTCCCTTTTACCTATCCCCCTAATAGACAGCACACTCGCACTAACAAACGTCTGTGAATCTTTAAAACAATATACCGACAGTCCCCGCTAACCTTGATTACACTCTAAGAAATATTTACTATATTAAATGTAGGTAACCGGTATCCTCTTATTAATGTAGTAAATTCCAATGAATGTGTAAAAAATAAATTTACATAAAAGTATGTAAAAGAAATACATCCCTGTAGTGTAAAATACATATATATGTTTGTAAAAAAACATACCAAACCTGCCCAATAAACATTTTTGTAAAGGTTTGCAGACTCAGATTTCTTAATAAGCTTACTAATAAAAAATTTCACAACTATTTCGAAAATGTTTTCAATTTTATATTTGTTAATAAGCTTATTAACAAAAGTAAACGCAATCAAAAAACAAGTGTTTGTAAAATGCGTACGCTCAGATGTTATATTTACTAACGGCAACGTAAAACATCGAAGAAAAGACAATTGTTTTAAGTTTGTGTGCAAATTTTAAGCATATTTCTCATATTTAGAGAAAATATATAAGTACGTTTAAATAATAATTAAATAATGTCTTTGAAATGTAAACAACCAAATAAACGCAAGATAATTCGGAGAGATTCAGTGGACAATGACTGTCAACATCACATATTTGATATGGTTGAAAATAATTATATTTCTCCGAATGATCTTGGATGTGTATGCACACACCATCCGTAGGAACATCTGATTCGTCCGATGAATCAGATTTCCAAGATAAAATTTTAATTTGCTACTTGATGTGTTAAAAATTGTTACAAAAATTATTACATAACGATTTGTAATAAGCTTACAAAATCATTACAAAACGTTTTATATTAAGCTTACAATATTATTGCATATGGGCCATTCCACACCAAATCGACCAAAAAAAGTCAAATTTGAGATTTTACCTTTTCGATTTTAATAAAATTTTGGCAACTAATAAAGAGCATCGAGACATGCACTAACCATTTTTTTTTATTTTTTTCGACCACTACTTCCAGAGATACATTGGCTTAAAGTTGGAAAAAGGGCCAAAAATCACTTTTGTTTGGTTGTTCATATTTAAATATCTCTTGAACTAGAAATGCCAGAAACTCCGTTAATTACTCGTTTTAAAGCTAATAGAACAAGCGTTTAAAACAATTAAGTTTAAACGTTAACATGTAGCCTGTGGTCATTATCTTTGCATTTCAAAATTGTGGTCCTTAAAAAGGACCCTTTTTAAAATTCTGAAAAAAATCCTAAATTTTCGTCAATTTATTGTAAATGTTCATGCAAAATTTCAAGATGGTATTTTGATGGCATCATATTTTAAAAAATAATTCTCTAAATATTTTCAATATTTTTTGTATTGAAAAAAAAAAAAATTTTTTTTCAAAAGTAAAATTTGCAATAATTTTTCAATGTATTTGTAACTCTAATTTCGAAAATGGCGTCAGTTTCATCAAATTGTCTCTAGTTTTTGAGATATGTACAATTTTTCGAAAATCGTAAAAACTATCTCAAAAACTAGATTAAATATGATAAAACTGACGCCATTTTAGAAATCAAAGTTACATATAAATTCAGGAATTATTACAACCTTTACTGTACACTTTTTTTTTCTATACAAAAAATAAATAAAAACTTAGAAAATTATTTTTTAAAATATGATACCTTCAAAATACCATCTTGAAATTTTGCATAAACATTTATAATAAATTGTCGAAAACTTACGATTTTTTTCAGAATTTTTAAGGACATCAATTTTGAAGGGTAAGCATAATGACGACGGGCCACATGTTCTTGTTTAGAAATGATTACTTAATTATTCTGAAAACTTGTACTATTAGCTTTAAAACGAGCCGTCAATGAAATTTCTAGCATTTCTAGTTCAAGAGATATTTAAATATGAACAACCACACAAAAGTGATTTTTGGCCCTTGGAGTAGTGGTCGGAAAAAATAAAAAAAACCAGTTGGGAAGGTTAGATCACATGGGAAATTTTAAAGTAGGTGTTATTATGATAGTTAGGATTATCAAAATTATAGTCGGTCTAAGCCGACTGTAAATACCCTACACATATGTGTGGTTACCATTAAAAGTGGTATATAGGTCACCAGCATAAACGAATCCTGAAAATAACTACAAACTTTCAATCGGTGAAGTATTTCCATTCATTTGAAACCCATATTTACAAATGGGTAGGTGTACCAAATTTCGATTTTTTTTTGTTGAACCACAAGTCGTTTCGTGGGAAAACATTATTATTATGTATTTGAGCATGATATCAATATATAGTTGACCAAAAAAGTTTACCTAAGCACGTATACATAAAAATTGATCTTTATATGTACATTTTATATGAGGTATTTGAACATAAGTAGTCGGATTATAGGTCAGAATGGACCGATCTCGCCAATTTCGCACATACAGCGTAGGTATATTAGTAATCTAAGTTATAAGTTTCATTTATCTAGCTCTTCAATTTTAAAAGTAGTAGGGATTTCAACAGACAGACAGACGGACATCGCTAAATCGACTCAGGAGGTCATGCTGATCAAGAATATATATACTTGTCCATACCGGAGATGCTTCCTTCTGGGTGTTACAAACGGCGTACCAAACTGAATATACCCTTTCACTTTTAGTGTAGGGTATAAAAATGCATGTCTCAATATCCTTTATCCCAAAATTTAATTGAAATCGAAGAAGGTGAGTTCCAACCGCTGGTCGATTTGGTGTGGAATGGCCCATATAGCTATTCAATATTACACATAAGCTTTCAATGTAAGCTTACAATCAATGTCCAGTTTCGCTAATCCGACAATTATTATGCAACGTTTTGTAAACATTTCGCAAGCTTAATATAAAACATAACATTACATTTATCACCTTACAAAAAGTTTACAAAAAGCTTACAATGTTTGTTGGGTTGGTTTGGGTTGTTACAAGTCTTTGTTAGTTTTTAACGTCATTTCATATAAAGCGAGAAAAGATCACACACTTCAATGTGTTAATATACAAAACATTGCAGAATCTGTAAGATTGCCGTTTCAAACGTGTGATTCCACTCAAAACATATTATGTTTAAAATAACATATTTTTTATTAGAAACACGTTAGATGTATATTTTTACGGACGCATTAGTGTTTTTATTTGAAAAAATTGGTAAATTAACAGCGATAAGTGTAGCAAATTCACTACTCCTAAATCAGATTTCTTAGAGTGTAGGAGCCAGAATGGTATTCGAGAGCTTGAAGCATACAAGCTTACAAAAAAAAAAAGCACGTCTACCACATTTCGGCTGCTGGCATCGATTTCCTGCAGATGCCTTAACGCTCGGGCTTAAAGTCTGCGATACTGTTTGGATGACATAACACGGGATAATTTATTAAAAAATTAAATTTTTGTTGTCCTATATGAGGATTCTCTTTTTATACTTATTTTGTAGGATTAAGTCAATATTTAAAAGCAAAAAAACTAAATGTAGGTTAGTTTGATTTCGAGTTGGAAATAAGGCTACATCTTGATTTGAAGTAAACATTGAAAACAATTTAAGAATTAGTTTTGGTATTGATTTCAGAATAAATTTTCAAGTTAAGGTTAAACTACTAGTTTTTATTGAAAAAGCTATGATTCTTAAATTTAGGTAAAAGGTGTTTCAAACATTAACCACAACTCTATGATTTGAAAGTAATGTGCAATTAAGTGCAATGGCATATTGCACTAAGAAAACAAGATGTTTATGAAAGTCTTGCTGCAACTACACTCAGAGGAAAATGTACCATTAAGTACTTTATGGTACGACCATTGATCTTATGGTTCATGAATTAATAGTTTTTTCTTTTTAAATCAAAAGTTTTCTAATTAATTCAATAGTATTTGAAAAATTCAGTACCATAAATTTAAATATTTCAATATTATTATTTTAAATAGAATAAATACTGTTGTTTTAATGGTTTCCTCCTATAATTATAAACGTGGTGTAAAAAAACATAAAACGAATACAAACATGTTCGTTTTGTACGTCATTCTGCGTGTTAACTTAAAGTGGTCGCATGTATTTTTTTGTAATAATCCACATTATTAAACGCGACATTGGTAAGGACTCAATGTATTTAATGTAAATAAATTATATTTATATATTTATCTTTTTATTTATTACAGAAAATAAATAATACATCGAACTTCTATTATGGCAACGGACTCGAAAATAACTGCAGACTCAAGTACTACAATCAATTATTGGAAACCAAAGCAAACATTATATGTGTTATAAACTTTTGCAGCAAGAAGTGTCTTTTTATGTGTGTGTTGTTAAAATGAATATCAATTTCGACATTTAAATAAAATAAATTATACAATAAATTAACTAAAATACGTTTTTGTTTTAAAAAATTATTAGGAAAATGTAATTCGACTTTACCATAAAATTAATAATACGTATCATAAAATTTGTATATGTCTTTCATATTGTAATTCAAATATCACATTATAAAATTTATGTTACAACCACACATTGTATTAACAGTTTCAATATTACTGAACTAATGGGACGCATCCTATTGACCAATTTTAATGGTATAAATTATTGTTTTTCTATTGAAATACTATCAATTTACCATGATTTTTTTTCTGGGTGTATCTGTTTAAATTTACGCCTTCTAGCAAATATTCAAACATCCCATAAGTTTCAATAAAGTTGCACCAAAACTATTAATATTTTTTAAATATAACATACTCAAAGAAAACAAAGATTATTACCAGAAATATCACCGCCCTAAATATCAAGTTATTTACAAATTATTTAGATCGGCTTTGAGACAACCATCTCTCAAACATCCGTCAAATACGATAAATATTGCTAGCAACCATCTTTCAAATTTACGATAATGTTTAGCAATCATCAATTAAACATCTTACAAATAGGAAGATAGTTGATGAATATTTGGAAAAGATACTCGATAAGAATTCGCGGAGTATTTTTTTATTGAATTGAAAGAAATTGAATCAAATCTATTTATATTTATTCTAGAATTAAAAAAGTATCCTGGTTATACATCGCCATCGTCTTTATAAATCCTTCGAAGGTAAAATTTTACAACGACTTGAGATTTATTCGCAGATGAACCAAGTCAGTCCGGCGATGCTGCCATCATAGTGAACTCTGAAAAGAAATATTTTCTATCACGTGTTGATAATTTAAATCACAGGATATTTTATTTTCAATTTTACCATTGAAATGTAATATTTGAGTTGGAACTTTTTTACACCATTTGATTTACTTAATTGTTGTGGATAAATCGAGCGTAAGGAAAAAGTACGCCATTTTCCATTTTTATGGTAGTCAAATACCATAAAATACCTTAAAAGTTTTGCTGCAAATGTCTAAGAACTCAAGATTTTTACTATCAGTCAACTGTAAATACCTCAATTTTCATTGCTGTTGTTGCAAACATTTCGTAACTATCTGCATATATGTCATATTTAAAAAATATTAATAGTTTTGCTGCAACTTTATTTAAACTTATGGGATGTTTGAATATTTGCTACAAGGCATAAATTTAAAAGGATAGTTGCAGCAAGACTTTCATAAACATCTTGTTTTCTTAGTGTACCATATGACAATTGCCTCTGCCATTCATATTGATAAATGTTGTTAGCAACATTCAGCAATTGAATGTATACTGACTGAAAATAATTATATTTCTCCGAATGATCTTGGATGTGTATGCACACACCATCCGTAGGAACATCTGATTCGTCCGATGAATCAGATTTCCAAGATAAAATTTTAATTTGCTACTTGATGTGTTAAAAATTGTTACAAAAATTATTACATAACGATTTGTAATAAGCTTACAAAATCATTACAAAACGTTTTATATTAAGCTTACAATATTATTGCATATGGGCCATTCCACACCAAATCGACCAAAAAAAGTCAAATTTGAGATTTTACCTTTTCGATTTTAATAAAATTTTGGCAACTAATAAAGAGCATCGAGACATGCACTAACCATTTTTTTTTATTTTTTTCGACCACTACTTCCAGAGTTGGAAAAGTTGGAAAGTTGGAAAAAGGGCCAAAAATCACTTTTGTTTGGTTGTTCATATTTAAATATCTCTTGAACTAGAAATGCCAGAAACTCCGTTAATTACTCGTTTTAAAGCTAATAGAACAAGCGTTTAAAACAATTAAGTTTAAACGTTAACATGTAGCCTGTGGTCATTATCTTTGCATTTCAAAATTGTGGTCCTTAAAAAGGACCCTTTTTAAAATTCTGAAAAAAATCCTAAATTTTCGTCAATTTATTGTAAATGTTCATGCAAAATTTCAAGATGGTATTTTGATGGCATCATATTTTAAAAAATAATTCTCTAAATATTTTCAATATTTTTTGTATTGAAAAAAAAAAAAATTTTTTTTTCAAAAGTAAAATTTGCAATAATTTTTCAATGTATTTGTAACTCTAATTTCGAAAATGGCGTCAGTTTCATCAAATTGTCTCTAGTTTTTGAGATATGTACAATTTTTCGAAAATCGTAAAAACTATCTCAAAAACTAGATTAAATATGATAAAACTGACGCCATTTTAGAAATCAAAGTTACATATAAATTCAGGAATTATTACAACCTTTACTGTACACTTTTTTTTTCTATACAAAAAATAAATAAAAACTTAGAAAATTATTTTTTAAAATATGATACCTTCAAAATACCATCTTGAAATTTTGCATAAACATTTATAATAAATTGTCGAAAACTTACGATTTTTTTCAGAATTTTTAAGGACATCAATTTTGAAGGGTAAGCATAATGACGACGGGCCACATGTTCTTGTTT
This sequence comes from Dryomyza anilis, assembly GCA_951804985.1. Taxonomy (NCBI): domain Eukaryota; kingdom Metazoa; phylum Arthropoda; class Insecta; order Diptera; family Dryomyzidae; genus Dryomyza; species Dryomyza anilis. The sequence continues at coordinate 77,315,276 of OX638135.1, read as the reverse complement.
AGAAATGATTACTTAATTATTCTGAAAACTTGTACTATTAGCTTTAAAACGAGCCGTCAATGAAATTTCTAGCATTTCTAGTTCAAGAGATATTTAAATATGAACAACCACACAAAAGTGATTTTTGGCCCTTGGAGTAGTGGTCGGAAAAAATAAAAAAAACCAGTTGGGAAGGTTAGATCACATGGGAAATTTTAAAGTAGGTGTTATTATGATAGTTAGGATTATCAAAATTATAGTCGGTCTAAGCCGACTGTAAATACCCTACACATATGTGTGGTTACCATTAAAAGTGGTATATAGGTCACCAGCATAAACGAATCCTGAAAATAACTACAAACTTTCAATCGGTGAAGTATTTCCATTCATTTGAAACCCATATTTACAAATGGGTAGGTGTACCAAATTTCGATTTTTTTTTGTTGAACCACAAGTCGTTTCGTGGGAAAACATTATTATTATGTATTTGAGCATGATATCAATATATAGTTGACCAAAAAAGTTTACCTAAGCACGTATACATAAAAATTGATCTTTATATGTACATTTTATATGAGGTATTTGAACATAAGTAGTCGGATTATAGGTCAGAATGGACCGATCTCGCCAATTTCGCACATACAGCGTAGGTATATTAGTAATCTAAGTTATAAGTTTCATTTATCTAGCTCTTCAATTTTAAAAGTAGTAGGGATTTCAACAGACAGACAGACGGACATCGCTAAATCGACTCAGGAGGTCATGCTGATCAAGAATATATATACTTGTCCATACCGGAGATGCTTCCTTCTGGGTGTTACAAACGGCGTACCAAACTGAATATACCCTTTCACTTTTAGTGTAGGGTATAAAAATGCATGTCTCAATATCCTTTATCCCAAAATTTAATTGAAATCGAAGAAGGTGAGTTCCAACCGCTGGTCGATTTGGTGTGGAATGGCCCATATAGCTATTCAATATTACACATAAGCTTTCAATGTAAGCTTACAATCAATGTCCAGTTTCGCTAATCCGACAATTATTATGCAACGTTTTGTAAACATTTCGCAAGCTTAATATAAAACATAACATTACATTTATCACCTTACAAAAAGTTTACAAAAAGCTTACAATGTTTGTTGGGTTGGTTTGGGTTGTTACAAGTCTTTGTTAGTTTTTAACGTCATTTCATATAAAGCGAGAAAAGATCACACACTTCAATGTGTTAATATACAAAACATTGCAGAATCTGTAAGATTGCCGTTTCAAACGTGTGATTCCACTCAAAACATATTATGTTTAAAATAACATATTTTTTATTAGAAACACGTTAGATGTATATTTTTACGGACGCATTAGTGTTTTTATTTGAAAAAATTGGTAAATTAACAGCGATAAGTGTAGCAAATTCACTACTCCTAAATCAGATTTCTTAGAGTGTAGGAGCCAGAATGGTATTCGAGAGCTTGAAGCATACAAGCTTACAAAAAAAAAAAGCACGTCTACCACATTTCGGCTGCTGGCATCGATTTCCTGCAGATGCCTTAACGCTCGGGCTTAAAGTCTGCGATACTGTTTGGATGACATAACACGGGATAATTTATTAAAAAATTAAATTTTTGTTGTCCTATATGAGGATTCTCTTTTTATACTTATTTTGTAGGATTAAGTCAATATTTAAAAGCAAAAAAACTAAATGTAGGTTAGTTTGATTTCGAGTTGGAAATAAGGCTACATCTTGATTTGAAGTAAACATTGAAAACAATTTAAGAATTAGTTTTGGTATTGATTTCAGAATAAATTTTCAAGTTAAGGTTAAACTACTAGTTTTTATTGAAAAAGCTATGATTCTTAAATTTAGGTAAAAGGTGTTTCAAACATTAACCACAACTCTATGATTTGAAAGTAATGTGCAATTAAGTGCAATGGCATATTGCACTAAGAAAACAAGATGTTTATGAAAGTCTTGCTGCAACTACACTCAGAGGAAAATGTACCATTAAGTACTTTATGGTACGACCATTGATCTTATGGTTCATGAATTAATAGTTTTTTCTTTTTAAATCAAAAGTTTTCTAATTAATTCAATAGTATTTGAAAAATTCAGTACCATAAATTTAAATATTTCAATATTATTATTTTAAATAGAATAAATACTGTTGTTTTAATGGTTTCCTCCTATAATTATAAACGTGGTGTAAAAAAACATAAAACGAATACAAACATGTTCGTTTTGTACGTCATTCTGCGTGTTAACTTAAAGTGGTCGCATGTATTTTTTTGTAATAATCCACATTATTAAACGCGACATTGGTAAGGACTCAATGTATTTAATGTAAATAAATTATATTTATATATTTATCTTTTTATTTATTACAGAAAATAAATAATACATCGAACTTCTATTATGGCAACGGACTCGAAAATAACTGCAGACTCAAGTACTACAATCAATTATTGGAAACCAAAGCAAACATTATATGTGTTATAAACTTTTGCAGCAAGAAGTGTCTTTTTATGTGTGTGTTGTTAAAATGAATATCAATTTCGACATTTAAATAAAATAAATTATACAATAAATTAACTAAAATACGTTTTTGTTTTAAAAAATTATTAGGAAAATGTAATTCGACTTTACCATAAAATTAATAATACGTATCATAAAATTTGTATATGTCTTTCATATTGTAATTCAAATATCACATTATAAAATTTATGTTACAACCACACATTGTATTAACAGTTTCAATATTACTGAACTAATGGGACGCATCCTATTGACCAATTTTAATGGTATAAATTATTGTTTTTCTATTGAAATACTATCAATTTACCATGATTTTTTTTCTGGGTGTATCTGTTTAAATTTACGCCTTCTAGCAAATATTCAAACATCCCATAAGTTTCAATAAAGTTGCACCAAAACTATTAATATTTTTTAAATATAACATACTCAAAGAAAACAAAGATTATTACCAGAAATATCACCGCCCTAAATATCAAGTTATTTACAAATTATTTAGATCGGCTTTGAGACAACCATCTCTCAAACATCCGTCAAATACGATAAATATTGCTAGCAACCATCTTTCAAATTTACGATAATGTTTAGCAATCATCAATTAAACATCTTACAAATAGGAAGATAGTTGATGAATATTTGGAAAAGATACTCGATAAGAATTCGCGGAGTATTTTTTTATTGAATTGAAAGAAATTGAATCAAATCTATTTATATTTATTCTAGAATTAAAAAAGTATCCTGGTTATACATCGCCATCGTCTTTATAAATCCTTCGAAGGTAAAATTTTACAACGACTTGAGATTTATTCGCAGATGAACCAAGTCAGTCCGGCGATGCTGCCATCATAGTGAACTCTGAAAAGAAATATTTTCTATCACGTGTTGATAATTTAAATCACAGGATATTTTATTTTCAGTTTTACCATTGAAATGTAATATTTGAGTTGGAACTTTTTTACACCATTTGATTTACTTAATTGTTGTGGATAAATCGAGCGTAAGGAAAAAGTACGCCATTTTCCATTTTTATGGTAGTCAAATACCATAAAATACCTTAAAAGTTTTGCTGCAAATGTCTAAGAACTCAAGATTTTTACTATCAGTCAACTGTAAATACCTCAATTTTCATTGCTGTTGTTGCAAACATTTCGTAACTATCTGCATATATGTCATATTTAAAAAATATTAATAGTTTTGCTGCAACTTTATTTAAACTTATGGGATGTTTGAATATTTGCTACAAGGCATAAATTTAAAAGGATAGTTGCAGCAAGACTTTCATAAACATCTTGTTTTCTTAGTGTACCATATGACAATTGCCTCTGCCATTCATATTGATAAATGTTGTTAGCAACATTCAGCAATTGAATGTATACTGACTGAAAATAATTATATTTCTCCGAATGATCTTGGATGTGTATGCACACACCATCCGTAGGAACATCTGATTCGTCCGATGAATCAGATTTCCAAGATAAAATTTTAATTTGCTACTTGATGTGTTAAAAATTGTTACAAAAATTATTACATAACGATTTGTAATAAGCTTACAAAATCATTACAAAACGTTTTATATTAAGCTTACAATATTATTGCATATGGGCCATTCCACACCAAATCGACCAAAAAAAGTCAAATTTGAGATTTTACCTTTTCGATTTTAATAAAATTTTGGCAACTAATAAAGAGCATCGAGACATGCACTAACCATTTTTTTTTATTTTTTTCGACCACTACTTCCAGAGATACATTGGCTTAAAGTTGGAAAAAGGGCCAAAAATCACTTTTGTTTGGTTGTTCATATTTAAATATCTCTTGAACTAGAAATGCCAGAAACTCCGTTAATTACTCGTTTTAAAGCTAATAGAACAAGCGTTTAAAACAATTAAGTTTAAACGTTAACATGTAGCCTGTGGTCATTATCTTTGCATTTCAAAATTGTGGTCCTTAAAAAGGACCCTTTTTAAAATTCTGAAAAAAATCCTAAATTTTCGTCAATTTATTGTAAATGTTCATGCAAAATTTCAAGATGGTATTTTGATGGCATCATATTTTAAAAAATAATTCTCTAAATATTTTCAATATTTTTTGTATTGAAAAAAAAAAAATTTTTTTTTCAAAAGTAAAATTTGCAATAATTTTTCAATGTATTTGTAACTCTAATTTCGAAAATGGCGTCAGTTTCATCAAATTGTCTCTAGTTTTTGAGATATGTACAATTTTTCGAAAATCGTAAAAACTATCTCAAAAACTAGATTAAATATGATAAAACTGACGCCATTTTAGAAATCAAAGTTACATATAAATTCAGGAATTATTACAACCTTTACTGTACACTTTTTTTTTCTATACAAAAAATAAATAAAAACTTAGAAAATTATTTTTTAAAATATGATACCTTCAAAATACCATCTTGAAATTTTGCATAAACATTTATAATAAATTGTCGAAAACTTACGATTTTTTTCAGAATTTTTAAGGACATCAATTTTGAAGGGTAAGCATAATGACGACGGGCCACATGTTCTTGTTTAGAAATGATTACTTAATTATTCTGAAAACTTGTACTATTAGCTTTAAAACGAGCCGTCAATGAAATTTCTAGCATTTCTAGTTCAAGAGATATTTAAATATGAACAACCACACAAAAGTGATTTTTGGCCCTTGGAGTAGTGGTCGGAAAAAATAAAAAAAAAACAGTTGGGAAGGTTAGATCACATGGGAAATTTTAAAGTAGGTGTTATTATGATAGTTAGGATTATCAAAATTATAGTCGGTCTAAGCCGACTGTAAATACCCTACACATATGTGTGGTTACCATTAAAAGTGGTATATAGGTCACCAGCATAAACGAATCCTGAAAATAACTACAAACTTTCAATCGGTGAAGTATTTCCATTCATTTGAAACCCATATTTACAAATGGGTAGGTGTACCAAATTTCGATTTTTTTTTGTTGAACCACAAGTCGTTTCGTGGGAAAACATTATTATTATGTATTTGAGCATGATATCAATATATAGTTGACCAAAAAAGTTTACCTAAGCACGTATACATAAAAATTGATCTTTATATGTACATTTTATATGAGGTATTTGAACATAAGTAGTCGGATTATAGGTCACAATGGACCGATCTCGCCAATTTCGCACATACAGCGTAGGTATATTAGTAATCTAAGTTATAAGTTTCATTTATCTAGCTCTTCAATTTTAAAAGTAGTAGGGATTTCAACAGACAGACAGACGGACATCGCTAAATCGACTCAGGAGGTCATGCTGATCAAGAATATATATACTTTTCCATACCGGAGATGCTTCCTTCTGCGTGTTACAAACGGCGTACCAAACTGAATATACCCTTTCACTTTTAGTGTAGGGTATAAAAATGGTTAATGCATGTCTCAATATCCTTTATCCCAAAATTTAATTGAAATCGAAGAAGGTGAGTTCCAACCGCTGGTCGATTTGGTGTGGAATGGCCCATATAGCTATTCAATATTACACATAAGCTTTCAATGTAAGCTTACAATCAATGTCCAGTTTCGCTAATCCGACAATTATTATGCAACGTTTTGTAAACATTTCGCAAGCTTAATATAAAACATAACATTACATTTATCACCTTACAAAAAGTTTACAAAAAGCTTACAATGTTTGTTGGGTTGGTTTGGGTTGTTACAAGTCTTTGTTAGTTTTTAACGTCATTTCATATAAAGCGAGAAAAGATCACACACTTCAATGTGTTAATATACAAAACATTGCAGAATCTGTAAGATTGCCGTTTCAAACGTGTGATTCCACTCAAAACATATTATGTTTAAAATAACATATTTTTTATTAGAAACACGTTAGATGTATATTTTTACGGACGCATTAGTGTTTTTATTTGAAAAAATGGGTAAATTAACTGCGATAAGTGTAGCAAATTCACTACTCCTAAATCAGATTTCTTAGAGTGTAGGAGCCAGAATGGTATTCGAGAGCTTGAAGCATACAAGCTTACAAAAAAAAAAAAACACGTCTACCACATTTCGGCTGCTGGCATCGATTTCCTGCAGATGCCTTAACGCTCGGACTTAAAGTCTGCGATACTGCTTGGATGACATAACACGGGATAATTTATTAAAAAATTAAATTTTTGTTGTCCTATATGAGGATTCTCTTTTTATACTTATTTTGTAGGATTAAGTCAATATTTAAAAGCAAAAAAACTAAATGTAGGTTAGTTTGATTTCGAGTTGGAAATAAGGCTACATCTTGATTTGAAGTAAACATTGAAAACAATTTAAGTATTAGTTTTGGTATTGATTTCAGAATAAATTTTCAAGTTAAGGTTAAACTACTAGTTTTTATTGAAAAAGCTATGATTCTTAAATTTAGGTAAAAGGTGTTTCAAACATTAACCACAACTCTATGATTTGAAAGTAATGTGCAATTAAGTGCAATGGCATATTGCACTAAGAAAACAAGATGTTTATGAAAGTCTTGCTGCAACTACACTCAGAGGAAAATGTACCATTAAGTACTTTATGGTACGACCATTGATCTTATGGTTCATGAATTAATAGTTTTTTCTTTTTAAATCAAAAGTTTTCTAATTAATTCAATAGTATTTGAAAAATTCAGTACCATAAATTTAAATATTTCAATATTATTATTTTAAATAGAATAAATACTGTTGTTTTAATGGTTTCCTCCTATAATTATAAACGTGGTGTAAAAAAACATAAAACGAATACAAACATGTTCGTTTTGTACGTCATTCTGCGTGTTAACTTAAAGTGGTCGCATGTATTTTTTTGTAATAATCCACATTATTAAACGCGACATTGGTAAGGACTCAATGTATTTAATGTAAATAAATTATATTTATATATTTATCTTTTTATTTATTACAGAAAATAAATAATACATCGAACTTCTATTATGGCAACGGACTCGAAAATAACTGCAGACTCAAGTACTACAATCAATTATTGGAAACCAAAGCAAACATTATATGTGTTATAAACTTTTGCAGCAAGAAGTGTCTTTTTATGTGTGTGTTGTTAAAATGAATATCAATTTCGACATTTAAATAAAATAAATTATACAATAAATTAACTAAAATACGTTTTTGTTTTAAAAAATTATTAGGAAAATGTAATTCGACTTTACCATAAAATTAATAATACGTATCATTAAATTTGTATATGTCTTTCATATTGTAATTCAAATATCACATTATAAAATTTATGTTACAACCACACATTGTATTAACAGTTTCAATATTACTGAACTAATGGGACGCATCCTATTGACCAATTTTAATGGTATAAATTATTGTTTTTCTATTGAAATACTATCAATTTACCATGATTTTTTTTCTGGGTGTATCTGTTTAAATTTACGCCTTCTAGCAAATATTCAAACATCCCATAAGTTTCAATAAAGTTGCACCAAAACTATTAATATTTTTTAAATATAACATACTCAAAGAAAACAAAGATTATTACCAGAAATATCACCGCCCTAAATATCAAGTTATTTACAAATTATTTAGATCGGCTTTGAGACAACCATCTCTCAAACATCCGTCAAATACGATAAATATTGCTAGCAACCATCTTTCAAATTTACGATAATGTTTAGCAATCATCAATTAAACATCTTACAAATAGGAAGATAGTTGATGAATATTTGGAAAAGATACTCGATAAGAATTCGCGGAATACTTTTTTTATTGAATTGAAAGAAATTGAATCAAATCTATTTATATTTATTCTAGAATTAAAAAAGTATCCTGGTTATACATCGCCATCGTCTTTATAAATCCTTCGAAGGTAAAATTTTACAACGACTTGAGATTTATTCGCAGATGAACCAAGTCAGTCCGGCGATGCTGCCATCATAGTGAACTCTGAAAAGAAATATTTTCTATCACGTGTTGATAATTTAAATCACAGGATATTTTATTTTCAGTTTTACCATTGAAATGTAATATTTGAGTTGGAACTTTTTTACACCATTTGATTTACTTAATTGTTGTGGATAAATCGAGCGTAAGGAAAAAGTACGCCATTTTCCATTTTTATGGTAGTCAAATACCATAAAATACCTTAAAAGTTTTGCTGCAAATGTCTAAGAACTCAAGATTTTTACTATCAGTCAACTGTAAATACCTCAATTTTCATTGCTGTTGTTGCAGACATTTCGTAACTATCTGCATATATGTCATATTTAATATTAATAGTTTTGCTGCAACTTTATTAAAACTTATGGGATGTTTGAATATTTGCTACAAGGAGTAAATTTAAAAGGATAGTTGCAGCAAGACTTTCATAAACATCTTGTTTTCTTAGTGTACCATATGACAATTGCCTCTGCCATTCATATTGATAAATGTTGTTAGCAACATTCAGCAATTGAATGTATATTGACGGCAATTGTTTGAAGGTCAGAGTTGGATAGCCCCCACCAATGTATCTAGCTCAAATTTGTTTTTTTGTTTTTTTTTATTTTTGAGTATACAATTTATTTCAGCTCAAATTTAAATTATAAAAAAAAACGCAGCTATAGTTATCAACATTGGATGAATGTTGTGGTGATGTAGCTTAGTATTGGAAGAAAAATATAAAATGTACTCACCGAACTGTTGCAGCGGCAAGATACAAAAGCAATCAATCAAGGTTTATGTCTTTGCTGCACTAAGAAAACAATATGTTTATGAAAGTCTGTTTAAATTTACGCATTGTAGCAAATATTCAAACATCCCATAAGTTTCAATAATGTTGCAGAAAAACTAATAATATTTTTTAAATATGACATATCGTCACTATCGTGCCAAAGGGGTGAATGTGCAATTTTTGACATTTGCGTTTTTTTACATTTTTGAATTTAGTTTATTCTCAAGTATGCTGTGCCAAAATCGCGTATCATGTTGTTGGATATTTCTAGCCACAAAAGACAAACCCAAAAGGACGAATTTGAAAAATTGAAAATATTGTCATGTCAAAAGGCCGAATCTTTTCGTTTTTTCGCCATACCTTGTTATTGTTATAAGATAAATCGTGGTGTAAAGGCATTTATTGTTTATATCGATCATATCATATCGATCTGCATCATTAATTAAAAATATTTTGCCAAACATTTATTTGCCATTTGTTATTTGCAGGAAACTTTTTTTGGAAAAATATTTGTAATTAATAATGCTAATCGATAGGTGCTTTGAAAACAAACAATAATTGCCTTTACATCACTATTTTATTTAGTACCATTAAAGAGTTATAGCAAAAAAACGAAAAGATTCGCCCTTTTGGCATGACAAGATTTTCAATTTTTCCAATTTCTTCATTTTTTTGCTATAATTTTTTATTGGTGCTAGATAAAATAGTGGTGTAAAGGTATTTTTCTTTGTTTTTAAAGCACATATCGATTGGCATCATTATTTTAAAATATTCTGTCTGACTAAAATTCTGTTTCACAACATTCCGTTTTACAATTTCTGTTTTACAAAATTCTGGTTTCCGAAATTCTGTGTTTCAAAATTATGTATCACAAAATTTTGTTTCACAAAGTTCTGTTTCACAAACTTCTGGTTTGTGGGTATGCGCCGCTGGCAAAAAATTATTTGAAAAAAATCGCGCGATTTTTTTCAAATAATTTTTTATTTAACTTAAAATGCAATTACAAACTTATACATAAAAATAAAACAACAAAGGACTCAATAAGTCATTCTTGTTTTGATTTTATGATATTTGATTTAGAAAATTGAAATATTATTGTCTCAATGTCCCAATGTAGTATGAGCGATGGAATCCTAATTGTTTCATTACAGTTTTTAGTTAAAACACTTTTCAGTCACACTACAATATTTAAAACGAAAAGCAAAAAAATTTGTTTGTAATTAATTAAATATTGTTCTCATTTTTAACTTTGTCATAATTTAATTTTTTTTTTAACTAATCTGTTTTTTTTAATTTTTATTTAATTTTTATCAAATTAATATATTTTTCACTGATATGAATTGCTTTTAGATCGATTTTAAAAATGCATTAAGCTGTTGAAATATTTAATACATATTGCATAATTTGTACCCAAGGAATTAATATCTTACCAAACACATACCTTATCATATGTAATATTTGTTCTTCATAATAAACTGGCTTTAATTCCTAATAAATAATTTAACGCAATATTATTTTTTGTCATAATGAAATAGAGAGTAATTTAACGCAATATTATTTTTTATCATAATGAAATAGAGAGTTTTAAATGAAGGGGAATTCTTTAATGTGGGGTAAAAATATGAATTTATTTTCAGAGCAATAGTTTTTTTTCATATCTCATGAACAAAACACAATTTTCAAAAAACATAATTTTTATAGACAGAATTTTATTAAAAACAGAATATTGTAAAACAAAATTTTGGAAAACAGAATTTTAGTCAGACAGAAAAAAAAATAATTTTTGTCAGACAGAATTTTGTAAAACAGAATTTTGTGGGTATCCCAAATTAATGTTTGACAAAATATTTTTAATTAATGCAGATTGATAGGTGCTTTGAAAACCAACAAGGGCTGTGATATCAAGTGTGCTCTAAATATCGAGTTATTTACAAATTATTTAGATCGGCTTTGAGACAACCATCTCTCAAACATCCGTCAAATACGATAAATATTGCTAGCAACTATCTTTCAAATTTACGATAATGTTTAGCAATCATCAATTAAACATCTTACAAATAGGAAGATAGTTGATGAATATTTGGAAAAGGTACTCCATAAGAATTCGCGGAGTATTTTTTTATTGAATTGAAAGAAATTGAATCAAATCTATTTTTATTTATTCTAGAATTAAAACAGTATCCTGGTTATACATCGCATCGTCTTTATAAATCCTTCGAAGGTAAAATTTTACAACGACTTGAGATTTATTCGCAGAAGAACCAAGTCCGTCCGGCGATGCTGCCATCATAGTGAACTCTGAAAAGAAATATTTTCTATCACGTGTTGATAATTTAAATCACAGGATATTTTATTTTCACTTTTACCATTGAAATGTAATATTTGAGTTGGAACTTTTTTACACCATTTGATTTACTTCATTGTTGTGGATAAATCGAGCATAAGGAAAAAGTATTCCTCAAAAGTTTTGCTGCAAATGTCCAAGAACTCTATATGTTTGCTATCAATCAACTGTAAATATCTCAATTTCCGCTGCTGTTGTTGCAAACATCTCGTAACTATCTGCATATATGTCATATTTTAAAAATATTAATAGTTTTGTTTCAACTTTATTAAAACTTATGGGATGTTTGAATATTTGCTACAAGGCGTAAATTTAAAAGGATATTTGCAGCAAAACTTTCATAAACATCTTGTTTTCTTAGTGTACCATATGGCAATTGCCTCTGTCATTTATATTGATAAATGGCAGAGGCAATTGAATGTTCTGACGGCATACTGACGGCAATTGTTTGAAGGTCTGAGGTGGATAGCTACACCACAAATGTATCTAGTTCAAATTTGTTTTTTGTTTTTGAGTATAAAAATTATTTCAGCTCAAATTTAAATTATAAAAAATACGCAGCTATAATTATCAACATTGGATGGATGTTGTGGTGATGTAGCTTAGTATTAGAAGAAAAATATAAAATGTACTCACCGAATCGCGCATCTGCAACTGTTGCCCTTTTGTCTTTAACTGTTGCTGCACCGCGGACAATTGCTTTGGCACCTCTGCCACAAGTTCGAGCTTCTCACTCTGTGCCAATTTGAGCGCATTATGCTCTCCGATGACCAGCAGCAGTTTACGTTCGAGTCGTGCGCTTTCATCGGCATAGCTACGCATGATGCGCTCTTTATCAACTGCCGTTGTCTGTAGCTATTGCGTTAGCTGCTGCGTTTTTTCTGCCACTTGTGTCTACAACTGCTATTCTCTATTATATTCTCTATGAAGGTCCGATGTTCGCAACGCAATACATCGAGCATTCCTTCGTACTCTTTGATTTTGTTCCCGGAAAATGCGCGTTATTTGCGTGTTTTGTCAAAAGAATCAGTGTGACGCTTTCACAACCTTTTTTTTGTCGGCGAACACATCGCGTAGTTCACGTAGTTCAAGTTGTTTCAGTTGTGTATTCACGAACGCATTGTCGCTCGCGAGCAGCATAAGATGTTTGGTGGCGCGATTCTTATAGAGCATGGCAGGCGGAGGGGTTGATGACTTTTAGTTTTATACTGCTCCGATTCATACTGCTGTTCCTTTGTATTCTTTTGCTCTGCCAACTTTTCTTCCTTTAGTCTCTGCTGCTCTATATTTGTCTTCTCCTTCAACTCTTTCTTTTCCGCTTTTATTTCGTGCCCTTTAAATTCCTCCTCTTCCAAATCCACAAACTCCATCTCATTTAACAGCTTCTGCAACTTCTCCACTATTATGGAAACCTCCTGCAGCTGCTGTTTCCAAGTTTAAACGACTGCTGCGTCTGCTGATGTTTCTCTCGACTTTCGCTCAACTTTTGATGTTCCTCTTGATGGACGGAACTCCAGGCGACTGGCGTGTGGGCGACTGGCGTCTGGGACCATTGGAGCCGCTGCCTGGCGCTGCGTTGTCACGTTATGATAAATCTAAAATGCCCCAGCTACCCAAGCCTAAAACAAATAAAAGAAACAAATAATTAGTAAATATAAATAATAAAAAATAGGAGTTTGTGGAAAATTACATCCAGCTGGTAAGTTTGAATGGCGCGAATAACGAAGCGACGCCAAATTTTTTTACAATGATGCCGGGGGATAAAAAAAAATAAAGTTGGCTGGCGTGAAATCCCATTGCGGGATTTAAGGGATGCTTACAATAGAGGTATCCTCCCTGGCTACAACGACCCAGCAAAAAAAGTTACTGGTAACTAAACGATTAGTTTACTGGTAATTGTAGGTTATTTTTCCGGTTACCTTTGTTCTACCATCGGGAGAAAGGTAACCGCAGATTCCTATCTGTGTGAAGTACACCAGACAAGACATCTCTATTAAACTAAAGCATTGCGCTCATTTAAAAATAATCTTGTTGTCTCTTTTGTACCTCTTGCTATTTTTATGCCAGACCAAAAAAAATATTTTACAGAAAAATAAAACAGTATTGCCATAAATACTCTTTTCATATATATTTTTATTTAGTATACTGAAAAAGTAACTAAATTAATGAAAATTATAACATAATGTCACATCGTCGATAAAGACGCCTTTTTGCTCCTTGTTGTAAATTTGATGTAAATTTTAACGATATTTGTCGTTAAAAATAGTTAACGATATCGATTTTTGTCGTTAATAAGTTACAGAATCACCCTGCAGATCGTAATTAGTTGCCATTCCTGAATTAACGAAGTGTCTTATGACAGAAGTTTATGATCAATGAAATAGTAATATTGTTGCAGACCTGGCCAATATGTTTTCCTGTATCCAACGTCTCAGTCGTGCTTATCTCTAGTGAATAAATTTGCATCCAGACAGACATGTTAGTGTATGGCGACGCCGCATATGCAAAACAACTCCATAAACAAAAATCAAACCTACAGCAACCCCTTTCTTAGCTATGACGTTGGAAGAAAGACTTCTTTCTGTGTGTTTGTGAACATGCACATTTTTTTGATAGTGTGCGAACCAGTTCGAAATATCAATGACTATCGCTTAGCGATTGTTGGCTGGGGAATGGGTAACAAGCCTATTGAGTACGTTTGACGTATAATTTTTATTTGACATTTAATACCCGCATGGTTTCGATATTCACGTAACCTTAGAACATTCATAACGTGATATTCGATGACTTAAAATAAAAAAAAAATGTGCAAGTTTATTATCAATAACAAGCGAGTAATCAACAAATTAAAATTTAAAATTAATAAAATTAAAAATTTTAAAATGGCTGCAATAAAATAATTTAAAATTACTACAATTAGTTAAAATCTAAAAATTATAAACTATTATTTAAACTTAAAAATTTACTACGATTAGTTAAAATTTAAATTTTACAACAATTAGTTAAAATTTAAAAATTTTCTACAATTAGTTAAAATTTAAAAATTTTTGACCGCAGACTTAAAACTAATATGCAAAGACTTAAAAATAAACATTTAAAGACTATTAATTTTTAAGTTATTTTTGTTAAAAAAAAAGGGAGATCATTAGTAGAGTATTACATATAAGTGCCTGAAGAAAAAAGGACAAATGAAGCCAAAATTTAATTTTTTTATGAAAACACATATAGCAATCGCTACAAGAAAATATAAATAGTTGCTAGGACCATATCACAAGAGGTAAAAGAGTGGCAAAGTGACCCACCCCAAAGAAATACCCTTCCGTAGAGCTCTATAGAGGTATGTTTATACGTAAATAATAAAACAAGAAACATTTCGAATGGTATCATGTTTGAGTGATCTGGCCCCTTAATATATTATATCATATTAAATCTATAATATATATATATATATATATATATATATATATATATATATATATATATATATATATATATATATATATATATATATATTGTTACGAAAAGATGTAATTTTCCCCATCGTGCAAGCAATCAATCAAGAAGATCATTCAGGGCACTGAGGCAGTGTGCGAGAAAGAGATGGAAGATCAGCGCATTAAAACACATGAATGCGAAGCAGATGCCAATAGCATGCGTCATTCACGAAACGAGTAGAAGGTTCTTGAAACAAGTCGAAGCTTGTTGAAACGTGTCGAACTGATGCATGCAGTATATACGGGAGCCGCATCTGAGGCACGCTCTTCAGTTGTGATTTGATAGTGGACTAGAGCATCTCGTGAGCGAACATTGTAAAGATAAAGATTGTAAAGATAAAGATAAATAGAGGAGAATCTTAGCAGTTTTAGGTATTATTTTATCGTGTCAGGACGAAATAATGTTAATAATGTCCTTTTAAACTTGTATCCTTCAATATTCTTTGAAATTACAAATTAATACTTCCGAAAAAAAATGTATGTTAAGAAGTGATATATTTAGATTTTTTTTATTAGGTAACGAATAAAAAATATAAGAAGTGTTTCTCCAGCATAAATTTAATTAATGATAATAATTTGCAAGAGCAAGGCAAGAAATAGTAATCTTGTTTTTGCTTTGTACTTATGATCTTGTTCTTGCAATACCATTCTTGCTCTTGCTGCAAGAATCTTGCAAAATTTTACTTTTTAAATTTTAAATAAAAGATGGTAGACAAATATCTGCATATTAATTATGAAAATTTTCCATATATTCAATGTCTTCAACAAAAAATAAATTATTTCACTAACACAAGAACTAAAAATCCAATAACATAAAAATTTGAATTATATATTAACAAAAATTAACAAATAAAAAATAATTGTATAAATCAAGTTATGTTGACGAGACAATTCAAAATCTCAAGGATATAATAAAATGAACATATACATAATAAATATAAGGAATATTTCGTATAGGCATATTTCTGTATTCGTCAGAGATTAAAAAAATCGTACGCTACACGTACCGTATGTAAAGAGAACACAAACACTAGTTGAACAGAACCAGTCGAGAAGACAACCGATCAGTTTGAGTTCTCGATGGCAAGTGGCATGTATGTATCTATCTATCTTACATCAAACTAGTTGACAACAACACCGAGTTTTCTTTGTTTTACAAAAAATTTCCGACAAAAATTCTATCAAAAGCTTGGATGCTGCTTTATTCTCATTTTCGTTGTTCAAATGAATCTGCGGATTTGTGTAAAACAAGCAATATCAGCCAAAGGTACACTGTTAAAATTTTCATATATCTCAAGGATATAATAAAATGAACATATACATAATAAATATAAGGAATATTTCGTATAGGCATATTTCTGTATTCGTCAGAGATTAAAAAAATCGTACGCTACACGTACCGTATGTCAAGAGAACACCGTATGCCTTTAATTCGAAATAAATTAAAAAGAATTTACTCAATTTACAATATCAAAGAATAAATAAATAAAATTTAAAGAATTTGGATTGCGCCGCTCTTTATAAACGAAGAAGATTTGGACGGACAAACAGATAAATCAACTGAGAGACGTTTCGACGAATACCTCAAAGAAACATTAATTTGAAGGATAAAAAGGTACATTTAACATATTTAAAAATTATTATTTATTTGAGCAAACAATAGGTATAATATTTTCTAAATATTTTATATATGTATAAATATTTCTATCCAAAACGAGTCCATACTGACTTCGTGCTTAATAAAAGAAAACTAAAAAAAAATATGTTTTTTTTATGTATAAATATTTCTATCCAAAACAAGTCCATACTGACTTCGTGCTTAATAAAAGAAAACAAAAAAAAAAAACTCAGTGAACCTTTTGTCATGGTTACCATCATCTATAAAAGAAAAGTGGTTAAAAATAAATAAAGTGAAACGAATAAAGTGAGTAAAAAACAAATTTGCATTAGCAATTATTTATTAATTAAAATTAAAAGCGCGGTTTGCGTCGATTTTTAATCATTTAGAATACAATTAAAAAAGAAAAATATATTTTAAAAGTTAATTTGTGTTGTAGCAACCATAGTTTTCTCTATTACTTCGACACCCACACTCCTCTTTTTTTATGTCAAGTGACGACTGCATTTCTTTCACAGAGCAGAGTTGTATACTTTTTATGCTCAGTCTTTTTGAGTGACTTGTACGTCAACTGCGGACGCTCTGCCAGAGTGCAGCATTTATTGTTTTTTTTGAGCGTGACAAGTTCGTTTCCCGAGTCTTTGCGTTATACGTTTTTTTTTTCAATGCTGATGCTCATCCAGTATAGTGAGTAATTTTACGAATGTGTTTTTTTTATGCCTGCAATTCGTGAGTGATGAGTATTTGTGCTTTCTCTTGTTGAGATTGAGTCAAACAATCTCAACAAGTGTTCATCGATGGAGAGCCATAATTGAGTTGAAGTTGTCACATCGTTGGAAAACTATTCTATGAGTGGATGCGATCGTGTTTTTGAGATTGGACTTCTCTCTCGCGCAATACTTGAGCGATTCTCTCCGATCTTTGGAAAAGGGAATCGACACATCGAACGCACCCGCTGCATCAACATTGAATTCTGCTGCTTCGACACATATTTGATTTCACAGAGGTGGCGAAAAATAAATTGTTCCTAATAATTAAAAAAGTTAACAAGTGTGAAACATTTGTGAATTTCTTTTTTGTGATTTACAATACAAATAAATAAATTTGCAATACAAATAAATAAATTTGCAATACAAATAAATAAATTTGCAATACAAAAAAAAAAATTTCACAACTACAGTTTTTTTTCGCAACTCGCTCGTTACCAGCTATAATCTTCAAATAATTATTTACTATCATATTTTATATAATATCATTGTTTATCATCATTATATTGCATATAAAAATTGTTTTGAAAATTTAAATTTCTTTTTCAGGCCATTTTGTTTTTAATTTAGTTCTACAATTTTGGAAATTTGTTTGGAAATTCGCAAATCGTTTACGAGTAAACTTCCAGAGTAATTATACTCTGGAAATTTGAAAATATATACGTAGATATTTTATCTTTTCAGAATTTTTCTAGAATTTTACCACTACCTTTTTTTAATTATCAAGGATTGAAACCTAAACGAATAACGGTTTCGATTTCGGTTTTTTCCGCGTTTCGGTTTCGGTTACGGTTTTAAGTTTTTATAACGAAACGGTTTCGGTATACCGGTTCCATGTTACGGTTTTGGTTTTGATTTCGGTTTTTGTATAAATTTTCTTTTTTCCATATTTTTCAAATAATTTAACATTGTTTATATTGTGCTAAGTTATGTTCAAATTATGATATTGGGGTAAAGTGGGAAACGTAATTTAAACAATGTTTGTTGTTATTTTAGTTAAAATATTGTGTTATATTTATTATTTAATTGGTTACGCCAAGAACAAATTTTACTTTAAAATTTCGTGACCACAAACCAATGAAAATCAACATTTTGACATAACTTGAGTTATGATCTGAATTGCAAAGAAGAAGAATTTTGTCCAATTTCCATCCATAAAAGCCAAAGAAATTAAATTTCAACAGTTCAGTGAACTGCAATATATGTATAATAGTGATGATCATTTACAAGAGCAAGGCAAGAAATGGTAATCTTGTTCTTACACGCTGAGTCTTGCTCTTGCATAGGTACATATGACCTTGTTCTTGCAATACCTTTCTTGCTCTTGCTTGCAAGAATCTTGCAAAATTTTACTTTTAAATTTTAAATAAAAGATCGAAGACAGATATCTTAAACTGCATATTAGTTATGAAAACGAATAGAATTTGAACAATAATTGTATTTAAGTTACACATGTTCCATTTTTTCAATTTCTTCAACAAAAAATAAATTATTTTACTAACAAAAAAAAATTCAATTATATTTTAACAAGAGTTAACCAATAAAAAAATAATTGTAAAAATCAAGTGATATTGACAAGACAATTCAAAATTTCAAGGCCATAAAAAATTGAACATAATATGTTCAATGTATATTAACATTCATAATAAATATAAGGAATATTTCGTATGGGCATATTTCTGTTTTCGTCAGAGATTAAACAAAATCCGTGTGCTACACCTACCGTATGTAAAGAGAACACGAATAATATCTTGCAGGGTAACATTTTTCTTTGCGAACACAAACTCAAACGCTACAAAGCAAACACTAACAGAAAGAAGATAATACAACAATAACGAATTACGTTTCGTATATACACACTTTCACAACGACAACTCTACGTTGCTATCCGGTATCATCGCATGGCAACAAACAGACGCATGACAACGGACAGACGCATGACAGCAGACAGTCACATGACACCACACTTTATGTATGTATCTAGTTCAGCTATCTAGTTGGCAACAACAACGAGTTTTCTTTGTGGTACAAAGAATTTCCCGCCAAAAAGTTCTATCAAAAGCTTGGATGCTGCTTTATTTGCATTTCTGTTGTTGTTGCACTTTTAAACGAATCAGCGGATTTGTGTAAAAAAGAAAAACACAAAAAGCAATACATAAGCTAAATGAGGTACACTGTGAAAATGTTCATATATTATTATTATTTTTTATTTTATAAGTTGAATGAAATAATGCACATAGAACTTAACTTAAGTAAACTTCATGATTTTACAATTAACAAAAAACTATGTATAAATGTAAAACAAAAATAATAATGTGCATAGCACAGTGCATTTGTACAATCGATGTACGAACTAACGTAGTGAAGAAAAGTGAAAAAACATTGTTTTGTCTATTTTATCTTATTGAAGCGACTTTTGAAGCACTTTTGAAGCTATTTACCGCTACAAAAGTGCTTCACAGACCTTATTTTTAAGATGTTTTTATTCTTTACCCTTGGGAACTCAAAATTTTATTAAATGATATTTTACTTAAATTCTTCTATATAAAATAAAATAAGTTTTTCTGTTTCTATTTATAGGTACTTTTTTAAAAACCGTTTTAAACCGGTATAAAACCGAAACCGTTTATATCGGTTTTGGATATCGGTTTATTTCTGATTTTCATATAATGGTTTCGGTTACGGTTTCTACTTTGTTCCTCATTCAAAGCCTCATATGATCAGTGTCTGCAATTCCTGGAGACCAAAGAAGATTCAGCCGATGAGCAGGACATTCCTGTGGTCAAAGCTGAATATAAGACCATTTTTCAGACTTATGTCTCCAACTTATCTTGTATCAACGAGCTTCTCGACCAGCTACGCGGAACTGCTGCTACCTCCGCATCCGCCTCCCACGGATCCGATGATATCTCATCAAACAATTTGCGCCTTTCGCCTTGCGACACTGATGTGTTCGCCGGAGATTATGCTTCTTGTCCTACCTTCAGAGATCTCTTCTCTGCCATATACATTCGCAACTCACGTCTTACAGATGTTGAGCGTCTTTACCATCTTTTGCAAAAGACAAGCGGAGACGCACGCGATATAGTGCAAAAGGCCCCTCTCACGAATAGCGGCTTTGCGCTGGCCTGGCGTAATCTTAAAGACGTTCATGAGAATAAGCGTCTATTGGTCAACGGCCAACTTAAACTCTTCTTCGACCTTCCTGTCGTAACTATTGAAAGTGAGGCTGCCCTTACGAGTTTGCAACAATAGTCTTGTAACAATAGTCTTGTATCCTTTTCGATTTATGACATCTATACAACAAATTGGGATCCCATCCGAATATTTCTATGTTCTTAGCGCTTACCTGAAGCAACTTTGGCTCTGTGGGAACAAAACTTGTCGGATAAGTCGGGTATCCCGAAGTGGAGTCTTGGAGTGGAGTCTTGATGCGTTCCTTTCTGAACGCTTCAAGACACTTGAATCCATCGGAGACATCCGCGGTCACCATACCGTCAAACCTCCAATTACAAAAACGCTTCATCCCCAACACCCAACATTGCCTAAAAAAAATAATAATAGTTATCAGGTTCCTTTTGCGTTCTTTGCCCCAAACAACAACATGTTTTGAGGGTCTGTAAACGGTTTTTACAAATCAGCGTCTCCGATCGCTTTTCAAATTTCAAAAGGTTTCAATGCTGCGTTAACTGCCTTAATAGATCCCATGAGCTTCATGACTGTAAAAGTGTTTAAGGTTGCTCAGTGTGTAAAAAGCGTCATCATACGCTTTTACATAGGGGTGCCTCTGAGCCTTCGGCTCCTTTTATAAGCAGTGACACGACTACGTCAGCGGCGTCAGGGTCCCGTCCTCCGCTATTTAACACACAACAATCCTTTCAAAATCATATACAGTCCACTTCATCTCCTTTCATGAGTTGGAATCCGACTACGTCGGCGGCGTCTGCGCCACGCCCTTCGCCATCCCATACACCAGAAGTTACTTCAATTCCTTCTGCGAGCAATGATCCGACTACGTCGGCGGCGTCAGGGACAATAACATACAGTCCATTTCTCCCCAAGACGAAATAGAAGACTTGCAGTCATGCTTTGCTTCACAAACTACAAAAGTTCTTCTGGGTACTGCCATTATCAATATATGCCATATGGGTTTTACGTACTCGGCAAGGGCATTAATAGATTCGGCGTCCGAAGCCTCCTTTATTTCGGAACGTCTTCGAAATCTTTTAAAGCCGCCTGTGTCTTCGACACAAGCCTGCATTTCGGGATTAAACCAAGCCGTCACTGCCAATCCTACAAGCGGTGATCTTTTATAATTGGATTCCCCCTTGATCCTAGCATGCAATTAGAAGCAATGGCATTGGTTTTACCAAAAATTGTTGGTGTCTTGCCATCGTGTCAAATTGAACCAGCTATTCAGTATCAATTACCTAATTAAGTACTAGCTGATAAGAACTTTTTCAAAAGTTCTGCTGTCGACGTTTGAATTGGTGGCGACC